>CM050424.1:18540044-19140044 GCA_027564155.1 Gymnocypris eckloni scoliostomus | reverse complement strand
AAGAAACGCAGATATTTTTAGTTTTTTGAGTTTTTGGTTTCGCTTCTGATTCCGCATTAGTTAATGCATCATCTAATTATGAGCAATACATTTGTTTTGCTATAAATTGTTATATTAGGCCCATATTAACAGATACAACTTCAGATTTGTATAATGTATAAGTTAAAATTAACATGAACTATGATTAAGAAATGCTTTAGACGTATTTTTCATTGTTAGTTCATGTTAACAAATGAAAACTCACTTTAAAATGTTATCACATTTATTAATCAAGCTTCATTTTAATTTGATAATTTTTCATTGTTTTATGTTTGATCATAAAGAGTTAACAATGTATATTTTAACATACAACTGTAATGTGTGTGATATGTATAAATTAAAATGAAAGTAAATGTGTCCTTTATTGTTCATAAAGGACATTTTATTGTTAATAAATAACAAGTGAAATTTATGCATAAAACCTTACTGTAAAGCATTACATTCATCATGATAAGAGTAAAACGTAAGCCTCTTGAGTATACATATGGCTGTAGTATACAATGGAGTATACATGTGACTGATAGTCTACATAAGGTTTGTTTATTTCCTCAATGCGTTATAACTTGTGTGCCAACTGTCAAAGGACCAAGAGAATCCGAATGGAAATTATTACACCGGTTTCCCGCCTAGCGCTCCACTCCTCTCCTATTTCAGCAGAGAAACCGGAAATTACTCGCCAGTAAAACACTTCAAAGTGCAGCCATGAGAGGAGGAGACAACGACAGAGAGGAGGAGAAACACCGACGTCTCAAATGTCAGACGGAGGGTGGAGTGTGTGACGTTCAGCACAGGCACAACGTGAGGGGACAGAGAAAGAAAGGGAAGAACTTTTTCCGAAAGTTTTTTCTTCTACCAAACAGAAAGTTCATACAAAACGTGTTAACCTAGGCGCTTCTGGTAGCGAATGAATGCAGCGATAAACACAAAACAAGAAGAAGGACAAACAAGCGTTTGCGGAGATCCCTCGGATGCCTCTGTGAAACAGATGACAGCATTAAAAATTAACACAGCGTGAAGCCTGTGGCCTTTTGAAAGAACAGAGGTATGATTCCACTCATCTTTTACTTTGACAAACATATTAATGTCTTATAGTTGGCTATTTTCGAAATAACAGACCTAGAAGTGTATCCAACATTTGATCCATACTGTGAGCAGTAGTATATGTTTGTCAAAACATTACTTAATGACTTTTAAACTAAGATTGTGAGAACAACATACTTTTAAATCATATTGTACTGCAACAGCGTATGGCATTATTGACTTGGTTTCACAGCTTAGCTTAGCTCGACTGCACGGGTTAACACAGTATTACATAATGTTATGTTTTCTCTGCACCTCAGACCTCCCCTTCAGCATGACTTCTGAACTGGACTCTAGTTTGACCAGCATTGACTGGCTTCCTCAGCTGGGAGTCAGCTCTTTACGATCAGGGAAAGAACGAGTGGAGCGTAAAAAGAACGAAGAGAGAAGAACACCCCTCCCATTCCTACACCGTCCCCTGGATCCAATTCCAAAGTGAAACCCCCTCACAGCTACGCCACTCTGATAGCCATGGCGATAAGTTCTGCTCCTGAAATGAAGCTGAGTTTGAATGATATTTACACATGGATCAGCAATACATTTCCTTTTTACTGCAGAGCAGGAAGAGGATGGAAGGTAAAGGCCAGACCATTACATGACCACTTCCTTGTGCTAAATAGTGCACCGAGGCAGGGGTGTGTGTGCAGTTGTGCTCGAACTGGGCCTGTGCTTTGGATTTACACCTTTATTGATTTAATAAACTAGTCTAGACAAAAACTGTTGTGAAATATAAATGTAGCTGAAAGCAGTTATTTGTATACTAGGGACAATCACAGAGAAAGAAACGCTTGAAAATAAAACCTTATGACATAATATTTTCTTAAATTATTTAATAGATTTCTTTTAAATTTTACAACTTGTCTTCTTGGCAAGGTTATTTCAGGTTGTAAAATGGCATGTGGTGTGACCCCTCAAAAACGTCATGAATATTTTTGACTCCAAAAATAAAAATAATATTTGTGAAATAATTTAATAAATCACAATATCAAAATACTACACTAAAGACATTAAAATAATGATTAAGATGTATATTGAAGATGAGGAAAATGTGTTATTGAATAATTTAGAGAACTGATCATTTTTATGTCATTGATAGATGCTATGTAGATTTTAGGCATTTCAATTTAACAGTTCATAATTTTCAGCATGCAATGTTGTGTTTTGTTTGAATGTTTTTGGGATCTTGGCTCTTTTGAAGGACTATTGACTTTGATAGTCGTTGGATTTCAGAGCCCTGAATTGATCTCACTGAGCCCATGCAGCAAGTAAACATGCCATTTCAACTGTCCACTGATAAATATAACACTGGCTTGAATTTCTGGGGAGCTGGGTTTGCATCATATCCTACCGTCAAAAGGTGTCAAAGTGAATAGACTGCTTTTTATTATTGCGTACTTAAAATGTGTATATGATTCATCATTTTCTGTCAATGTGAAATGACAGTTTGTAGGTGTGTAGTTATATTTTACAGGAAATGTGATGCAATCTCTTCTACTTCACGATTAAAGCTAAATGATATTTGATGATCTTTACCTTGAAGTGGGACTGATTATCTGAGGAATGTTTAAAAACAAATTTTAAGAAATGATTCAAACGATTCATAAAATGTTATTTATTCTTGTGATGTCATTTCTCCAGTCTTCAATGTTCTTCAGAAATGATTCTAAAATGCTGATTTGCTGCTCAAGACACTTTCTTGTTATTATTAATGTTGTAATATTTTTGTGGAAACCATAATGCATTTTTCAAGATTCTGACAAATAGCAAGTTCAAAAGAACAGCAATATAAATATTTTGTAGCATGAGTGTTTTACTGTCATTTTTATGAATTTAATGCATATTTGCTGAATAAAAGTATTAATTTCTTTACTTTACTTAAAGCCGTCATGTATAATGCATTATACAAGTAGTTTTAATGCATTAATTATGTTCTGTAATGCACCTTACAATGCATTGTACAATCTCATGAATAATTGTAACCACAGTTAGCATATTATAACACTTATCAATTCATAGTTACACTGCATTTTAAATTTGGTTATAATTATTCACAACAATATATAATGCATTACAATGCACATTATGAATAATTAGAATGCTTTATACCCATTAATAACCCTTTATAATGCATTATACATAAATGCTTTAAGCAAAGTGTTACCACAAATCTTACTGACCCGGCCTAAACCTTTGTATATTAATGCATGTCAAATGCAAATGTATGTATTGACACATTTCTGTTTTATCTCCTAGAACTCAATTCGACACAATTTGTCCCTCAATAAATGTTTCCGGAAAGTTCCTCGACCACAAAGTGATCCTGGGAAGGTGATGTAACCAAATGTTTTTATTATATATCTAAGTATTTTTCATTTTAAAAGGGAAATATGATTTCTGTCATGCTACTAACTATTTAAACTGTTATAACACTCTCGAATCCACTCTGTTGCTTTCTAATACTAAAGTTAACATAATCACCTGTTTTAGGGCTCATACTGGACGATGGATGTACCGCCTGATTCAGCTCAACCCAGGGGAGTCAAACGTCCTTATCCTAAAGAGGAAGAGGTAATGTCACATGAAGTATCTCCATCACATCTGTGAGATCAGTATTTCTCTCACTGACATCACTCTCTTTCAGGCTCCATTCTCAGAGGCCCACGTGCCTGTCAGTCAAGCAGAGCCCCTCCCACCTCAGCCTGACACCAAAAGCATGTTCTCTCCCCCTCCTTGCAAGGTTCAAAGTCATTTCTTCTGCTTTTCTATTTCTATTAAGGATTAAGATCCTCTTATAGCAGAGCTTGAGGTCTAAGAATGAGGAAATGAGAGTGTGCTGTCAAAAAAAACAGTGACTGGTAGACTTCAGAATTACTTTCATTTACAGTGAATTTAAATGCATGCACCACCTCAAAGGAATAGAAATACAAATTCTGTTATCATTTTCTCACCCTCATGTCATTCAAAACCTGTTTTATCTATGGTATTTAAGATATATGCTATGCATGCATTTACAAAATAGGTGCCCACTTTAAAGTTGTGTGAACTTCAAAAATGGTGCTTTGATGATATTAATGTCATTGTTTCTATATAACTTAACCAACACTGCCATCAAATAGAGGTGCCATATTCTAAAGGTGTCAATTTAGGAGCTAGCACCAGTTTACTAATAGCTTGTGCAAGCTCTAAACCTCTTTTGAGATAAAAAAACTGTCAAGATTTACTAAAAACACGCAGTAAAAAATCACTGACACAATTACTTTGTCAGCTGACCTTATGCATTTGTAGGAATTTCCCTTTCAGACGTCACACAAAAATATTTATTAACCCAATTTGCGCTTGACATGGCTGTGTTTATTTCCTTTTTGGTAGATTGTGTTGGTCATAATGGAAATGAACTGGCTGCGTAGGTGTTCTTTAAAATGATGGTGAGAAAATAATGACAAAATATAAATTTGGGGTGAACTTTCCCTTTGATTTCAAATTGAAAATTTGAATTGTGGTTCATGAAAGAAAATAAGTTAGAGTTTGGGTGTGAGGATGAGTAAATAATGTAAGAATTTTTTTTGGCTGAACTATTCGTGTCGTTTATCCAAATAACTCTCAAATGAATCTCTGCAAATTAAATTTCCACAGCAACGTCCAAGCATCCCTGTACCTACATCTCTTCCTTCGAACCCTCATGCTGACCCCGCTCTTCGATTCTCCTTTGCTGATTTGAACTTACCAGATCTGTACAATTCCTTCCAGTCCCTCTGTCGCTCTGTGAGAGATAGAGTCAACTCACAATGTAAGTAAATCTATTATGCCACTCTTTTCCTTTTGGCTTATCGTTTATTTTGATTCAGAATCAAGTCGGTGTAAGTTGTGTGAGTTTAATTGTGTTTAATGATTCACATTCTCTCTCTCTCACGCTCTTATAGCGGACATTACCAGTTTACTTGGACTAACCCATGACAATACACAGCTCCACACGCCAACCCTGCCTCCTTTCTCCCCCTGCCCCTGTCCAAACTCTAATATGAACCAGTACACCAACCCCAACCCTACTCTTAACCCAAACCTCAATACCAACGGCAACTTCAACCCAAATACACCCAATACTCACTCTAGTTTTATCCACAACCTAAACCCAAACCAGAACTCTAACATTCATCCAAACTCCAACATTGAGCCTGACAAGCTGCTGCACAACAACGGTGAGTATAACTGCTCAGTAGTGGCGAGTTGATGAGATACGAGTGTCCTGATCCTCTCTTTCTCTCTCTTTCAGCTGTTTCTGCAGATTGGTTCAGTAACGCTGACTCTTTGAGAGAGAGTTTCAGAATTGCTAGTAGTCTGGACTGGGCTAACATTGATCTCACCAGTCACCCTGGTCAGTACTACATTCCTGTAGTCTACATGCTTTCACTTTCTGCTCTGGAGTTACTTTTTAGTTCTTTAAGTAACCATTTTGGAATGTGTGCATCCAGAAGCAGTATTTTCCTCTGTTGGGAAGCTATTTTGAAATTGTAACTTGGCAAGTTGCAATCTTCTTATCCTTCAAACTAAAAACAGTCAAGCTACCATTTGGTAGGAAATTGCTACACTACATGCAACAAACAAAACGCTAACTTCTGAAACCATTAATATATTTTTAATGCATAATTATAAGGATGCATGATTCATTAAAGCTGCAGTCTGTAACTGTTTTGTGTTAAAAATGTACTAAATATATATGAGAGTACACCGTGAATCTATTTTCCAAACCGTGTTTTTGGCTTGTCCTGAATCACTATGATAAGTGTTTATATTTGGACTG
Organism: Gymnocypris eckloni scoliostomus; assembly: GCA_027564155.1. Lineage (NCBI taxonomy): Eukaryota > Metazoa > Chordata > Actinopteri > Cypriniformes > Cyprinidae > Gymnocypris > Gymnocypris eckloni. Next base: position 19,134,127 of record CM050424.1, on the reverse strand, counting down.
TTTTAGACTGATTCGGGTAGGTACCGCTGCTGAGTAGCCCGGTACCTGCGTGATTCGTCATAGACATAAACAGAAATGAGTAGCTCGGCTACAGTGTTCTTCTGCAAGACGTCCACAATTCTGTTTATTAACCGCTAGAGCGCCAAAAGTTCTGCAGCTTTAACTTATAATATTAATAATCATGCATGCACTTTAAACAATGTACTGTTAAAATCACACTTTAATTAATCTACAGGATCTGCACTGTCCTGGAAAACCTCTATTTTATTTCAATTAAAATAGAATAAGCAAAAACATTAAGCAGGACAATTGTCATAATAATAAATGTTTCTTGAGCACTAAATCAGCATACTAGAATGATTTCTGAAGGATGAGGATACTGAAAATGTAGCTTTGTATCACTGTAATTAACTCTTTCTATCTATGTTGTTCTCATGCAGATCTGGTAGCGAGCATGCGGCAGGCCGAGCTCTGTGACTGGGCGCTGGATTCGACACTCTTCACCTCGCTCTGTGATTCACTCAACCGTTTCTTCACTCAGAAGGGTCTCATTAACTCATCCTCTGGTGGCCCCTCCTCTTTCGGGCAAATGGCCCCACCTACCATGAATATGCCACCCGCTCACCCTCCCAGCCTGGCTAGTTTAACTCATCCCTCTCCACTCATCTACTCCTCTCAGCTCCCTCCTGGCACAGGTGGATCTCCCCTCCTAAGTCCCAGGAGAACCCTGACCCCTCACACCCAGAACCAGACAGCACAGAGATGCCCGGGTCTGCAGCCCACCACGAGCCAGCCTCTGACTCCTAACGGTACGTTGCAAAATGACAATTCTGACAAACCCACAAATAAAAATTCTGTCACTTGAATACTCAAACCATTTCATGACTTCTGTAGAACATCAAGATATTGTTTTAGAGAATATTTTAACTGTTTTTACCCATTGTCCTAATACAGCACTTCAAACTCAACCACTAACCCCAACAGGACATCCACACTTGAAGAAAGTCAACAGTGAGGAAATCCAGGATGATTTCGACTGGGATTCTTTGATTGAATAATTTAGTTTGCAGATAAATACACCATAAAGAAAACATGAGCCAATTATTGAGAAAGGCATGCGTATCTGTCAAAAAGAAGGTGAGGCTACTAACTCATTCATCTTGTTTCATTTATATGTGAAACAAAAGCAGCCCCATCGTAACAATGATCATCATTCAGCTGTTTGTTTGCTTTGATATGGCACAATGGTGCTGCTATAGTCAGCTGCATGTTGAAGTGCTGGAGAATAATAATAGCCAGCACAAAATTGTGAGGTTAACCAAAACTTGCAATGCTAAATATTTATCATGTTTGTTGCTAAACTGCTCCAGACCTTGAAGGTTGGGGTGGATCGATCCACACCTGCTGCCTTTTACGTCAGCGTATTACAATGTAAATAACATTAGCACTTCCAAAGCCTCAGCTAATTGACAATGGCTCAGTTTTTACTGAATGTTGATAGAGGCTTTCCTGACACTTTGGTCAATGTAATAGCTATTGAAAGACCAAAGACAATCTTAAATTGAACTTTTTCAACAAATTGCATGTACACTAACAATTTGTGGGAGAAAAAATGCAGTTTGACAGTACACTGAGTTATATTATGGCAATACATTTGTGTATTTTGACTGAAATCATGACATTTATTGCTTTATATCATTACACTTTGTCACATAGAAAATCCTCTTAGGGAGCAAATGTCTTGTCTTCAATTAAAAACGAAATAAAAAGAAATGTCCGATGTCTTATTTTAATTGCCATTTAAAGGCAAACCAATGCTAAAAAAGCTTAGACAATGTTTTGTGGATTTTTATTTTTTTAATTTCTTTGATTTCTTCCCCCTCCATTTTATTTTGAAATGTGAATGTTCACAGCCAACACCACTGGATTTTTGACCATAGCCAATATTAGAGAAATATCTCTAAAATTTTCATATATATAAAATAATTGATTGAAAGTAAATAAAGAATAACAGCATGGATCATGTCATTCAGTCCTACATTATATGTGATTTCACATAATCATTCAGGTAATGTTCTTTTCAGATTCAGAAGCGTTAACACTTTCCCACTTTCGGTGTAAATGTTCAAGGAAAAAATGTGCTGAAGTGAAATGCAAAGACAGGCTTATTCTCACGCGAACAGGTGTCGAATTAATGCTTTGATTCTTACAACTGCAAAAATAAATGTGTGAACAGAAGGAACTTTATAACAAGTTAAGAGTGCTGAAAGTGAGACTATGCTGATAAAACCCCATCAGAAGCCCAGCAGAGGACCGAGTGAAAACAATGGACACATCGTACAATCTCTCTCTCTCTCTCTCTCACACACAACACACACACACACAGCATCTCTTCATGTGTACCACTTGACGTGGACTGAAATTTTGCAGGTGCTCGGAGGCGGCCAAGCAGGTTTCAATGGCAATTTCCAGTGCGATTTTCCTTTGTTTAATCGATTCCAGGAGCCAGAGACATATGATTAAAATAAATTACACATTAAATTAAAAGTTATACATCTATCAAATGATTTTTTTACTAGAGTTGTGAATAAAACAGTTGAATTCTTCTCAGTCTGTTCAGGGCGAACCCATCACAATCATCCTTCATGCTCTCTTTCATCAGAGGGTCACCGTCTCAATGAAAGGGGGATTAAGGGGTGTATGATTGAGTTCATTAGTGGCTTGTTTTCCTCCATTATCTTCATGTTTCTGAACAATAACAATCATCCTAATAATATAACAATATTAACAGCCTGCATTCATTGAATGAACCCACCAATCATCCATGTCTGTCAAAGAAAAGATTTGAACTAGTAGGGAAATAAATAAACTTCAAATACTGTGTAAAAGAAAAAAAATTGAAATGCTGTTTTGTGAAATAAATTTTTGTTTTAACTTTTTCATTAAATATAGAGATGTAGACATTTCATTTTTGTCAAACACAAACTTTGTGTTGGTAGGGCAGGTTTTGGATTGGTTGGATTTAGTGGACAGGGCACGTGGGATTGGTGAAATCTTTCAAAGGAGGAAAGGATTAGTGCTTGTGCCTGTTGTTCCACCTCCCATAGAGCCTCCTGATCCCATCACTCCGCCCACCCCCGGCGGCCCACCCAAAATCAGTGCAGGCTGCGCGGGGCCTCCAGGGCCCATCAGCAAAGTATTTCCTGCAGAACCCATGGGGGATATTCCACCAAAAGACATGCCCATTGGGCTGGACTGTACCATTCCCATGCCCATACCAGGGGCCGCCATAGGGACCCCCATTCCTGGCATGCCTATACCCAGCTGAATCATTCCCACTGCTGGTTGAGGCATGTGACCCAGCATTGGATTCTGGGGAATGGGGCTTGTACGGAGCTGGCTCAGACTGAGCGAAGAAGGTTGAGGGGAGATGGATGCCATCGGGGTCACGCCAAAAGGATTAGAAGCAGAAGGTGGGGTTGGAGACACCCCTCTACTGGAAATGGTACTGCCTGGGGTAACTCCCATACCTGTTGAGGAGGGACCTAAAGTTAAAGGAGTAAAACTAATGTTAGAGGGATAAACAAAACATGATTTGTCTCTAAACGTGGGCTGTTTAAATACACACCCTGTGTCTGTAGGAAGGGGTTGTGAGATGTGGAGGAGATGCTTGGCGGTGGTGGTTGTTTAGGTTTAGGTTTAGATGATAATAGTGAGTCCAAATCCACGAGTGCAGCATTGGGACCCAAGAATGACTCTGGCGTTTTTCGAACAGGCAAGGAGGAACTGAGCGATGAAAGGTCAAAGGGCACTGGCGAGCCTGTGCTGCCTCCAGCATCACCTCCTGCCACTGAGGAGCCTCTTCTCTCCAGATCTGCTGTGAGTGGAAAAGAATGAGGCAAACAAATTACATGTAAATGGTTGATATGATCTTGTGAATAACTAACAAGGAAACAAGACTGCTGTCCAACTGATCAGTTGCCCCGCATTAAACACATTACTGACCAATACCATATTATTAGACAAGCATTTATTTATTCATTTTATTTAAGGATGCACCATACAGGCTAACCAATATCTGCAATCTGCTCTCCATTGGAAATTAATTACTTCTGGTCTATTGTTTCTCACAGATAGTGAAACAGTGTACAGTTAATTAAAAAAAATGTTCCCCCAAGAAAAATCTGCATATACATCATAGTTCAACATCATAGTTCCTTTCAGCCCACATAAAAATAATATCCTTTTTATTTCTAGAAATCTCCAGATCGCCCTGTGAAGCCTTCCATAACGCTTATCAAACAGGAACAAGAGTAGCCAAGAGGATGGGGCTTAGCAAAGAATAAATAAACCAGTGCCAAGTACAAAACCTCTTCAGCTGCAGAGTGGGCAGCGTAGAATACAAATATGTGAGAATTACCAGCAAACACACTGTTGTGTCTAATGTAGGAATGTTCATTTCGGTTATTTTTCTTACTTTTATGCATTTAGCAGACGCTTTTATCCATAGCGATTTACAGTACCATTCAGGTTATAAATTTTTTTGTCAGTACAGGAACACTTCTTAACCGACAACCGACTCTCGTTAACCGATAATTAACCGTTAACCGACAATAATATTTTAAATTATAACTGAATTAAATTAGAAAGAATAAGTGTCTGTGACCCGTTAAAAATACTAACATTTGTTTTCTGGGGATTCATTTGACAAACAACAGAACACGAGGATTCACATGATCATCACATCACGCACCTGCAGCGCTTCTGCGAGTGGAGAAAAACATAATAAAGCTAGGCGCTATATATTATAACGAATAAATAGGCCTATACTAGAAATATATTTTCACTTAAATAATAATTTAAGAAAACAAAAGAAAAACTGTGCAACAAGCAGCCTATACTCAAAAAAAAAATCCTGGGTTATTTTTTTAACCCAAATGTTGGCCATTTTTTGGGGGTTATTTTTTCAGTGTTTGGGTAGTTTTTGTGCTACCCAGCCTCTGGGTCAAATGTAACAACCCAATGTTTGGGTAGTTGTTTAGTGTTACTCAGATCCTGGGTCAGAGTAACCCAGCGGGTGGGTTATTTATCGCGGGACATTACATCGTCTTTTGGGAGAGCAGTTCTAAGCACCATCGTATTGAAGCATTTCTTCGGTAAATACAGGTTTGTGTACATTTTATTTATTGGTAAAATTGTTTCTGTGCTGTATATCGTTCAATTTTATGCAGAGCAACATAAAGGCGTGCGGTGTGAAACATTAAATGAACGTTGCTCGTGTCGGTCTTATTGCGTGATCAAGAGTCTGATGCTTGGCATAAAATAAACGATTATATTTATAAAGATACAGAATACAAATACTTTGGATGTTAAAATATGTCCTCAGAGCTGTTGACTGTTTGTTTTTGGGGCATGTTATGAAGGCAATCGCAGTACATTTCATCCATGAGTGAAGCGCAGGGCGGCGGTCTTATCCGTGAACAGTTCTCGCCAAACACGACTCCAGCTCGGCGTGAGAGTCAGCGCCATTACAGTGGAAACAGAATCACAGAGAGTGGTCGAGTTACTCATGAATTACGTCTGTTTAATGTTTCATCTTTACTTCTAATGTTTGTTAAAAGTGATTAAATAGGCAATGTGTATAGCTTACATTAAAACGAGCAAATGAGAAATAAAGGAAAATATCACGTAAACCAGTGGTTCTGGAGTATTTTACTAAAGTTTAGAGGATTTAAGTTAATCTGTAAACAATTTCATGCATAAAGTAAAAAAAAGAAGCTAATATTATATTATTTTTATTTTTTTGCACTTTCCATTGAGCGGACCTGTCCTGACTAACATTTCACTACTTATTATACCCTGTATGATTGTGTATGTGACAAATAATAAAGAACCTTGCAGCGTTTAGCTCTAGCCTTCACTTAAGCCGCTTTTCCACCGCAGGAACTTTCCCCAGGAACTAGGGTCTTTGGGCCGGTACTCGGTGTGTTTCCACCAAACCAAGATCTAAATAAAGTTCAGGGGAAATATTTGCCCCTCAGAAAGTCCCTGCTCGCGAGTAGGGGTGTAAATCGGATGGTTCGTCACGATTCGATACGATAACGATTATAATACCCAGCGATATGATATTTTCCTATACCTCAAAAAATTCTACGATACGATTCGATACAGGAGTATATCGATCGATATATCGATATTATATACATATTTTAAACGACCATCTACATTTATATTAACTCACAAATGCAACCAAAAATATTTAACATGAACATAAATCTAAAAATGCTACTATGGGCTCAGTGCTGAAAATATTTTCTACAGATACAGACCCTGTTTACAAGGATATTAGCCAAAACATTAATTTTGATGTAGTTGTGTCTGTATTTATTCATCAATGCACAAAAAATAGCTCAATTAAGTATTCACGCAGAGTTGACGCGGGTGTCAGTGGCGGAGCCAGGATGTTTTCATAGGGGTGGCCAGGGAGGGGCCAGCAAACAGCCTGGGGTGGCACATAAATCTTCATTATTTCAATATAAAAATGTGGTTGACTATAAAATACTAGACTATTTTAGTGCCTAAAACACAGTTGAATACAGTGAATTTCTACTTAATTGTAATTGAGATATTTGTGAATTATTGTATCACGTAATATGACAATTTTGTATTATTCCTCACCTCCAGGTATTTTAATAAAGGGGCTCACTATAGCTTTATTGCTCTGTCAGTTTGGTTCTGGTTCTCAAAATCCCCCAAAACATGTTCTCTAACATTACATACTCATGGATGAGACATGCAGTTAGTGATAAGAATGTGAAAAAACAACAGCACATAAATGCCAGAATGTAAAATGAGTTGTTGTATGCATTTAAATGGTTTAATTTTTGTTTGTACTTTTAAAATTAATGAAAAAAATAGCACATATTTTCTAGTATAAGTGCACTGTGCTCCCATTTACTTTTGCATTAAATTAAAAATTAAAATACATATCAGCTTGCACCTTATTGTGATCTTCAATTGCAGGATAGCCTATATTTTAGTATGCAGGAGAGACGTCCTGAAATGTAATGCATACATACATGCATGCGCAGTTTGCAGCTTTAATCACATTTTTGGTAATTTCATGACTTAACTGACAACAGAACTGCGTCGTATGCTCATAGTTTCTTGTGCGCTTATTTATGATAACACGATCAGAGCGTGCGCCGTGAGCACAGTGACGGCTGACAGGACAGGGAAGTTTGTTTTACTGACATACAGCCTCTAATTGTTCTGCCGAAGCTCATTTGACTGGTGTACCTTTTCCGCACTCATTTGACTCATGGCTGGTGCTGAGACAAAGCTGAAGCACGTGTCTGAAAAGTCTTGTTTGATGTGGATGCAAAAAAATACACCGGTTCCACGTCTTAATAAAGGCATTTCTTGTCAAGAAAAAGGGGACACAAACTGCAGTTTTGCGCAGGGTGGCCAAGTTTAGATCAGTGGCTCTGCGCGCTTCAGATGTGTGAACGGAAAACTTCTCGCACAGCGCTCGACTGTCTTATATGCTCGCCTTGTGCCTTCGGGTCACAAGTCACAAGCCTCCCGGTTTTATTCAAAATATCTTAAATTGTTTTCTGAAGATGAACGAAGATTCGGAACAACATGGGGTGAAGTGATTAATGACAATGTTCATTTTGGGATGGAGTATCCCTTTAATTGTTAATAAACTATACAAGTTATTGATTTCCTCTTTTTTCTTTTGTTCTTGATGAACAGACATCACAACAGCTGGTTACTAGGTTGTTTTGGCTTCTATTTCTTTAACTCCTTAACTGTCGCCGTCCCGTATACGGGACGCCTAACTTTACTTCAATATATTACCATTAAATCTTAATCTAATCATGACAAACTATATATCGTTGGAAAGGTCCAAGACTCCTAAATAGATATTGTACCACTGTTTGTTGTAAGAAATGATGTAGGAGCAGTAATAGATTAATTTATGACAAGAGCGCTCCTCAAACCATATACACCATAACAGGAGCTCTGATTTTTGACACAAAAATTCTATTCGTTTCCTTTTTTTCCTATCACATGTTTTAGTAATCATCATATATTATATATCATTTGAAAGCTTATAATCTCAAAATTCATCCTGTGAAAACCGTTTTGAAATCGGACATTGCGTTACCATAGAAATGGTACTTTAAAATCTTTTAGCGGGCTCCTCCCCTTTAGTGGGAGGTGTCATATTCCAAAGGTATTACGGTCTTATAGAATCACAACTTTTTGTAATCTTGACAAAATACATATCATTGGAAAGGTCTGAGTCTCAAGATTCCATATTTGGTGGTCATTGTGTGATAAGAGTAATAGTGGGAGAGAAACTGATACATTTGTGACAGAAAAGTGCATTAAAAAAATTCAATGTGGTTTGAATGTCACCCGGTGGCTGTTTGTGGTATAACGTCTAAACAAAATTGCATAGTGACCTCAATTTTGTATACATCAACTTCAAATTGGAAACACAACTTATTTAGACATATGGCTTTAATTTTTTGCCAAATTTGGATTAAAACATATTTTGTAAAATATTTTATATAATATACAATAATAATTGTACATTACATTTTATTTACAGTAAATTTAAACTTGTATAACTTTTTTATACTTTCATTTTTTGAAATGATTTCACTTCTGCAATAATCTGCTGATTGTCTTCTTTAAAAAGAGACCAACCTTAGGTCTGTATTCAAAAGCATTCATGAATTATAACAATTTAACTTTAAATAGTGCACTTTCAAGTTTTTCAAAAAGGGGGGGTGACAGTTAAGGGGGTTAAAGGATTAGCTCACTTTCAAATAAAAATGTATTCACCCCTGTGTCATCCAAGATGTTTATGTATTTCTTTCATCAGTCGAAAAGAAAGTAAGGTTTTTGATGAAAACATTCCAGAAATGTACTCCTTATACTGAACTTAAATAGACTCCAAACAGTTGAAGGTCAAAATTACAGTTTACAAACACAAACCTCAAAAAAAAGAAAAAAAAAAATGGATCACTGAGCACAAAACCAAGCTTCTGCTATGGCCATTCCAGTCCTGAATCCTATAGAAAATTAGTGTGGTGAAATGAAGAGAAGCAGCACCGTCGTGGAGCTGGGAATCTAAAGGGTCTGGAGTGATTCTGGATGAAGGAACGGTCTCTGATCTCTTGTCAGGTTTACTCTAGAATTGATGGGCGCATTTCATTGGCCAAGGCCCACCCATGAGGCCGTTCGACCGACATGTCAAACACTCAATCAGTTTGTTTCGTTCAGCGTCAAGTCTCGGGGGGCGTGGAAATGTCACCACAATAACAAACTCTCGTGTGAAACCGTATGTATTTGAAAGATTATATGCCGCAAACTTTAAATATCTCACACACTTTTGAAATTCCAGCATTTAGTTGACTCTGATAAGCGTTCGCCGTCACATTTGTAAACATGACGGCTTTCTTCTTTCGTGAGGGGGGGTGGCGCCACGGCCTTTGTTTCCAGGCGGAACATTAAAGAACGCAACACACACGTCTCCCGGAAATCTTGTATAATTCAACCAATCCTCGACAACTTCGACAATCATGAAGTGTTTCCAGATAAGTGTACCATATGCATCAGACGTTTAGCCAATAGTCCATGGGCGTGACGTCTGAGGCTGAGACTAGGTGTTCTCTAACCTCATCAGGCATTATAAGAGAACATTTTGAGCTGTTAAAAGGTCCAATATGTAAGATTTTGCAACTAGGTCGAATGTTCAAAACAATAACAAAGGCGAAGCTTGATGACGCTGTGGAACGATGAGAGATGTCGTTTTCACAATAATAAAAAAAGAAAAGACGTAGTTTTCACTATTAATCAAGTAATTGGATTCACGAATCACGTTCACGGTTGATGCAATTAATTACCTGTACCTTCCACAGGTATTCAAACAGCGAATAAATTATACAGAGAAAGTGAGCAAAGAACATTTACATTACACTATGATTTCAGTACTGCGCGAGATTAAGCACTTGAAAAAAACTCCCCTTGTAATCAGTAAAGTGGTCTATACACTGATGAATGACGAATTGCTTACTTACATCATTCATACATCTGCACTTGTTTATGATGACAGTCAGAATCTACGAGCTGAATTCAGTCAGAATGCATGTACTCATCATGAAACTGCACTGTTCAGCGATGACTCATCTGAACGCCTCTGATTGGCCAATGTATTCATAAGCTCAACAGACTCGTGTGTGAATGGTTGTAATACTCAACACTGTAAAAACGCGGAAAAGGAGTCATGATGAAACATTGAGCAGATATAAATTAAATGCTGCAGTCAACACTTTTCATTTCAGCCGTATTGGATTACTTTAACTGTGTGGCTCCATTTTTGTCCACTCTTATAGATTTTACAAGCGAAAACTGAGGATAGCGTGGATATTACGTCATTGATAGGCAACCATGACCATGGAAGTACAGGGATGAGTCAATTTTTACAACTGGAATGCCTCTAAATTTACAAATGTTTGGGAACTTTCGAATAATGCAAGAACACAACTGCATGAAATATATAAAAGTATGTAAGTGGTTTTGTGATATTTTATTACAAACATCTTACATATTGTACCTTTAAACTGGCATATGGAGGTTCCAAAAAGTATTCAATAAAAGGGTTCTGTTAATTGTGGCCAATGTGTATCAGAGAAAAACATTTATTTCCTAATGATATTTCCCACATTTTAAATTCTTATTCTCCAATGAAGGTTAGATTTTTTTAAATTGTATTTATAAAAGATCAAAAGGATTAACAATGCAGATTAATTTTCACAGCCCTCTTTGATCATATTTACCAAAGGTGCCGATATTTTTGGCCATAAGATGACTGTGTGTGTGTGTATATATATATATATATATTAGTGGTGGGCCGTTATCGGCGTTAACGTGAGACTCTTATCGGCGATAAAAAAAAATATCGCCGTTAATCTATTCTCAAAGTTGGGTTGGGAGCTGGGTCTATACTACGCAAGCTATGATGACTTTCACCCTGATATTTTAGCGGATGTATACCTAGCGAATTGCACTGTAGGGGCGAAACGAGCGAGTCTTCGAACTAGAGGCTGACATTTTTTCGCGAATCCCACGGGATGGGAAACAAAATCGCTACGAATTACACTCGGGCAGGACATCCAAACGCTCACCTATCATTCATCGACCTCAAATATGGCTTTTCATCTGAAAGATGAATGTAGTAGCAACTTTATATGGCCGCTCAATATGATGTTAATCTAGAGAAATGTGCGCTATTGAAGTGTTTGTGGAAGCGCTTTTGCTGCAGGACAGGCTCGCTCACTTGCTCTTAAAATCTCCGTCATTTTGGTCATACAGATAAATTAGCCTAATACATCTTTCGAATCTGTAAAGACTCTACGTTTATTTGTGTGTACTCAGAATAACAACGAAACGTTGCGCTTTTAAGCAAACAGGATGCGCTTTAGGTCTCATGTGAACTTGAGCGAGAAACTTGAAACTCCGTCTTTGAAAAATATATCTATAGAGAGTGAAATGTCTAAAAAATAAAAATAGAAGACGTGTGTGTTAGCATGGATGATTTACATGAAATTGAATCTGTGCAACACTGTGATGGCTTTCAGTTCAATATAATAACAAAAAACAACATTTTGGGTTTTTATTCAACTAATAAGGTGGGCACGATGTGATCTGTACTATATTTTTACTGTAATTGAACGTTATCGGCAAAAAAAACCAAAAAAACAACAACACGGGAGTGGGAAGGAATGGGAGTCATTCTTCCGGGAGTGGAACGGGACGGGATTTTCCCCCAGTTTTTTCGTGGGATTGGGACGGGAAGAGATTAATTTTTGTGGGAGTGAGATGGGAGAGGTTTGAGAATTCACTCCCGTGTCACCCTCTGCTTCGAACCTGTGTGTATGCCTAACGTTACTGTGAAATTACCACATCAAACGTGACGTGCTAACATGGATGCAGCTATGAAGCCGCCGGGTTTGCTTCAGGGAAAATTTATTTTTAAGAAGCTTCCCAATGGAAACTGTAAACAGTTCATCACGACCTCTTATGTAGGCCTACAGTTCAAAATTCATGTTTAACTGAATAAACAGATAGTAAACACAAGTACATCTTATTGAACAATTTATTTTCATCACCAATTATCATAGTAGAACAGCTTTCTCAAGCAGTTTGTGATGCATTTTGGAAACAGGAGATGAGCCCCTGGTCTAATCGCCACCTGGCTTGAGAAACCCGTTCTCAAAGACTTACTTTTAGTCATTATTTGGGTAGCACACATATTCTGAATGCCTTGGCAGAATTCAAATGAGCCATTTTAATCTAGATTAATCTAGATTAATTCCAAGATTACAGTGAGATCAATCTAGATTAAAAAATTAATCTATCATGCTAATATATATATATATATATATATATATATATATATATATATATATATATATATATATATATATGGATGCACTTTTTTGGGCTTCAAAATCTCGAACCCAGGACATTTTATAATCTAATCTGACTGTATTAGTCTGAAAGAAGAAAGTCATATACACCTAGGATGGCTCGAGGGTGAGTAAATCATGAGGTAATTTTTATTTTTGGGGAAAAAAACATTAAACACCCCTGAATCTAATGATAATCAAAGTCTTCAGGACATTGAAGGACGGTGCAGAACATGGTCCCTGCGGGACCAAGACTGGACAACCCTATGCTAAGTGTATCTACGCATTGACATGTGCAAGTATACCTGTGCCGTTAGTTTGTTTAAATGACCCACTCCAGGGGTCAGAGGTCAGACCGTCAGTGGCAGGAGCAGCTCCTTCTGCTGCCCAGGGATCGGTTGACCCTGAGAGCGGGGTAGGGGCTGAGGCAGCCCAAGGGTCGGCACTTGGAGGGGTCACAGCTGGAGGGGATACAAGGAGAGGTCAAGGATCAGAGGACACCACGAACAAAGAGGAAAAGCCAGGGTAAAGACACAGAGGACACAGGGTGGACACATCCTCGACATTCTCACCTGTGGACGCCCAGGGGTCAGAGTTCACTCTAGAGGACGAGTGGGCCCACAGGTCTGTGACTACTGTTGCTGGTGCTCCTCCCCAGGGGTCTACTGTTGCTGTTGCTCCTCCCCAGGGGTCTGCATTCGGAGGAGAGGCGGGGGAGGCAGCTCCCCATGGGTCGGCCGGGCCCCATGGCCCAGCAGTAGATGCAGGAGCCAAAGCAGGAGGTGGAGAGGGTCCAGCGGAGCTTGTTGCAGGGGCCCCCCATGGATCTACGGCACTCAACTCCATCAGAGACGACTGAGAGAGAGACATGTCAGTAAGAACGTCCTCATTTTGAAATGAGTGCGCGAGAAAGCAAAAGAGTGAGAGGGAAGCTTGTTTGTACAGAGAGGACAGACACTTTCACTTGCAAGTGGTTCAATAGTAGCTAGTGTGGCGAAATGGCAAGGACGAAACTCTAGAGGAAGTGAAACAAGCTCACACACATTGTTGTGCTAAAGCGCGTACGCAGGGTGAGAGACACAGACAGAGCAGGTAACTCTTGGAGAGTGAGAGGCAGGTACACAAACACGCAACCCTCGGTAACAACACACTACCATGTGTACAGCTCACGCTCTCATCCTAGAACAACAACAACTCGTCAAGCATGAACTCTTGCTGACACAATCGTACACAATCACACACCTCCTCGGGCTTGGATTTCTCCCTCTTACTCTCCTCGATGGCCATCTGCAGCCTCAGGTCGTCTCCCCTGCGCAGACGCTCCTCCTGCCAATCACACACCATCGTCACATCATCACAGTGAACCAAGTTCTGTGGGCTGATGGGAAATGGAGTCTACTGAACTGTGGCAACCTGACTCCCATGTCTCACCAGCTTCAGAGTTGTGCTTCATGGCTTCAATTAGGCACAAATCAACATTTGAAAGTGGTGGGCGGTTCATCTACTCTGATAGATAAGCTCTGATAGAATTACAAAGAACGAACAATTACTGAGAATTATGGGTACTTTCGGAATTACTCATTGATTTCATCATGCAAAAGTGAACAATTTGTTCAGAAGACTTCAAACAACAGAAAATATTAACAAGAGGTATGTTCAACGGAAATTTGTAACCTTTTAAAAGCACTTACTAGGTATTTCTAAGACATTTCAATTGTTCCATGATCATTCTGTTGTATATATTACTTCAGGCTGATTTGTGATTTGCAAGGGAAGAGGATAGCAAAGGAAGAGTTCATCTACTGTAACCTGGATGGATTTTTGCTCCCTGACCTTTTGGTGAGTCTCCTGGCTGACTGTGAGTGCGTAGCGGATCTCTGCATCTTCCAGAGGGTCATTGCTAGTCTGGGGGCAGGGTGAGGACAGATGTGAGTGAAGGAGTGAGGGGGGAAAATTGCAGAAACTGTGCAGAGGACAGGCCAAATGTTTAATGTGTGTTATTCTACTTTATTAGAAAAACAGCCCATATTTATATTCTATGATGGCAGTTAGGGAAGAAGGCAGATTTAGGGAGCTTTAAAGACAGTTATTATTAGAAGAGCTCAACAGTAAGGATGGCCCGGGGCCAGTGTGAGAGTTGAGCCAGTTGACTGTCACTTGACTATGGGGGCACATATCTTACATTTTTTGTACATGTACTTTTTATACTTTGCTAACTTATTTTTTTTTAATTATGAATACTTGTATTATTGTAATATAATTATAACTATCATAATTTATTGTAAAAATAAAAAATTATTGCAACAGATATGTAAAAATAAAAAATTATGTAAATAACACAAAATAATGGTGTAAATATAAAAATATACTTTTAAATTCCAGTAAAAATTATAAAATATAACTGCTTTAAACAATTTTTTTAACAGAAATCTATAATTGTGTGTGCCTGTTAAATATTGCCAGGTCAATCTGAACTACTGGTCAGACTCAGCAAGCAGAAAAAATGAAATCCTTACTGTTGAGCTCTGATTGGATGCCACAGTTAAAGTACAACTTGTAATTCACTGGCATGTTCTAAAATCAGTAAATATATTTCACAAGTCACAGTTTATATTAGAGCAATGTATTACAGGACTATCTGGAATACTTGATTGGAATAGATTACATTTTGCTGTACCTATACATATACAAATATGTGTATTTAATTGGTCACTAAAGTATATAATTGAACACTGTCTCAGGCAAACAAATTCCTGCACTAACTTGCAGCATGGTATCATCTTTTTTAAATATAAAAAACTAAATTTAATGTCAATTTGTTTATTTTCGTGTAATAAGCACGATCATGTACAGTCAGTGGTTCAATCTCACAAAATGAAGATCTGATCACCATGTCAGGATTTATTCAGCATATGACCAGCTGACTTCACATTATCCCTTACATATAATTCTTCTAAAATCCAATTTCACATTAAGTATGCCTACAAAGCTCTTTCCATTTCTGGTAGAACAACTATTCATCTTCCTCTGTCTCTGAACCATCTCAGTAGTACGTTTTACCTGCAGCCTGAAAACCTGATCGCTGATTGGCTGAGAGACTTTACCTGCTCCGCCTCTTCCTTGCTCATGGCCAGTGCCAGCTGGAGCTGCAGGTCCTCCTCTCCAGTGCTCTGGGGCCACGCCTGCTCAGCATCTGTTCCTGAGTGCAGTGCTCCCCCTACAGCAGGAGCAGAAGGGGCCGAAGATGCTAAGGGAGGAGTCAAATGACAGCCATTATGATGCATCAATAGATGCTTGAGAATCGGTCCCTAAAAGTGCTTCCAGAGCAAAATGCTTGACAACCTCCATACTTGGCCAAAGCTGTGAAGTGCACTCAGAGTGTTTTTATAAGGGTGCTGACATTCATTTGAGTGTCCGCCCTGACCCCTTCATAAGCCCCTCCTACTGCAAAGCACTTCTAGTTCTTACCACTGCTAGTCTGTGCCATCTTCTCTTTGGTCTTGAGTGCATGGATCCTCTCCTCTCGTAGCCTCTCCTCATCTTTTAGCAAAGTCACCAGCTGCTTGGCCTTTTCTCGTACATTCACACCCTGAACCATGCACACAATATGGAATGTTACATATGAACTTATTGTGTTTCGTACAAAGCATGTGTGCAATTCTAGTATATTTAATTGTCCAGCATCGGAATTAATAATTTAACAACCTGAACTACATGTTGTTGAGTTTGAGGTAGTGCATGTGTTATTAGGGTGACTAAAATAAAATAAAACCTATTGGGCTGAAGTTTTTGTGGTTTAAATGTGAGTAGGAGAAAGATCTTGTTTGAAGTCATGACGTTTGAATTGACTGCACATAGAGACCTTGCGCGAGAGATTGCTGTAGTGTGTGAATCACATTTGAAAGCCATTACTAACATGTTGAAGGACACTTCAAAACTAACACTGAGAGCTCTACTTTAATTTCCTTATTGAAAGAGAGATTGCACACTTCCTTTGCACATGTGTATAAATATAACTTCTTGTTTGTGTATACCTGGTCCTTGCCATCTCTGTCAATGAACTGGAAATCTTTGAGAGTCTGAACGGCGTAGATGTTTTCCCTGCATTGCTGTGCCACTCTCTCTGAGCCCGTCTTTATCAGATACTCCATCAGAGTCATAGCCTGAGTAAGAGCAGGAGTACAAAATACAATCAGATTGTGTTTATAGTCTCATATACCACATCTGCCACTAGTGAGGGTCAAACGTACTTTATATACATGTCTCCAGTTCTTCCCATGGTCATTGAGTCTCTTCCAGACCATGCTCATAATCTCTGAGAAGGCCACTACATTGTATGTCAGGTCAGCAATCTCTGACATCAGAGAGCTAGATGGACCCCATGGGTCATTAGAGGTTGCTTCCCTAACCTGGAGAAAATACAACAAAAAATTCAATAACTTCACTGAAAGTGTCTGTTCATGCTTACCGAATACTGTATGTGTAAGTATGTGAAAGTATATACAGTATGCAACTATAAACATTTTAAACAGAAGTATGCTAGAAGTACGCATAACAATGCATGTTTATTCAACTAGTGTTGTCAAGTTATAATATATGAATTAAAAAATAACATAAACAACAGGTTAAGAACTGCCATTGCACAGTATATAAAGTGCCCAGTTCTACAAGAACAGTTGTAGTTGTTATTGCTTCCAGTTCATGAATTGCATTATGGTATACCATATCCACGCAGTACTCTGTTACATAATGCAAGTTTAAGAGAATATAGCAGGTTATCTGTTTAATCTAGGCACATACAAATTTAGCAGAATGTGCAAATTCTACCATATATTTTATACTACAGAAAGAGTGTGGACTAGAGTAGTACAGTAGTATGATACTCCAAACATAACTTTATTTCGCTGACCAACGTTGTGACGCACTTTTATTCTTCAGGCAGCAAAAAATCGTATGTGATGAGATTTCTTAAAAAGATTAATTTAAGATTTTGTGTTTAGCATTTTTGGTCACCGATAAAAACAAATGACTGCTTTTTTATGACTGCTAACAGTTTAATTCAATAAAAAAAAATGCAGAAGTACAAAACATTTATCAGGAACTAAAAAAAGACTTGAATAAGACAACCAAGGCCAAGAAGGAGAAGAATGTGAAAACTAGAACAGAGAAAATGAAAGCTGGGTTACAAAAGTAAAACTCTAACCTTTATCTCCGCCTCGGAGAAATTGTGAACCATGTTCTTCATTTGTCGCCGCAGCGATGATGTCGACATGGCAACAGGCTGGCTATCAGGTTCTGCAAAATCTGGGGCATTGTAAAGCAATGTCAATAAAACACTAATAAGGACAGGTACAAAGGCAAACAAAGGCTACATCATTTTCAAAAGGGTGTGTATCGGCTCTGAGACTGAAATATCTAAGAATGCCCAGGAGGTACTAGCAGGACATTTATCAAAAAACAAAAAGGAGATGCTTTGGCTGCTATACAAACGCCATCCATCTCTCCATCGATAAAAAAACCCAAACAGACTCAATCTAACTATATCGCCAGTACTGTGCGCCCTCTGTAAGCATGAGAGCGCAGCACCAGGAATTCCCCCAACCTATAAGTCCTGTAAACACGAGCATCTGATGACGTGTGAGTCTGGCTCAGGAAGCGGGTGTGAAATGTACTATACCTGGGAGTGTCGGTCTCTCTCCCCCCTCTCGATCTCTCTGTGTGTGCGCTCAGGTCGGGATCTCTCAGTGTTTAGCCTGTCCACTGTTCCAAACCTCCACACTGCGGCCACATGAGGGCCCAGAAGCACAGATGTGGGGTGAAATAACTACGAGAAGAACAGAGATTTAGACGGGAGGTACAACATACAGGGACGAAAGCTGGTGCAGCACTGTGGAGCCTTAAAAACACAAAAGACATACAATTCGCTCTTTGACAATAGAGAAAATGCAGTAATAGCGGACTGTGCCTGAAGGCACTGTACATTGCTCATATGTAACGTCAACTAGGTGTAGGACTAGAGAAACTACAACAAAGAAAGCTGAAGCTCAACACCTCCTGTGATGTACAAAACATAACATATATCACTTCACAGCCTACTTTATCATAATGTGATGCATAGATTTATAAAGTCGCTAAATTATCAGTATGATTAAAAGCTGTTGAACAAAACCGACTACATGCCTTCTGCCCTGTGAATGATAATTCATATTTTTAATAAGAAAAAAGCCTTTCAGTATAGTTGTAAAAATGTTGTGGTACTTGTATCTTTTTATCGTGGATTTTTATGATTTTAATTAAGAAAAAATTATATTGTTATAAATATTTCGAGATGAACATATACTGGATAGAAGCCATTTAGGCTTATTTGATTATCCATACATCAATTATGTATCAAATATAAAACTTTTTAAAACTTATGTAAAACAGGATTTTAAGGATCTTTTTTTTCTCAATAATCACAGTACTGCATTGAATTTGATGTAATTAAAACTTCAGAGCTCTGATCATAAAACTAAGCATTTAAATAACATCTTACTAAGACATAATATTAGAAGATATAGATTGACACCTGATATTCATATGCATTTTATGGAAGTAGTCTGTTATTATAGTGTTATAACAATCTCATTGATTTATTTTACAAGCTATCAGAATTTAATCTTACATTTTGTCCATATAAACATCTGGACCAAATTGCATATTTTTGTTCAGTTTGGGCCTCTAAATAAAATAAGCATGTTATTTTCCCTCCTTGAATGTCAAGCCCATATTCTCACTTTATCATACATGAGTCATAAATCCCGGGTGTATCAAAAAATATAAAACACACCCAAACTTTAACATACATATTCTGTCTAAACTTGGTTCAATAAACAGCTCCATTATTTTTTTACAATTATTCAATGTCACGTGTTACATGGTTAACATTAAATTAAACACAGGTATAACAAGGGAGTTACTAATATGACCTGATCATATTAATAAACTAACACACTACATTAGCACCCTTGACTCCATTAAAAGCAAATACACTAAAAATGTTCTTGTAAGTGTCGGCCAATCCAGGAAGAACAGGCGATAAGAAGTAGTTGATAGGGTGTATTTATATGCAGCACTGTTGTATAAGGCTTTGACCTGATAACAGTCCCACAGCCGCCTTCACGTTTCACGAGCAAAGTACAAAAGTCTGAATGCTCTGTTGTCAAAGACACCAGAGACCTTTAACTTCAACCTCCATTCAAAACCGTAAAATCAGGGGTCAACAGGTGGTTTTCAAAAGCAAGTTGTTGAGGTGATAAACAACATTCAATGAACTTATTATCTATGACAACCTTTGCTTGGAAATGTGTGAAGTCTGCCAGTTGGCGAATCGTATCTGCATCAGATCTGTTAAAGCAGGGTGTTGTTTATCTTTGTCTGAGCAGATGACAGTGAGGGATATCAGACAACAGCACACACCTCTCTACACCTCCACCCAGCTAACAAATGAAACAGCATTCATTCCCAGCCGTTAGACAACTCTTCTAAAGTAACTTCAGCACCGAACAAGTCATCTGCGGTCCAAACTGATAGAAAGAAATCACTGCCAAGTCCACTAGAGATCAGCTAGCTGAGGCTACTTACCGCGGAGCTTCTGTTCTTCCTCTCAAACACGACCAGACATCCAGCCGAGCAGCAGAAAGCGGGTTATCATCAGTGACGACGGGGGTAAAGGGACGCGCTGTTGCCTATGTCACGGCGCTAAATTAAATTTAGAGACGGGAGCGCCGCGCTATGCTATCTCAACTCATAAAGAGACGCGCCTGAGTGCGTGACAGAGCGACACCGCGGTTTTCCTTCACGACTATCGCCCTTCGAGCCGTGCTCGTCATTTAAACATATAACGTGTACAGCCGCTTATACTAACATATCAGCGCTACTTTCCCAAATAACGTCTTTACTGACCCTGCTGTTGCTCGGATGGTACGAGGAGATGGCGGCACTTCCGCTTCCGTTTCCCCGCAGCCGCCAGCCGGACGGACCGCGCCCCCTTGCGCGCCCAGAGATTTAAATATTCATGAGCCACGGGAAATACCGTCATCCCTAAAGGTTTTTGTGATTTTGTATAGTAGGCTACCTGTACAATAAAACCATCGAACTGTATGAATATAGATTGTGACGTGAAAATCTGATATATGAATATTATAAATATGCAAATACATGTAAAGTTATCGTTTTGGTGACGCCCTTAAGAGTTCAGTCAGTGATTTTGACAGCAACGGCTGCTATGTGCTATTAACATTAGTGACACTCGGGTGTCATGTTAACCTATACAAGCCTTTGAGTTATGAAGAGATGACTACAAGTATCCTCTGATATTTTCTTTCCCAGCTTTACATCGATGCTATAGCACGCAGTGCCCACATAGCGGCGATGTTCTCAATCAAATGAAACCATCTTAATCTATTTGAAGAAAATCTACAACATACTACACCTTCAACCTTTTAGTCTTGAAGGCCCCTCAGAGTTCAACACAATATTCAAAGGCCCCTTACATAATCTAGAATATTTCTTCCTGCATGTTCTGCTATAATTACTTTTTTATTAACAGAAACCTCACATTCTTTTCAAATTATCAAATCATTTTAGTGTTAATGTTTAAAGTATTATGTTCTTTAATAACAAAAACTGTAGTTTTTTATTTTATTCATTTACATTCTATTTATTTTATTGTTATTATTATTTTAAATGTAATTAAGTATGATTGCTTAGTCTAAATCATCCTGCAGAGCTCTTAGACGTTTACTGAGGTACCCTCGGCCCCTGGTTGAGAACTTATTTTTGTGAATATACTATAAATTATTCATACAAATACTCTCAAGTATCATGACTGGCTGTGTTATTGCTCTGTATTGTGCAGAATATTACTTAAAAATGCAATGATGGCACTAAAAGGAAATATATTACCATAGTGCATCCCTAAGCAATAATCAATCTCACTTTCACATTTTCCACGTGTCAGCTGAACTCAAAGTTTCACATTTACCTCCAAATAATAGTTTAGGGAAGTTTTTTACTTAAAAATGATGATGTGTGGTGCATTGCATTTAAATTATTTAGCATTATACATTTGAAATACTTCTTAATCTGATGTTAGTGTAAATAACTCAATCCATTAATTGCAATACAAACACATATGATTCATTGCTACCTATCTGCATATTTTGGGTATTGGGTAACATGTTAAACTAATTCTTTGCTGTCTCGGACATACCATGTGACATTCTTGAACAGCAGGGGAGTGACAGAAGCGTAGTTCAGATTATGAATGGAAATGAGACCAGAGAGACTGATGAAGCCTCATTGAAGTCAACAGCAGACTGTATTAGCAACAGCTCCATGCATGTAGAGCAGCTGGAGAAATAGAAACGGCCACTGTTGTGATAACAGGGATTGTTTGCCTTATGTAATATACAGTAGCCATGTTGTACTTGAGATATCAAGGAGAATCTTTCAAATGAACTGTGAAGTGCAGAGAGAGACCTGGGGTTCAGGGTAAACTGAGAGTGAAATAAAGAAAGAGAGAATGTGAACTGGCAGCGCTGAGCAGAAGTTTGACATGGAGAGGATGGTTGTATTAGGTTCTGCAAGCTTTCAGCTGTTAGTTTTGTCACTCAAACAGATGGCAAAATGTACAGGTTAAATACCATTGAAAAAAAGCCAATAAACAAACAAGCTAAATAAAACAAAAAGAGGGACAATTTTAATGTAACGACTCTAAAGTGTTTCTTTTATTCATAATTATTCTTGTCCAGCAGTGTTTTGAAAGTGCTGATATTTATACCAGGATATTTGCCTGTTTGCATTACCTTTTTGGGTTTTCTACATTCCAGCTTGCCTTCATTTGGAACAATTTGTATTGGCAGAGAACAAATACCAGTTTTATCTGAAATGTATGTTATCCAAAATTAATGGCTTATTTATGGAACTGTTGCATGAAGCAATATAACAGATTATTTGATTAAAGGAGATGGCAAGCTTCAAATCTGTATCACTGAAGGAAGTATAAGAGTCAATATGAATCACATGCATCTAAGCCAATAATATTACAGCAATTGTGTGATTGAATCCATGTTTTACAACAGTCACACACAATGTGCATTCATTACACTTTTAAATGAATGTATAGTTTCATTTAAGTAGCCATTGTACGGTTAGAAAATGGCAGTCAATGTATTACTTGACATTACTAACATGAGCTGTTTCCACTGATTTCTCAGTGTACGATTCCCTGCCAACCCTGGGACCCTCAGTCCCAAAAAGCTATTTTTGCTGCAGCACTTTAGAACTTCAGAGCTTTGTTTAACATAATACACTCATGAACAGAATGTTAGTTAGAATGTTACAAATTAGTCATTCAATTTAGTAATTTTTTTTTTTTAAGTATAAGTTGCAAATTGCTAGGTTTAAAAAAAAGAAGTGATTCCTTGCATTTAGCAAGAATGCTTTAAATCGATCACTAATATATAAAAAAATATTTTAAATATATTAAAATTGTATTTTAAATTGTAGTAATATTTCACAAAATACTGTTTTTATATATTTGATTGAATAAATGCAGCCTTAGTGAGCATAAGATACTTCTTTCAAAAACATCAGCAAATGTACCCACCCCAAACTTGTGAACAGTATGTGTTAAAAACCAAAGCTCTGAGCGATTGCATTTATGTTAATCTTAAGTGGTGCCCATCTTCAAAATAAATAAAATAAAATACAAAAATAAATATTTATTTATGTATGTATTTTTAGGTTACCATCTTCACAGAGTAAATTAAACCATATTAAATCTAAAGCTATCGTCTAAACCAGGGGCATCTTGTTAAGACTTTTAGCGCTGTGATTAATATATAAAGATATAAATATAGCTCATACATATTTAAATTAAAAACATATACCCACGACTACATTTCATATATTATTTTGTACACAGATTAAAACATTTTTTTTTAATCCAAAATACTTTCAACTCTTTACATGAATAAAAAAATATGTGTGAAAATGCCACAGTCCAAAATGTATTACACAGGATGATTACATTTTTTCAAATAATTTCTGCCACATTGGACTGTGTATTTTTAAATAGTTTTAAATACTTCCTAAAATGGATATTATGCTATATCACAATTTTAATGCTTTGGTCAAGAGCCTAGAGTAATTTGATTTCAGAAGTGTAAATGTCTTGTTATCTTCTTCAATCTCACTTGATCCACCAGAGCTGCTGTTCTGCACAGTAGGAGGAATTTACTAAGTATGAAAGTGATAGTACTTGGAAGAGGGAGATCAAGAGAGAGAGAGAGGGGAGGATTAGCAAAGAGACTGCAGGGAACAGCAAGAACTCAATCAAGTGTTGCAGAGAGACTGACTGACAGGTGGAACACATTGGGACGCTTTACTGACATACAAGAGGAAAGAGAGCGAGTGAGACGTCTGGGGAGGGCCAGCATACCTCACTGTTGTACTACATGGCTATCTGGGATGGAAACATGCAGGGAAAAGGGGAGAGCAAGGGAGAGAGTGGTATGAGTGAGGGCCGTCAGACTCATTGAGGATCAAGAGAGAGAGAGAGCACAGATATAAAAATACTCAGTAGCAACTGACATTCACACTCGCACGGTGACATCTGATTAACTGCTTGTCGATCTCAGCTGTGTGTTGATAACAAGCAACAGACAGTTTGACTCAGATCCCAGTCCTGTACAGATGGGAAAGAGACAGTGAGAGAGAATCTGACCGTTTCCAAGACGTCCTGAAAGACCTGCAGCGTTGGACAATGACTGTGAGTCAAATACTGCTCATTTCATAACAACACACATTAACAAGTACCTAACTGTTACCTGAAATGAATAAATAATATAAAACATATATAACCCACCAACCAACACACACATACATATATATATATATAGGATTTAACAGGATAAAACCTGAGATGCCATGCGATCTAAAGCCGCCATTCACAAAACACCACATGTACATGTTAAAATATAACAAATGAAAACATGAATTGCTGATTGCACTAATGGTGTGTGAATGACAGCTTTACAGAAGTAAATCATGACTGAAAAACATTTCTAGTTGTATCCTGCTAGATCCTTTAAAGCTGTGTTATACACCTGCGGTTAATATGAAGCGCTCCAGCCATTCTCTGCAGCACATACTGCACATATCATATTGCATGTCGCTGATAACTCATTCAAAATCATTTTGAAATACAAAATTTAAAAGGGTCGTCACTGCAATTAAATGGGAAAGGACGGTTGAGTTTCACTGTATATATGTACAATATTGATATAGATTTCTGATTAAGATTTTTTTATGTTTTGCTCAAAACAGATGCATGCATTTATTTTGGTAAAAAATACAAAAACAGTAATACTGTGAATTATTATTACAACTTAAATTTGTTTTAAATTGTTTAAATTTAAATAGTTTTGTATTTAAAATATATATATATAAACATGTAATGTACTCCTTTTTCTGCAGTAATTACTTCAGTCTTCAGTGTCATGATCTTTTGGAAATGACTATAAATGCTGATTTTCTTTTATTTTCAATGTTGCAGACAGTTTTGCTGCATATTTTTTTTAGTGGAAACCATGATACACATTCAAAATGTGGGTTAAGTAAGATAAAAAAACATAAAAATGTAATTAAATAAGGACACATTAAACTGATTAAAAGTCACAGTGAAGACATTAAGAATGCTATTTAAGATTTTTATTTCAAATAAATTCTGTTCTTTTGAAATTGTATATTTATCAAAGAATCGTAAGAAAATTATAATAATAAAAAAGAATAAGAACTATTATTATTAATTGACCACTTTCTAAAGGATTGTATGAAACTGAAGACTGCAGTGGCTGCTTAAAATTCAGCTTTGAATCACAGGAATTAAATACATTTTATAAATTCAAATAGAAAACAATAGTTATGTTATTTTAAATTGTAATAATATTCCACAGTATTACTGGTGATCGTAAGAGACTAAAATTAGATGGATGGATGGATGGATGGATAGATATACAAAAATATATACAATCATTTTGTATTTCAAAAGTATTCTGAATGTTTAATCAATGCTAGATAATTGTGATATGGTTTCAAAAACTATTTACAAGGGGTTGAATGGGTAACATAAAAAAAATTGTAATGCCTAACAGCAAAACAAAGAGGATATTATTACAATGCAGTTTGAAATCAACATTAGTCTTACTGTACATTGCAGACATGAAGGGTAAATGGAAAATGTAACAAGCTAGAGCCTGCACGTCCACTAGTCCTGGCACCTTATCAAAGGCCACTGCCAGAGACGTGTATCAGTAAGATAAAGACTGTTCTCAGTGCCTAGCAACCGCTCCACCAGGCCTACATCACAGACTTATAAAGTCGTAACAGAATACCACGATTACATGTTCTTTGGTGGTTCTGGAAGCACATGGTGTTAGTGAAGGTTACAGACTGACATGGTAAAAACACGAACACAGACACACATCGGACTGGTGTGACGCAAACTTCTGGGAACTTTAATCAACAAATGTCCCTTATGAACCTATACGGTGTACTGTAAACACGAGCTGCTTGCTTTTTGTAATGTAAAACACTTGTAATATACACCCAAGCTATTTCAGGGCCGTCGAGGTGTTAATAGGCTTATGGTATTGTTTGACCATTCTCTGTCTGACATAAAGGTGAAGGCTGGTGAAAGAACTGACAGATGGGAAGTTCAGATATTATTATTACTCGGCTCTCTGGAATACATGGATGCCATTTAATTGCACACTTATGGATTTTTGTCTAATTGACCATTGTCTCAAGCAACCAATTTGTCTTTTCTTTAATTTCATGCCCTTGTTTATTTGGTAACCATATAACTGGTATAATGTACAGTTAGCCAATTACAAAATATATACCATACCGGTTATCTGTTAATATGATAGAGACCATAGTAGGTCAATCTTGGGTATTTCAATGTACTTGATCAATTACAAATTTACATTTTCTATTTAGAGTACCTATACAGTCATGTAATATTAAGTTACATTCATTCTTGTAAATACATTTTTTATATTTTAAATACAAAATTTATAATAAATGCAATTTATAATTAAAATGTATGCATAATATACATATATATACTGTATATGTATAATATTACTAAATTAATATGCATTTTGATATTTTTTTAAGTTGACATATATATATATATAATCAATACACACACACACACACACACACACACACACACACTCTCACACACACACACACACACACACACACACACACACACACACACACACACACACACACACACACACACACACACACACACACACACACACACACACACACACACACACACACACACATCAATTTATTAATATTATAAATATATAACATGAAATTACAAATCAGCGTATTTTTAATAATTGTTACAAAGATTACATAAAACAAAAGTGGAGGCTTCACACAACCTACAGATTGAAAATGATCATTGCAAGATTAAAATTTTGCTGTTGTGTTGTTGTCAGACCGCACCTAAAGAACTGGATGAGCTGTGCTACCTCACGGCTCAGTCAATGACATCACTGGTGACATCACAGCACTTCAAGCTCATCAAAAAACTGGGAGAGGGCTCGTACGGCAAGGTGATGCTGGCGGTGCATCAGAGGAGAGGTCAGTTGATTTGTGCTCGTCTGTTTGGTTCATGTTTAGCTCTAGACTAATAGCACTGTGACAAACAAGACAGAATGTATATTTGGTGAAAGCGAAGCACTTCTTACTTTAGCAATCTCTGAACTTCCAGGAACCCCAATGGCTCTGAAGTTCTTCCCCCGCCGCTCCACCACTCTCCAAGCTTTCCTACGGGAATACAATCTCTCCGTGTGCTATTGCACACACCCTTCTCTAACGCGGGCTCTAGGCATCTTCTACTCCACTCCTTCTCACTATGTCTTTGCCCAGGAGGCTGGTCTCTATGGCGACCTGTATGCTGTCATCGTGTCAGAGGTCAGTAAAACAGTAAACTTGACAGATTTCAATTTCACAAAAATGTACATTCTATCAACATTTACTCACCCTCAAGTTGTTCAGAAGTGATTTAGATGACCATTAGACATCCTTATAGTGGCTCCTCCTCTACAGGCCCCGGGACAATGGTCCTGGTTTTCCTCCTGGGCTGTAACCGAAATTATGATGACGCTTGCATGCATGACAAGTGGAGCTTTTTTCATAGTGACGTCTTTCCAGGGAACAACGTATCTTTGATTATTCAGGCACGTACTTGTTGTCTGATCTCCTCACTCCCTGTTCTCATTCTCCTGCCAAAAACAATAGCTCCTATCATCTGCCTTGATACATTAATGCTGTTTAATGGGAGTACTTAGTGCCCAGCTGAAGAGCAGATTAAATACAGAACACACAGATCTTCCATCACCTCATCACTCTTTCCTGTATTAGAATGAATAATATTTCCAAAGCATCAATACATACAACAAATACATTGAAAGGAAAAGAAAATACATACATACATAAATGAACATAAGGTACCAGTAATGTAATAATCAATATTACTTATTACAAACAATTAATAACAACACCAATTGAACAAATAGCAACAACAATAATGAAAAACGAGTAAATAAATGAATAGATAAACAAAAAAACATAAGAATTGCATTAACAAGATTAAAAGGGAAATATTACATTAATATATTATTACGTATTCTATGTTAATTTTTCAAATTATTCTATGCAATAATAATAGTAATAATAATAAATGAAAATATACCAATAATAATAATAATTTTGAACAAAGGTAAATAAGGTGGAATCAATACATAAATAAAGAAATAAACATTAATTAGAATTAGAAAAAAGAAGTGAAGAAAGAAATTCAATAATCATAATCAACGTCATCAAATATAAAACAGCTATGCAAATATTATTGGAAAACAAATAAGGTGCCAGAAATGTAAATAAACAAATATGAAGTACAATAATAAATGAATAATTATAAAATATGAATGATATAATCGGTATATATAAAAAGCAATCTTTCTCTTCTTCTGTAGGAGGGGGTGAGTGAGGAGTCTGCACAGCGTGTGATGTCTCAGTTGAGTGGTGCTGTCTCTCATCTCCATTCTCTTGGCTTTGTGCACCGTGACATCAAGCCAGAGAACATCTTCTTGTGTGACCGTGCTTGTCGCTGGGTCAAACTGGGCGACTTTGGCCTGGCGCGAGCACAGGGGACCGAGGTCCGTGCTGTGTGGTACAACTCCCCTTTCTGTGTGCCCGAGGTGGAGGGCGCCAAGACAGTCAGCGATGCAAATGAAGCGGAGGACATCTGGATGTCCGTGGAGCCCAGTTTGGATATTTGGGCTTTGGGGATCCTCATATACTGCCTGCTGACGAGCTGCTTCCCCTGGGAGGAGAGCACCTCTGATGACCCTTCCTACTGCAAGTACAGAGACTGGTTCAACCGAATCCAACAGAGAGAGGAGGCACAAGACACTGAGGCTGAACTTGATGTGCCCGCACAGTTTGACTCTTTAAGCTCATTTGTTCTCACATTGCTGAGAAAGCTGCTGAACCCGCTGCCCCGGCTTCGCCCCGGGTCTGATGAGATCCTGTCCTACCTCGGGGGACCTTGGTTACTGAAGACAGAGAAAGAGGAGATGAGGAGAGAGCAGGAGGCACAAGTGGAGGCCAAGAAGATGCGTGAGAGAGGAGGGGTGGAAGGGGAAAAAGAGATATTGGGACGGAGGGAGAGATAAAGTTCATGCAAGAAAGCAATGTTATAAACAGATATTTTCAAGATTTTATATAGCGGTTATATTTTGGAATATTCTTTTTTTATATCAATAAAATTGTTTTATTATAAAACTGGAGAAATTTGGACACTTGGACAGTGGACCCAAAAAGTGTACAAGTATGTAATTGCATAAAAATATTACATATAATTATATCAGAATTATTCTAAATTATAGATTTTAGATATAATTCTATAAAGGACATCTGCCTTTAAATCAGCAATCACTGACGATTCAAAACAAGCCAGTTACGATCTCAGGAGATCCATCAAAGCTGCCAAACGACAATATGAAAACAAAGTTGAAGAACAATTCAACACCAACAACCCAAGAAGCATGTGGCAGGGCATTAACAACATCACAGGCTTTAAAGGGAATAAACCAGCTACTGTGAACATTGCCGCCTCTCTACCGGACGAGCTCAAAACTTTTTATGCTCGTTTCGAGGCTGACACCACCGCCCACACAGAGAGCGCTCACACGACTGCAGCAGAAGAGGTGAGTCCACTCACGCTTTCTGTCGCAGATGTAACTCGATCCTTAAAACAAGTGAACATCCGTAAAGCCGTGGGACCTGATGGTATACCAGGCCGTGTGCTCAAAGCATGCGCTTTCCAGCTAGCCTGGGTTTTTACAGACATTTTCAATCTGTCCCTCTCTCTGTCTGTGGTTCCCTCATGCTTCAAAAAATCCACCATTGTGCCCATACCAAAGAAAAATAAAATCACATGCTTGAATGACTGGAGGCCTGTTGATCTGACCCCCATCTTCAGCAAGTGTTTTGAGAAGCTCGTCAGAGAACACATCTGCTCTGTGCTGCCTGCTTCACTGGACCCACTACAATTTGCATACCGCAGTAACCGTTCCACAGACGATGCTATTGCCTTCACCCTGCACACTGCTCTCTCCCACCTGGAAAATAAGAACACCTATGTGAGGATGCTGTTCGTGGATTATAGTTCGGCATTTAACACCATAGTGCCTGCCACACTGGTTGCGAAGCTCCAGACTCTGGGACTGAACAGATCTCTGTGCAGCTGGATCCTGGACTTCCTGACAGGCAGAAGTCAGGTGGTCAGAATGGGCAGCAACACCTCATCTCCCCTGATCCTCAACACTGGTGCACCTCAGGGCTGTGTCCTCAGCTCACTCCTGTACTCCCTGTAC
Source organism: Gymnocypris eckloni scoliostomus (assembly GCA_027564155.1). Lineage (NCBI taxonomy): Eukaryota > Metazoa > Chordata > Actinopteri > Cypriniformes > Cyprinidae > Gymnocypris > Gymnocypris eckloni. Next base: position 19,103,625 of record CM050424.1, on the reverse strand, counting down.
ACACACGACTGTACAGCCACACACAGCTCTAACGTCATCATCAAATTTGCCGACGACACAACGGTGATAGGACTGATCACTGACAACGATGAGACAGCCTACAGAGAGGAGGTGAGTACCCTGACTAAATGGTGTCAGGAGAACCACCTCTCATTCAACATCGACAAGACCAAGGAGCTGGTGGTGGATTACAGGAGACAGAGCAGAGAACACACACCCATCTCCATCGACAAGACACCTGTGGAGCGGGTTAACAGCTTTAAGTTCCTCGGCGTTCACATCACCGAGGATCTCACATGGTTTGCTCACACAGATGCAGTGCTGAAGAAGGCACATCAGCGCCTCAGGGAGTTTTCCTGATGTGCATTGTAGTCAACTGGACTACAAACACACACATTGCACTAATACAACAACCTATCTGCTAGCACTGGATACCATCCAATGCACATCCATGACATTGCGTATCTGGCCTATGTATAATCTGCTTGCACTGTCTGGAGCACGCTCTCAAGAATTTCACTCACCAAGGCACATGTGCTGTGGTGATGTGACAATAAAAGTGATTTGATTTGATTTAATTTGGTCACATATAATATCACTTATACATAGAATTAGATAAATGCAGTGCCATTCAAAAGTTTGGGGTTGAATTTAAGTTTTTGGAAGAAGTTTCTTATGCTCAACAAGGTTTTTTATTTACGATTTATTTGATCAAAAACAGCAATATTGTTACATGAAACATTATTACAATTTAAAATAACTGTTTTCTATTTTAATGCATGAATTTCTATTGTAATACATAAAAGCTGAATCTTCAGCAATCTTCAGTCACATGATCCTTCAGAAATCATTCTTATATGCTGATTTGATGCTTAGACATTTATAATTTTATTATCAATGTTGAAAACAGTTGCTGCTTGTGGAAAAAAATTTTTTTCCAAGACTGATTATTTTTTTTATTTGTATTATTAGTGTCTGAACTTAATTACGGTTAAGTAGACAATTTTTCATACAAGAATGGCTTAGTGTTCAGATACTTTGGCCACAATAATTCAATGTTTCTCATATTGAGCTGGTTATACTGAAATCAACAATTACCAACAGACTTCTCAGGTGCAATGAATAAGTATTCACTTAACGTGTAGAGAGGAAAATAGGTAGGTGTAGATTAATATTGGTCATCAGATGTGGGTGGAATACTTAAAACACTGTTTCTACCTCAAACCAGTTGTTTTGAGGTAAATGGCAATACATGTTTGAATAAACTTGACTTGTAAATGTGACTCATTTACTCTCTTCAGTCTGTTATATAATCTGCACTTCTCAAGTTGCACTTATAAATTGACATCCACATATGCGTACGTCAGTATTTGTTGATAAACTACCAAGTCCTCATCATGCATTAATATAACACTTCAGATGATTCGACCCGAGCAGATACCTTGACAGGCTGGTTCAAATACAGCTCTGTTCCACTTTAAATAGGACAAGAGAAGCGTGAAATGTTAAACAAACACAGGTACAATGGGACGGGTGTCAGGTTAGTGTTGTTCTGGGATTGACTGGATCACATCAGATATGTGTAGCCGACTCCAACTTTCCAGCTGTCCACACTGTTGCATCATCAAGACCACCCTGTCTTCTCTGTAACCAGTGCTTACTTACAAATTGCAGTATATTACAAAAGATATGTAGATAGTAATGTAATCTATCACATAACAGATTTGAGGTATAATCTGATTAGTGTTGGTTACTTTTAGATTACTTTCTACCTAGTTTATAACATTGATTTGAATTGGATATCTTTTATTGATATTATATTGATATGCAAACAGAAAGACAAAGTATTCCATTCTTTGTTATTGACAAGTGCATGAAACATTTCATTATGTCAGGGCTTCTCAAACTGATAATTAAATCTTTAAAAATGTTAAATTAAATAAATAATGACCATTTATTATGACCATCAACTTCACAAAGGTGTAAACATGAAAACCTGTTAAATTATTGACTTAAATTAAATTAAATTCAGGGGCTACTTCAGGTAATTATATAATGTCAAAAAGGTTCAGCTGACAAAAATAGCTTGCAAATCATTGTATTACATGTAAATACAACATGGAATTAATTTGTCCATTTTCATTTTTTTTAAAGAAAGAAAGAAGATTCAATTAATTCAATTCTGTGTTATTATGTGCACTTCCAAAAAACTGGAAGACTTTTCAAACACAGCAATAGGTTATTTTTATTAAGAAAATTAAAAGATTATGGAGACATTATCAACTATGAAGAATTGACTGTCATTGTGTGAATAACCATGTAATCAATAAAAAAGTAACAATACTTATTTTAAATGTAATAAAATCAGATTACAAGTGTTTAATTTTAGAATCTGACTCAGTATTGTCTGCAACCTACATGTCATGCATTTAATTGTATTTTCTATCATTGTTCAGTGTTTTGATTATTCCATCATTCAGTCCTCCTCTGACCCCCTCCATGAATCCTAAAGATTCATTATATCAGCTCTGGCCTTCACTATGAGGCCTATGTGAGCCCTTCTGCAGATGGTTTTATAAATAGCCTCAGGTCCATCTATTTAGACTGTCGAACACATCAGCACCTTTCTGTGTCCCCTCTTTGCACCCTGTTCCTCTGTCCCTGTTCATGTTGTATGCCATCTTGACGTTCCTCACATCACCTCTTCATCTCTGATGAAACATTATGATCTGTCCTTCTCCGGTTCTGTACAGGACATTCATTTCTCATACAGGTCAAAATCAACAGGTCATATTATGTTTTCCCTCATGGATGCATTAATACAGTCCACATTCTCCCTAGTTGATGATATTGAGGTACTCTAATATGAGGTACTCTTATAGTAGATGACAAGGTTGAAAGAATATTATGTGTTTCATCAATCAGTGTCACTTCATGCCATCAGCTTTCTGGAAGTCTGCTTCCCAACACAGTTCAGAGATACAAAATATCAGTAGTGTTGCATTTGCATCAATGTTCGGAGCTACAGAGGAGCTTCAGTGGTGACATGGCCAATAAAACAGACAACGCTTTGGAGTGACAAAGGGACCAGACATCATTCTCTTTGAACAAGAGTTGACAATTTGTATGACTCAAGCAATAAAAACCACTGGCTATACAACAAAATTGAGCTCAATTTTATACAAGTGAGCAGCAATTAGTCAGCAGCAACTAATAGGAGTGCAGCTCTGCAACCAGATTATTATTCCTGCTTCTTTATGTACTCTTCCTAGCTGGGACAATAGGCCAGTGTTGTTATTGTAAACCAAAACTAAAACTATTACAAGACATTTTCATTTATTGATTTAAAGCTGAAATAAAATAAAATATTAGATGAAAAAATGTACCTTAAAAATAAACTTTCAAATTACAAATAATGAAATATATTTACTGAAAATATATTTAAGTTGAAGTACTTACATTACTTAAACTAAACAGAAATAAAATTAAAGCAAAATAGAAATAAAAATAAAATTGCAAAAACAAATATTGCTAGGACAATCTAAAATTAAAATGGAAACTGATAGTACAAAAAGAAAATTAATTAAAAATATGAATGAATAGTATATAAACAACACTAAAATAGCATTGGCTTAGGCCCACATAATGTTTTTTGCTAAATGTGGTCTAAACTAGTTTTCATTGTTTAGCGCTGGTTTAGTGTTGGTCTAACATATTCAAGTCGGTTACGTGAGAGACAAAGGCTTAAAAAAGGTTTTTCATTACCATAATTTAATGCAATTTAAAATGCATTCAGTTCTTAATTTAATTCTGAATTATGCACAATCTATGAAGATTTTATTTGTTGTTTTTTGTTTTTTAAAGGGGTCATCGGATGCCCATTTTACACAAGTTGATATGATTCTTTAGGGTCTTAATGAAAAGTCTATAACATGCTTTGTTTAAAATTTCTCAATGGTAGTGTAAAGGACACCTTCTTTACCTCATAAAATCAGCTCTGTTTTCAGCATGCTGTTCTCGTTCATGTTGCTTTAAATTCTAGTGAGCTCTGCTGACTTCCGTGGAGTGACGAGCAGACCATAGATATATGTAGATTCCCTATTTGACCGCTCCAGATACGTTGACGCGTCAGCCATCTCGCATAATAATCAACGAATATTCAAAGATATACAAGCCTATTCAGAGCCCATTCAAAGATATACATCCTATTGCTGTTGTAGACGCACACAGTAAATGTGCTCAAAGATTCGTATCGCGGCCCATAGAACCAAGTCGATAATGAGGAATCTAGGTATATATACCTATGGAGCATACTAAACTTCAGCCGCGAAACTGGCTAACTAGCACATTATTAGGAAAGGCGATTCCTTTGACTTTTGACCAAGGCTTTTGACTCGCAAATGTAATGCTCAGTTAAAATAAACCGGCTTGATGACGCATGCAGCCTACATATGCGACCTCCGGAGGATATAGCCTTCCGTTTGAGAAACGGCCCTTGTATTCCCCTGCACCAGAGTCCACACAAAGGTGGACAGCTCTCAGCTAACTCAGGGCGGGTCTAAGGTAAGACAGCCTTGTCATTCAACTATCGTGGGAGGGGTCTGTGCAGAACTACGTCATTCTGACAGAAATCTCAGAACAGCCTGATTTGAGAAAGGGGATTAAAAAAAAAAACACTGGGTGGATTTTTATCATTATAGGATGGATGTGTACAGACTTCCAACACTTATTTATGTTCAAACAACTTGTAAAGTTAATTTAGCATCTGATGACCCTTTAAGTAAGCCTGTACCTGGGCACAACCTACAAACACAAGACCTGTTAAAATATATAGGTCTTAGTTTGATATTTGCATTAATCAATATCATTATATTATTTCATTTAAAAATGAATCTTAATAGTTTTATTACTAGTTTCATTCATTTTGCAGCTAGTAAAACTGAATCTCAGGCATGAGACAAATGTGCACAATGTCATAAACAGAGATTTGATGGCCAGTAAATTCCAGTGGACAGGGATAGACACCGCAGGGGACAGCTGGATGGAAGGACACAACTGATGAGTGGTGGGAGACACAGATAGAGCGCAATGGATCATGAAAATGACAGGAGAAGAGCTGTACGGTAAGAGCAAAGCCAAGGACAGCAATGCGTTCAGCAGAACCTGCTACAAACCTCAGCAGAATGCAGGGATAATGATTCCATCGCACAAACATATCACTATACAGACTAACTAATCTTGATCAACGTAGTCAACATATGGAACTGATCGTTTGCTTTTACAGCAGCAAAGACTGATTGCTTTTTAAAAATCAGCAGATTCGCAGTGCAATGAAAACAGATGCAAATAAAGCCAAAGCAGAATAAACCACTTAGCATCTACAAACTAACTGTGTTTTCTTCCTGAAATAAATCTGTGATTTTCAACAAATTAGCTGACTAAATGATTCAATGACTCACTCAGAATACTTAATAAGGCTCATCACCTTCCATTGTCAGTTTCATTTGTTTGTGTTGCGTGTCCTCAATCTGACAACCTGCACGACTGCGGAGGTGGGAGAAACAATTTATCTGTATTTGAATGTCTACTGTCAGTGTTTAATGTTAACTGTATGCACCAAGGGTCTGAGAGTAACGCAATTTCAATTCTCTGTATGTATGTACTGTACATGTGGAAGAATTGACAATAAAACTTTACTTGACTTGAATATTTTTTAAATTAGGCTGCAGTACCCATTTCAACCACTAGTTCATTATTATGACATACTGTACAATGCTCATATTCCTGTGCAGTTACGGAAAACAGCATGCTGTATAAACTGTTGTTTCAGCATTTCATGAAAATAAAATTTAAACGGTGATGAAAAACACATTAGTTGGAGTAAAAACACTGTCCACCAAAAGGTCTATTAAAAACACTCAAAAAAAAAAAAAAGGCTAATTTTCCAAGAGTAAAACAGTTGAGTTTTACCGTTTTCGAATCCATTCAGCCGATCTCCGGGTCTGGCGGTAGCACTTTTAGCATAACTTATCAATGAATCTGATTAGACAATCAGCATCCTGCGAAGAAATGACCAAAGAGTTTAGATATTTTTCCTATTTAAAAGTTTACTTTTCTATAGTTACATCGTGTACTAAATCTGAAGGAAAATGAAAAGTAGCGATTTTCTGAAGGAAAAGGCCGATTTGGCTAGGAACTATACTCTTATTCCAGCGTAATAATCAAGGAACTCTGCTGCCGTACCATGGGTGCAGCAGGCGCAATGATATTATGCAGCGCCTGAAAGTAGTCCCCAGCTAGGTAACTAGTTATGATATAGCTGGGGACTACCGCCAGACCTGAGATCGGCTGAATGGATTCGAAAACGGTAAAACTCAACTGTTTAACTGTTGCTGAGTTCGGAAATGAGCCAATTTAAAAAAAGTGGAATGTTCCTTTAAGGAAAAACGGTCTACAATATGTATTATGTGCAATGCTCATTATGTAAAGAGGTTGCATGCTGCCTTTGTCCATTCAATGATACTGACTCTGCAAATATGCAAATGAGACCGTTAACCCAAGGTTTAGGAATATACAGTGCAAAACGTCATCTTACAAATACCCAGGATTAACAGTTAACTCCAAGAAAATAATAAGCAATGTGAACTATGAAGCAAGATAACCCAGGATTCTGTTAACCAGGGGTTTAGAATGACCCAGGGTAAACTAAACCTGAAAAGACTTGTCTCCACCTACTGGCATACATGTTAACTTAACTGGAAGTCCAAGCATAGTAGAAGTAATATAATGCCACTATGTTAGTATGAACACAGCCCATGAATTGCTACTTCAATTTGCTATTTACAAGAGGCACTGGAGGGTCACTCTAAGCCTGTGTTTGTATAAATACTTGTTTTATACCCAAGCTACTGTAATATCACAGATTTGGGATGCCTAAGCATCTTAGTTCACCTCATACTTACTACTATAAACTTTTATTATAAACTGTCATTCAAAAACTGAAGGGAGTTAAGTTCTTTGGGGAGGGGTAAGGAGATACATTCCTCCAATAAACAGGTAAGAATATTATACTGCGTTTACGATCTGGCACGCTTATCTATTTGTGGTTGACTAAAGCACCCACCGTGTGTCTCCCTCATGCCGCCACACATGGCATGATGAAGCACACAGAATTCCACCATTTGGTTGTCAGGTCGCTGTGTACACTTGTTTGGACAAGCTCAGCTTTGCCATGCTCTCTCCTGCAATGCCACCATATGTCAAATTGTCATCAGCTCATCTGGTGCTCAGTTTTTGACCTATGTTAGACTATCGTCGCACAGCACAGTATGGACATTGGGAAATCATGCAGCCGTGTTGTGTCAACTGCATGCTGAATATCTGACTGGGCCTAAAGGAGGCACCAGATAATCTACAGGTCAGTATTGCACCATCCCAGTGCCATTGCAGGGTTTTCCCCAATTAAAATTGATTCTGATCTCTGTGAAAGTCAAGGGCCAGGGGTCAGTATTTGTTTATTGTCAGCAGTGGTAACGTTCCTTACATTTACAAGCCAGCCCAAAAAAAGAATATCTAATATGGTCTAATATGTTCTTTGTAAAGATGAACCCTGTGACATGAATCTGGCATGTTGTCTTCAAAATGAACCTTAGGAGCACTATTCAACAATAGTGAAACTACATTAGGAAAATGTGATAAAAATTACTTTAATCTGGATCACTTGGCAGACTGTGAAAATGAATTGCTGTGCGCACGTCACCAAAATATGTAATTTACGTTATTTGTGCAAAGTTTCTGATGGTTGGGGTGTCCATCCAAGATTCATTTGTCAACACACAACCAAATCAAGATCATTTTATATGATAAGCAAAATGTATAGCAATTTAAATAATATAAAACAAATAAGATTGTTTTCAGAAAACCTTAAATGTATAAAATCCATTTTAATCCATAAATCTAATAAATTTTTGTGTTATTTTTGCTTAAAAAAAGGTGGTGAGGTAAAACATGTTTTATTAATTATAATTAGTTAAATAATTATTTGATTACAGAAAATTTGTATTATCTTATGTAATTTTATGCTCAACGTATGTAATTTAATGTTTGTCAAGACAAATAATCTAATTAAGGATGTTTAGCTACTACTGTTAAGACAAAACTTCAGATTAAGAACAAAAACACAAAACAAATATATGATAATTATTATAACAATAAAGTTATTAAAATGTAAGTTGTATTAATAATAATAAACTTGCATTATAATAATATTCTAATATAATCATATTATAATTAGGTTTATGTAAGTTTAATACCCTAGACCACAAATATAAAGTTTATATAAGTTTATGTATATAGTTTATAAAGTTAAAAATGTCAAATTTGCTCTTTTCCATACAATCAAAATGCATGTTGATGATTGGCTGTCAGACACATTCATAACAGCCAATCAGTGCTCTGTGCTGACCTCTGCTGCCAGTTGATAGTAAGAACAGTAATGAATTTACAAACTTAAAACTGCAGATTTCTCTTTTAAATGGAGTTCCTAACAAAAGAACTTGACTAGAGATTTCCATATCCGTGCATGTATATTCATATTCAAAACACAAAGATCTATATATGACCTAATAATGCAAGGCTGCCAAACAAGGCCCAAGGCAAATTACAAGTGTGGGATGAGTCCCATTACACTCTCAGTTGTATCCTCTCCTGACCTAACGTAGTGAAAAAATCAATACAACTAATTAAACTTGTTTTATGTTCAAGGGCTATACACATAACTTCAAAATTTGGATAAAAATGGGAAGAGAGAATATCTAATAGAGAGAGGGGGAGAGAGAGAGACAGGCGGAGGGATGATGTGGGGAGGGAAGAGAAAGGGAGGGGACAAGTAAAAGTCAAAGGATTCTGAAAAACACAAGGAGCAGCAGAGGATTGGAAATTCGTAAGTATTATAAAAAACAATTCTTTTGAGAATATTACATCATTACATAATCATATAACACATCATCTAGTCAATGCTTTTAACGCGCACATAAAACAGAAGCGAATGTGGGTAGATAAATACGTGCAAATCTGCATTCCTCTTGAAACAACATGCAGCGAGTTAAGAAATGCACACTTTGTATGAAAGAGAATCAGAGTCTGCTGTGTGTTGATGCATAGATTTGTCAGTTTATATAAATATGTAATGACTCCCTCAAGCAAAACTATGGTCTGAGGGAATGCATAGTACATATGTGTTTATGACAAATGACGACAATTTATGCATCTGTGTGTATGTGTAAGCATATGTGTTTGTGAGGTTGTTGAGTCCACAGAGAGGGGTGGGAATGCACATTCTTTAGTGTGAGCTCATGTCTTGGACACCGAGAAATACAGGCTTAGAGGAAAAGACTTGGGGAGAGAGAAGGAAACAGACAAAGCTGGACGGATGAAACAGCTGTAACTGATATCTTTAATGAGCGATTGAGAACAGAGAACTCATGTTCTGTGACATCAATAAATGAGAATCTGCATGAGTCACAAGCAAATGGAAATCTAAATAGGTTTCATCCATCTGCAGTTCTGTTTTCTCACGCAGTGTGTCTTTTAGAATTCATTTGTTCTGTCTCTCTCGAGGATGTCTATAAATGGTTACATTTTGGAAGAGGTGACTTCCAAAGTCTTGACATCATGACCTGGTAAGAGGAAATCTGCTCTGCCGGCACACAGATACACTGGGACCGGTCTGATAACTGAGAGATTTCTCAAAACAATATTGCCTTCACAATTGATCCGAATGGACGAATGATGTCAGTTTCACATAAAAGCTGTTCTTTTGATATCTGAAAAAACAGGCTCTACATAAATAAGCAGCACAACTGTTTTTGGAACTGATAATAATAAGAAATGTTTCTTGAATGATTTCTGAAGGATCATGTGACACTGAAGACTGATGATGCTGAAAATCCAGCTTTGCCATCACAGAAATAAATTACATTTTAACGTATATTAATATGGAAATATTAAATTGCAATAATATTATATAAAATTATAGTGAAAAGGTTTTATCAAGTAAATACAACCTTTACTGTACACAACAGAATTCAAAAACAAAACTTTTGAATGGTAGTGTATTGATTTTATCATTTATCTCACAATAACCTTTATTTTTATGCTAAAATGGAAACCGGCTTCCATTCCATCCATTGTAATTTCGAAGACACTCAAAGTTATTTCAGGCTTGTTATGATAAACATGCTCTTTCCAGGCCCTGAGCTGTGATCGGACCCCGTGAAGACCCTGAAAGATGGGCAGCTATCCAGTCTCTGTGCTGTTATGCTGTTGTTTCTTTGGTAAATCCGTCAAAACAGAAGCCAATTCATTAAATTCATATGAATGAATGATTCTTTTGAATGCCCTGCCAATAAAACGTTTCTGCTATTTTTCTCACAGTACTTGTTACTGTCCGAGGACAGCAAACTGGTAATTCACTGTTTTGTTCACTAATTCAACTGTTTTGTTAAATGATTGTGAGAAAACTTGTATGTGTGTATAAGGAGAACAGGCCCATGGGGAAGTTATCACAATAATTATATCTCAGTGACTAAAGTCAGGAGTCCTAAACATTGATATTTTCATGAGTGCCAAGGATGAGATGTGTATTTTATCTATCATATTTTTTTAAATAATGAAATTATTTTATCATTTTAGGATGTTATCTTTTCCATTTATGCTGCTTTTATTTTTTACCAAAAGGCTATGAAATAGTTTATAACAGTCTGTACGAACACATCTGTGATTCTTAACTAGTTGTTTTAGTGTGATTTCTAGATTTCTAAAAATTAATAAAGTATTTGAAAAATCAAGGAAACATTTGTAATGAATATAATAGTTCTAGTTTTTTCAAGTTGTAAATATTTTTTTGGGTTAAAATGGAAATTAATTTTTTATTTATTGTATTTATTAATTTCTAAATTAATTTAAAAAGTCCTGTAAATGACTAAAAGATGAACAACAGTCTAGAAAATTAATCTGTAATAAAAAGTGTAAATGAGAACATTCAGTTACTGAAAATTCTGGAATTTATTAAATTATTATATTTAATAATTTTAGTAAAATATTATTGTTATAAATATAATTTAAAATATTTATTTCCTTTAACAGAATTTTATTGTTTTCTGTCAAAAAGAAAGAAAAAAAAGAAATGAAAAGGTGAAGAGCAAAAGTATCAGAATATCTTTGGGGCTTTCGAATACTGTGGGACATCAGTCAGACAGGATGAGAACAAATTTAGAAAGTGTCACTCCTGTGTATAGAGAATGGATTCCCTTACTTATTTTAATTACAAATAGTATTAAAAAATATTTCCATAAAAAGTCCTTGTTGTTACAACTTACCTCCTATATGCCCTGTAAACGAACTGTATCTTTTTGCCATAACGGCAGAAATGTTAAATAGCAGATATTTTAGTTTATGTGTCTCTATACAGACACTAACCATCAAAAATAAACCCACCCTGAAAAATAATCACTGGAGAAAAAACCGTGACAACTAGCCTCAGTCTCCTCTACATGTTTTTAGTTTGCTGTGTTTTTCTTTTTCTTGCCAGAAATCCATGACACTGATGCCACTGCTTTGCCACCGCCAGGTGAGTTAGTATACGCAGTGTATGCGAGTACACCGTTTATATCAACAGTAAGACAATAGCAGTCTTGTCTCTGTCCCGCAGACTGCAGAGAGGAAACATACCCCTGCACCAGGATGTACTCTGTTCATCGACCGATAAAGAGATGCATCCATTCACTCTGTCTCTACAGGTGACTAAATCACTGACAAACACACCTCATCATTTCAAGCTGCTTTCTCTTTCTTTTTGACATTCTCCTCTGCCGAACCTAAACAAAGAGATTTGCATTTGATATGGTGCACGTGAAATCAACGACATCTGTTTTCTGCAGTCTTCCAAGAGTCTATGTGATCAACAAAGAAATCTGTGTGAGAACCGTGTGCCAGCAAGACGAGATCCTGATGGGTGAGACTCTCAGTAATACACTACAGAACATGTGACATTGTGGGTGGAACCTTGTGGGTTTTTAATGGGCCGTATTGTTATATATACAAATTTTGTTATCATATATTATGAATTCCACTCATAATGGTAGTTCAGATTTCTTTCCCTGTAATTTAGTTTTCCATGAACATTTCTACATTCCACCTTTTTATTCAGACTTTATTTTGCTTCTTAACATTTACAACTTCACTGCAAAGATCATTTTAATCAGTTAATCTTGTTTTGCAGGGAAAATATCTAAACATTAACATTACCATTAATTTAAACCTTAAATTCAGTTTACATGAAAAGCAAACTTAAAATTAAGTATTCCTACTATGATTAATACTCAAAATATTATTTTCAGAGCATTTATCTTAAATGTATAAAATTCTATCCATCTCCATTTTTAAATACATCTAACACATTTTACTGAGAATAATCCTTGAAACAAGAAAAAACGAAATAATTTAAGATAATAATTTGACAATAATGAACAATTCCATAATAATTAATATTAGTATCTTCATAATTCAATATAGATTCATAATATCTTACGCTGCTGTTTTTGAAAGAAGTCTTGTGCTCAGCAATGCTGCATTTATTTGACCAAAATAAATGAATACAAACCTACAGCCTTAAGGTGGTGAGTACTCTCTTTTTTTCAGCTGAACTCTGTAGAGAGAAATCGGGTTGGCCAAAACGCCAAAAGAGGACAACTAGCAGTCGCTGTCGCCGTGCCTACCAAACAACCTGGGCAAGCAGGGCCTAAAGTCAGATGGATGGCAAAGGCAGAGAAAAAGAAGAGCTTTCTGGTTTCAACAAATACCACTATAAATCATGATGTTGAATCTCAAAATGTATACTTGTTACATTCCTAAAACAACTGAAGCTGTGGTCCAGTGACCTTCACAAACATTACTATTCAATAATCACTTTTTGTCACTTTTATTATTTTAACGCTTGTGCTTGAATAAGCTTGGTTGAATGTCTCAGTGTTTTTAAAGACTGTATTTTCACAAAGGGCACGCCAATGCACAGCTCTGGTGCTGAATATTAAAGTAGCCCAGTGTATAACCACTATTTGCTTCATATTCTTCTATTATACTGTCAACACCAATCACTGTAAGTAGAAGACAAAATCCACAATAGAAAATAAAAATGTTTATATTTTCACTCTCAAACATCAGTCTTTCATGGGTCTTATTATTCATGTATTGTGCCATTATATTTAAACTGACTGACTAATTTGCTTTGGACTATAATGTTTTATATGTTAGGATGTCCTTTACATGTTAGGATGTCCCGTTCTTATAGAAAACTACTAGAAGAGATTCGTACCAGAATAGCTTTATATGCAGTAAAGTAAAGCATGTGTTCAGTGGTTAAAAATGTATTCATCTTTAACACCACAATTGTTTCATGTAGTATTATGGAATTATACATAGATAAAACTGTAGGGGGCGACAGATATGATAAAAAAGACAGCAGCAGCAGTCAGCTTGTTATGAACACAAGACCTGTCCAGATTACTACAGCTGTGATACAAGTGTCTCCTCTGAGTAAGTCTTTGTTTTGATGAGTGGAGATAAATAATATAAATGATGTAATGAGTTGATTTAGGGCTTGTGTCTGGTGCCTGAGATTGTTTACTGATCTCATTGCTTGCGGTCATGAATAACACATTTCTGAGACAATATGTCGCCAATATGTTTACTGATATGTAAGCAGATGGAAGACAGAAATAAATGTGTTAATTGCGTGTTTTGCCTATTTTTCCTTCTTTCCTATTTGAAAACAATGAGAAGTATCACTAGATACAAAATATGATTTTTACCTTTCAATACTAACCGTGTTTGAGTAAGCTTCAGACGATGTGGCGATGCGTTTCCCATCCTCACGCATTTGACTATGTTTTTTCACCAACCTGAGGGGAAAAGTGTGATAGAGAAGAGGAAAAGAGACACATTTTGGCTTAATTGTGTTAGACTCTTCTAAGATGAGCTAAATTATGTTTAAGCGACTCGATTTCATGAGAGCCGGAGGGATGGTATGATAGAACCAACATTTAAAAGAGAGAGAGAGAAAAATAGTATCAGAGAGTCTTTTTCAAAGCGGCATTATTTTCTTCTTATTGACGAAACTAACATCTTTTCACTCACCACTGTCAATTTAGATCCAGAGCACAATGCACTTGAGTCATGCATGGTTTCACGACAACATAAATGGGAAACAGATCCCTCTACTGGACATAAGAGGAACGAGATATCTGTGAATTAAAATTATTGTTAATAAAACTAAGCTGGTGAACATGCAAAAAATAGCTTATACAGTTCAAGTTGCACCTTAAATAGGAGATATATGTGGGGGTAAGTTGTTGCGTTTGTACCTGTATCTGGATACGTTTATCTTCTTTTATACTACGGGGCCTGTAGAATGCTTGAATCTGATTGGCTGACGAACGTTCGCGTACAATTCTTTTCAGGGAAACGCACGGCGAACGTAGCTCCAGGCAGCTCTCTTGACCGCATTACAGTTCCGTATCACTTCGCCAAATGATTTCTTATTTCAAAGGTCTTACAACTGAATAATACGACGGTGTTTTAGTGCCACATAAAAAAATAAAATAATCTAAGATTACGAGATTAAAGTCGTAATATTTCGAGAATAAAGTCGAAAATACGAGAATAAAGTCGAAACTACGAGAAAAAAAGTCGAAATGTTACGAGAATAAAGTCGAAACACTTCGAGAATAAAGTCGAAATGTTACGAGAATGAAGTCGAAATATTACGAGAATAAAGTCGAAATATTACGAGAATAAAGTCCTAACGAGAATAATGTCGTAATATTACGAGAATAAAGTCCTAACGAGAATAATGTCGTAATATTACGAGAATAAAGTCGTAATATTACGAGAATAAAGTCGTAATATTTAGAGAATAAACTTCGTGTGTCTGATTAAACTCCTAATATTTTGAGAAAAATCACAGAATTGCTAGAAACAATGGATGTGGAGGATTTGGTTAAATCCTACTTTAGATTAAGTTGTAATAAGGAAATTCTTTGTCTTTTGGCGCATCAGAGCGGAGTTATAATTAGTAAAAGGACACTGCAGCGGTTATGTAGGAAACTTAATTTATCCAGAAGAAAAATAACGGCGTCGCCAGTACTTCAGCCGGGGTCCCAACGCGTTGTGGCATTATGGCATATTCGGAAGCGTCGGCGCGAGTTCAACTCCTTCAGGGTCGATTTCTTTGATCACCATCCTCATAGTCTCTTGAGAAACAACATATCCTCTTGAATAGCACGCAGATGTTACCATCGATATCCTTGGAGTCGACCACTGGTGCCATCTCAGACTGCACAAAGAGGCAATTTCCTCAATGTCCTCAATTTCCTCAATGTCTGTCTGATTTTTTCTTCTGAATAAATTAAGGTTCCTACATAACCGCTGCAGTGTCCTTTTACTAATTATAACTCCGTGCTGATGCGCCAAAAGACAAAGAATGTTATTGCTAAATCCTAATCTAAAGTAGGATTTAACCAAATCCTCCACATCCATTGTTTCTAGCAATTCTGTGATTTTTCTCAAAATATTAGGAGTTTAATCTCGTATTACTACGAGTTTATTCTCGAAATATTACGACTTTATTCTCGAAATATTACGACTTTATTCTCGTAGTGTTTCGACTTTATTCTCGTAATATTTCGACTTTATTCTAGAAGTTTTTCGACTTTATTCTCGTAACATTTCGACTTTATTCTCGTAGTGTTTCGACTTTATTCTCGTAACATTTCGACTTTTTTTTCTCGTAGTTTCGACTTTAATCTCGTAATCTTAGATTTTTTTTATTTTTTTATGTGGCACTAAAACGCCGTCGTAGAATAATAACCAAAACCCACAACGACACTGGCCAAACAAATAAATACAGTAAAAAAAGGATAAAATCGACAGATCTTGTTTTTGCCACAAAATTACGTTTTATTATGTACGGAAAGCACATAGGCTTCACTCTCTCTCTCTCTCCCGCTCTCGGTCTCTCCCTCATAGACTGTAACCTTAACATAAGCGCTAATGTAGTTAGCACTACTCTGACGATTTTATCAGTAACATAGTCTAAGAATTTAAAAACTACATGACTTCTCACAAACTATGTAAGTTAGCAACAACGGCTCTGTTCATGAAGAAAACGAACTTAAGTCTCATTGCTGCCGATCACTGACTCACAGAGTAACGTTAACATTAATCTTTCTCTCTATCTGTCTCATAACTTCGTTATTAACTGCATTAGTCTGCTATCAACGGCTCAAGCCTCCGTTACGGTTTAAAAATACGTTTTGGCAAGGGAGGTGTGAGCGGTTCAAAATTATTTAAAATTAGCAAGGGAGGCGTTACGGTTTAAAATTAGCAAGGGAGGCGTTACATGAGATGCGGAAGAAATAATCCTGCTCACAATAGAGATTGAAGTAGAAAACCCAGACGAATGACTTAAAATATAGAATCTCATCGATGTCTTGAGGTGTGGCAACCGTAGTATAAGCGGAATAATTGACTTTGAGCCGTTGAATAATTAGACAAATAATGCACAGCCGAGGTGTAACGGCCACTCCGCTTCGTGATCGCATCACCACCTCGGGTGTGCATTATTTTTCTAATAATTCAACGGCTCAGAGTCAATTATTCATTACATATTTACTAGAATAACCATTAAGCATATGAGTTAACATATTTTTTCGATTTTATTTTCCAAGGCAACGTAGTGCAGTTACAAGATAATGTGCTGTTACACTAATAAGCATTGTATCTGCGAAGACTTTATCTAACGTTACAAGCAGATAGACCAGACATCTCTGTTGAGAAAAACAAAAACAATTGAAACCATCACAGAATTTGTAATGGCTTTCAGTGTTGCCAGATCGGATTGACGATTTCCAGCCCAAAAGCTCACCAAAACCCGCCCACTTCAACAAAAACCAGCCCAAAATTTTAACTGCCAAAATAATGTGATATGATTTTATTACCATGTCAATCAAGATTAATAAGGACAATTTTTATCTCCTCAAAATAAAATAATGATGAAAAAAAGGTAATAAATATAAATACATTTCACAGGAACATGGATCAAAACAGGGCAAATCGTTAAAGACAGTCAGAAAATATGCTTAAAATGACCAGGAACATTTTCAAAATGGCAATCAAGAAATTAACTGATAACCCCGAACACATGCATCATTTTCAATGTCCACAGTAAGAAAAAGCTAATTTTTGTGCAAAAAAAGTGCACAATAAATTGATCAGAAAGCAATGTTAATTCACACCCACAACAGCCAAACATGTGTTATTCATGTATGATAATCTGACAGCAAAAATAAAATAATAATAACAATTAACAACAATGCGCTTACCTTTCTCTTGTGCTTTATCTTCAGACAGAACTACAGCACGTATTTCATGAAGTAAACATTTTAGAACATAATGCATAACTTAGCACAGTCAAAATTGTTCAAGTCCAGCAGCTGTCAATGCCAAGCATACAAGAGTTTGGACGGTTTAAAAGATGTTCTGATGCAGGACAGCATTGTATAGTCCCATGTTCAGTTTAGATTTTTATTAAATCATTCAACTGTTAACTTATTTCAGTTACAATTACATTTAGAAGTCTTCTATTAATTTAATCCACGTTGTGAGATTTGAGTTACTCTTAGATTCTTTATCGTGTAACTTATATTTAAGCCACTTTGCCATGAATCACTTAATTTAAATAAAATGAAAGAGTAAATATATAGCTGCACATTTAAATTTAGCCGTTTACAGTGCCAAAACCCAATCAATCACGAGTCATCACATCTCACCAACATAAAAGATGGTTAAAATAAACCAAAAAGGTTTGCGTTAAGGAAAAAAGAGTTGATGACTGCACTACACATTATTTTGCTGTGATACTTTGAGCTCGAGCATATTAAGATAACGTGACTAAGATAAAAGTGAAGAAAAAAGCTGCTGATTGGGCGGTTTTTAGTTTTTTAAAAGCAGTCCAAATTTGGTCTATACCCGCCCAATGCGTTATTCTCCGGTCCAAGCCGATCAAAAGAAGCCCAATTGTGCGGCAACCCGCCCAATCTGGCAACACTGATGGCTTTACTGGTTAGAATCGGAACTTTGGAATCGGAATCATTATAATGTGTTAATTTGGTGTTCGAAACATTTTTTATTTTTTATTGTCAGTGTTGAAAACAGGTGTGCTTCTTAATATTTTTATGGAAACAATGATACAATTTTCGTTTCAGAATTTTTGATGAATAGAAAGTTCTTAAGAACAACATTTATTTAAAATATACATATTTTGTAGCATTATAAATGTATTTACTGGCTTTTTTAAAAACAAATCAATGCATCTTTTCTGAATATAAAAATAATTTATTTAAAAATATATTATTTTCTTTTTATTGACCCCAAACATTGAACACTAGTGTATATGTATTCCTGGGATAGTTCAAATTATGAATCATACTGGTTTAACACAGACAAAAAAAGTTAAATGACAGCTTTTATTTTTGCATCCAACATAATCACATGAATTCTACACAATACAGTACAAGATAAGTATTCAGTCAGATTCAAGTCAAAGGATTCAAGTCTCAGGTCATACAGCACCGTTTCTCTTCATCCCATTCAGTTCATTTCTCAGTGTTCATTTATTTGTGAATCTCATATTTGTGATCATAGCCCGAGGAAAGCAAAACCGTCCCTCAGATCCTCAGTCTCGCAGGGCTACAATGAAAAAGAAAAATATTTAGCTCTGACAAATATGAAATGACCTTTGACCTCATCAAAATGTTTACATTTATATAGCTTATGGATTACTACCACAAACTATTAAATAGAGAGTAAAATTAAAGTCCTAATGACTAAACTTGTCATTGCTATTGTTGTAAAATATTCAAATTGCCACATTGTGTCACCTAATACTAGTCCTATAGTTTAATTTGTATTAATCATATGTAATTTTTGTAAATTTGCAACCTGCAGGATCTGATTGAGTTTTCGATCAAGTCGGACAGAGTTTTCGTGAAGGTCATTCCAGGCTTTAAAACTCATCTTCCTCCGTGCAACAAATGTTTGCCAGCAGTAGACATAGTCTAGAAACAAAACAGTATCTATTAAATGACAAGTGTGATGTCATTTACCAGATTAAGTCAGAAATATTAACCACGCCCCTCTGTTCCCTCCCCATTTACCTTTGTAAGTCATCACAGATATCTGCACTCCTGCCCTCTTCAGGTGTCGCAGTCCTTCCCTCTCCTGGCTGTCCTCTTCATCACAGAAGTAAAGGCGTGACACAAAGATTCTCAGACGCAGATTGGGCGTCTGTGACAGGAAGTGGGCAAGTTGTTCAGCGCATTTAGAGCAGGGCGACCAGGAGCAGAACCAAGTCACTGCGTAACACATTCTCGCACCGTCCACACTGGAGCCCCACAGCCCCGGACACAACGCACCCAAGTGACGTAGGAAGAGCAGCTTGAGACGAAAACAGTTACAGATGGAGAAAGAATGCGTAAGAGGAGTAAATTAGTAAGTTTTTCTTCTCTATAATAATACCTTAATGTTTCCTCTTTTCAAATGATCAGTTAATCTTTACCTCACCTCTACATGGCAGCCAGTGCGATTGCGCAGGTGTCCGAAGTCAAAGGAGAGGGAATCAGGGCCAGTGCGTCTCTTTACTACAAAACAAAGGTAGGTCTCGTGTCTCCCTCGGGCCCAGCGCACATTCTTATAATGGAAGATAAATTTCCTCTGGGTCATGAGCACACTATATCAAAAATAGGACACTTTGTTATTCATTTTATACATTTGTCATTAAAAAGATAATAAACACTTGAAAAAAATCAGATATCTACACTTATTTAAAACAATAACAACAAACATATTCTCTGAAATGAAGTCTTGTATACATAATTCTGATTCTTAAAAAAAATTCTTGCAAACAAAAATTGTGCTGATATACAAATTCGTTTTTAGTTACTCTCAAATAAAACAATCTTCTACTTTTAAATAAATTAAATGTTTTATTTTAAATTAAATGTAATAAAAAAATCCTGAATATTTCACTAATTAATTAGCTGAAATGCTCAATAATTCAAGTCTATGCTGTGTCTACAGCGTTTTGTAGTGATCACATTGTTCAGCACGACTTTGACACCTGCAGTCATCAGTGGTCGGTTGAGTTTAGACGTGGTTCTTAACCATGTGCATTTAAATATAGACTCAGAGCAACGTGCATCAAGTCATTCCCAGACTAATAACTATCAGTTTCAATTTACACTTTCTGAAACTGCAGAAAATCAATAAACAGGTCAATGCACTTGCACATCATTAAAGTACATGACATGAATGACATCAAAGCATTGATTTATTCCTTAATTAATAAAGCTCTAAGAAATTTGATTATCAATACTAATAAATATACAGTTAGTTTTGCCTACACAGACAAAAAAATCCCTTGTCTCTCACTATCACTTGTTTTGTTTTCACCTACCTGTCCAGCTTGCTGATCATTCCGAAAGTCGAAACTTGCTTATTCATTTAGTCAAGTGAAACTCAGTGAGAGTTTAAAAATGGGTTGAGGAAGAGGGAGGTATAGAAAACCTATGACATGTTCATATAGCTGTAAGAAAGACCGTCTCTGATTGGGTGAAAATGGTTTTCAAACCTGTTTGGGAGGGCTGCGGTGAATTTAAACACCGATACAGCTCAATAACCTGTGCATGTGATATTTAAAGAGATATGTAAACGAGTTACAGTCTTAGTTGCATAGACAAAAGACAGTGTAAATCACGATAGATTGTGAATTGGATTGCATAATGAAGGAATGGCTGCATGCATTTATTATCTATTTTTAAACAGTGTATTACTTTTCCAAGTTTATACAATAGCACTTGACTTTTTCTAACCGCATATAAGTCTCTTGAGCGTTTGACGTGTTTTCTAACCTTTTTGCTCCAGCATGTGCGTCAGAAATAGCTGCCAACAGCATTACCAAAGCCAGTTGGAAATTTCCAGATCTCTTGCACCCAGTCAGGGAAGCCTCCTCTTCATTTTTCCCACACAATTAAAAAAAACTCCCATATACCTTCTCTCTCTTGCTCAGATTTTCTCCATCCGCACCCTTTCCACTTGTTTAGTTTTTCCCACAGGGCATAAAACGAGGGAAAGAGTTGTTTTACTACAGGAGGCCACCACAACCCCTGGAGACACCTTCTCAGAGGGTTTTTCCCAAAAAGCCACTTAACCCTCACACAAGCACACACTCCAACACACAGGTAGCGAGAAGGACCGGCGAATCCGCCTGGTTTAGGATTTACAGCATACTTGTTAATTTGTTGCTGTCTGCAACGGTCTTTGGCTCTTTCCTGGTGACTTTAAAGTTGGCATCCTGTGTGTTTGTCTGTCTCCAGTCACTCGACTTCACCCTCTCATGCACTCTGCGGCCAGGGAAATCACCGCTCCCCAATGAGCTCCCTCTCAAGTGCATGTGTGTGTATGTCTGACTTCGAACATCTGGAAGAGATCTGTCTGCTCCCATGATTTACCTTCCGACCACAAGACTTTCTGAGGTCTTACCACAATGCGCTATGTGTGTATAACATGGGAAAACAGAGAAAAGAATATACTGTAGGTCCTGCTCCTGTTAAAGATGATTCTCATGATTTGTTTTACTGCTAATGAGTTATTTTGTTGCGTGCTATCAAGAAAAAAACGAGACTTTTGTTTAAGACAAATCTATTGATATACACTCGTGATACTAATCATTAAAAGGCCAGTTCGCCAAAAACGTACAATTCTGTCATCATTTACTAAAATAATATATTTTTAAGAATGACATTTTTGAGAATGGCTTTTTTGTCTGTACTATGAAAGTCAATGGGGTCCAATATTGTTTTGCTCCAAAAGGGAACGAAGGTTCCAAAAGACTCTCCAAAGAACTCTTCAGTGAAAAGTTCCCAAAGAACCATTGTTTTTAGTGTGAAGAACATTTTAAATATCTAAAGAACCCTTGTCTACTATAAAACCCCTTTTGTTCAGTGGAAAGGTTATGTGGATGTTAAAGGTTCTTCATGGAACCATAGAAATGAATAAAGAACATCTATTTTTAGGAGTGAACTGACTTTCATTGTACAGACAAAAACAATTATAATATTCTTCAAAATATCTGCTTTTGTGGTCCTCAGAAGAAAGAACATCATGGGGGTGAGTGAATAGTGATTGAACTTTTAACATTTGGTTCTCACAGGTGACCCAAAACCCAACTTTCCTTGGTTTCTTGCTTAGGGTGGGCAATGAAGACCACCATATTGTGACAAGGGGCACAACAAATGAATCGAATCATGGCCGGAAACGCCAAGTCATATTTTCCGAAACGCACCCACCTACACACACACACACACACACACGCGCACACACACACACACACACACACACACACACACACAGACAGAAGCCCATCGTGCAGACAAAATCAACCACAACTCCAAACACACTTACTTTCCAGAGTCATGAACTCACATCTGTTTCCTGGCGACAATAATAGTTACACATCGGTTAGGGGATGTAGTAGCAGGTGTTCAATTGCCTGAGCAGCTCTGTACATTATAAAAAAGCTCCTCCACAACAAACCCGCCACTATGACTTGCAAAAGCTATCAAAAGAAAAGATGAAGTATTTGTGCTCATTAGTTGACTAACACAATTGTAGCCCATGAAAACTTAGTGGCTGGTGCTAAAACTGTTTTTACATTAGAGTCGTGCGTGTGCATGACAAACACATGACTCTGTCTGAAGAAAAAAATAGGGTTACGGGTTCTAGTTGTGAATTCATTTATATACCTCAAACACTGAAGAGGTCTGATAAAACGTAAAACTTTTCAGGTGAAAATTAAAATCATCCTGAAACTGTATTTAAACCTACATATGCATAATACTGCTTACAGGAAAGTAATATCAAAACCAGCAAAATGAGTACAACAGGCCAGAGGTGGAAAGAGTACAAAAATATTCTACTCAAGTAAAAGTACCATTACATTACTGAAATTTTACTTAAGTACAAGTAAAAATACCAGTCTAAAAATATACTCAAGTAAAAGTAAAAAGTAGCTCATTTAAAATTTACTCAGAGTAAAAATTACTTAGTTACATTTTAACAATGGGAGGGAGGAAAAAATGGGATCGACCAAAGGTGTCAAACTCAGTACCTGGAGGGCCACAGCCCTACACAGTGTAGATATTACCCTAATTAAACACATCTGATACAGCTAAACTAATAATTTAGGCTTATTTGAAAACTACATGGTGTGTGTGTTGGAGCAGGGTTGGAACTAAACTCTTTAGGGCTGTGGCCCTCCAGTAACACCCTCCAGAGTTTGACACACCTGGGATAGGCCTATAAATCTCAAACTAGGTGTTTTTAATTAAAGGAATCAGTTAATTAGAATTATAAGACATTTGGGCTGTTACCAGGCAAATTAAATCAGTATCAACAAAATTCATCTTTGCAATGCAGAGGAAACGCAGAAGCTTCATCTGAAGTGTCATAGATGTATTTACACTGACATGAATGCATTTAGCCTGCAGTTACAAATGCAGAAATAATGTTTTGATAAATAAGACATAAAATGTGACCCTGAACCACAAAACCATAAGGGTCAATTTTCCTAAATTGTGATTTATACATCATCTGAAAGCTGAATAAATCATATGTCCATTGATGTATGGTTTGTTATGATCAGACAATATTTGAAAATCTGGAATCTGAGGGAGCAAACAATCCAAATATTGAGAAAATCTCCTTTAAAGTTGTTCAAATTAAGCTCCTAGTTTGTATATATTTACAGTAGGATATTTACAGAATATATTAATGGAACATGATCTTTACTGAATATGCTAATGATTTTTGGCATAAAAGAAAAATGTATAATTTTAACCCATACAATGTATCGTTGGCTATTGCTACAAATATACCCCAGCGACTTAAGACTGCTTTTGTGCTCCAGGGTCACAAATGTTAAATAGTCATTAGAAATAAAAAACATAATAATAATCAAAAGATACTTTAAATGTTAAATTAGAACCACCAGTAGGTGTCAGCAAGTCACTCATAAGTGAGTCATTGCGATTGAACAGAATCATTTAAACGGTTAATTCAAGGAATGAAACACGTCATTGCTCAGAGTCAGAGACGCAAAACTGTGTTTGGAATTATTTTTGTTGTCGAAATATAGCAAAAACAGGCAATATGGTGTCTAAAATCTCTTAATTAACTTCTTGTTTTTTTAACTGTTGTAAAAAGAAAAACTACAGGCCTATGTAATCATGGTGATTTTTTGAGAAAAACGGCATTCTTCGTGTGATGTTGACTTACTATATTAAATTATATAAATATATACATTTTCTGCTTCTATATCTTCAATTTTGTGATCATTCTAAACGCATTTTAACAGACTGAATCACGCAGTGAAAGAAAGCACTCCCGTTAAAACAACAATTATTATATTATCTCAGATGATATTGCACACCCTGCACCACTGTCTTTTTGGCTCATTTGTGCAAAACCTTTTGCTAAAAGCTTCGTTTTAACCACCAATGCAATGATGTAAGTATTTACGTTACCTCTAACTTACATGTTTGCGAAGGGTTGATGTCGAGATGTTATAAGCTGCTAGTTCGGTCTCCCGAGGCAAACACAGCTAACACTGTATAATAGAGCATGAATATATGGCCAGGGGTTCACTTCATTTCCTTCGAATTCAACTTCAGCAGAATATGACGGGGTTTGGTTTTCAGCTGGGTCTGCACCATTAGGGGCCGTTCACATATCGCGCCTAAAAACGCATGGAAAACGCTAGGCGCGCTGCTTTCTCCTTTTTTCCAATGCGCTCGGGCGGTTGCGCTCCGGAGGCGTTTGTCGTTGCTAAGCAACCATCAGCTGCGCTCTCCTTTACAAGAAGGAAATTTCGTCACATGACCCGTGGTGCGCTTGCCGCATTCTGAAAAGTTGAGATGTTTTTATCTCGATGCGTCGCGGACGCCGCCTGGAAAAAGCAGCGCGTCGCTTCCATTATGACGCATACCGGCGTCTACATTTGAAATAACGAACTTAAGCGCAAAAGGCGCGATATGTGAGCGGCCCTTAAAAACGCCTGTCTTGTCCGTCTGCATCGTTCTTGTTATTTTTAGCGCCAGTTTCTTCTTCTGCCCATTATTTGCTGCAGTTTTTCCACGGAGCGATTTTTTACTCAGTAACGAATGTGTTTTAAAATGTAGCAAGTACAATACTTCCCACAAAATATACTTAAGTAAAAGTAAAATTACAGATTAAAAACATTACTTAAAAAGTACAAGTACACAAAAAAGCTACTCAATTACAGTAACGCGAGTAAATGTAATTCGTTACTTTCCACCTCTGCAACAGGCCTACATATTTAACATGGTTATTACTTAAAAGGTATTTAGTTAGTTCAGTAATCTCTTGATTTAATAGTTAAAATTCCCAGACTGTAGATATGCCCTTGTGAAAAAGAAGTGTGCTTAATTCTATTAAATGTGCACCTGTAATATACTTCAAATCTTGAAAGTATATTTAAAAAATGAACTTTGAGAGAATATAAAATTAGTGACAAAAAGGGTCATTTAATATAGCTAGAGAGTACACTTTCATGACTGTTTCTTAACACACTTAAGTGCACTTAAAATAAATCAAACTAAACGTTTTGTAATCTTTTGTCGTTCTTTAAATAAGTGACACTTATTTTGATGTATTGACTAACATACTAAAGCACATGTAAAGTACTTGATTGTAATTAGTGTATTTAATATATTTAAAGTTAACATTTTAAACATACTAAATTGCGTTTTAGTAAGTAATTACATGTAATATGTACTTAAAAGGAGAGTTCGCCCCCAAAAATAAAATTCTGTCATCAGTTCTGTATTCACCCTCCACTTGTTCCAAACCTGTATGAGTTACTTTCTTCTGTTGAAAACAAAAGATATTTCGAAAAAGTTGGTAACCAAACAGTTGTGACAGCCCTTAAGTTCATGGCTAACTTAAACATTCTTGAAAATATCTTCTTTTGTGCTGAACAGAAGAAAGAATCTCATCCAAGTTTATAGAGGGTGAGTAAATGATGAAAGCTTTTAGGTGAACTTTTCCTACACCTACTTAAGTGGGTCAAAAAGCCCTCTAAAGTTCAGCTGATTGCATTTAATATGAATTTAAAATGTAATACATTTCCATTTAATTGCAATTAATATACAGTCCAGTGTCTGATAATATTTGATGTAGTTTGCATTTCAGTATATTATTTTAAGTGCATTGTTACAATAATAAGCATTCTTTTTAAACCTGTGCTTAAGTGTCTTTTTCACAAGAGTGTGGTTTCTAAACAATAGTTAAATGTTTTAGGTAAGTAAGCAGTGAAAGCCTTAAACGTGACACTGCTGCTTTCTGTTGCAGGAGAGCATCAACCTGACCACACAGTGAACTGTATAAACATCCGGTGGTAAATAACAGCCTAAGGTGCTGTTGGGTAGTAGTGCAAGTGGTTAAGGTATAGCTGGTGTTTAAAACTAACCACACAGCATGAGCAGCTCTTAGTTTCAAATACACTCAGCATAACTAAACTGTATCCACCCACACACATTTAAAGTAGCACGCAGGAATTAACTGTACTTGCAGTGGCTTTTGTAGCAAATTTAAAGCAAACGGGCTGGATATGAGAGATCGAACTCAATTCGCGATGACTTTGTATAGTGTTGTTCCTAGGTTTGCTTCTCGTAAAATCTATCAGAGCATTTCAGAGCAGCAAAACCACAGATATATTGGTACAGAAAGATCAGTGAAGTAGAAAAAGAGATAACCATGCTTGGTAGAAACACATTAAAAGGTCTACACTGAGGACACATACATTCTTTACATTCACCAGTACACTGTAAGCTTAATTAAACGAGGTTTAGCAGAATTGAATGGCATGAGAAACTTGAGGGACAAAACCTTTTATTTATACATAAAAAAGCATATTCTTCAGCAGTCAAGGGAAACGTACAAAATGTTTTCACAAAAACCCTCAAATTCACTCATAAATACAAGATAATAAATAAGGTAAACACATGTAAATCACTATCTTTGTCCAAAAAAAAAAGATAAAGCGATCCATGCTATAAACAATAAGTCAAATGACTGACTGTCCTTTCAGGCTCAGGCTTCGCAACCCAGAGATGATTTCTGCAATGCTCACAGACATTACAATGGTCTTACACAACAATAGAAATTATTTTTATATATATATTGGCAAAGCCAGAGAGATTCCTGATGTCAGTGATTCACTGGGACGATGTGAAAATGAACAAATCCATTTAAAAATCTGAAATCTAAGCTTTTTAAAAGGAATATTCAAGGTTCAAGATGAGTTAAGCTCAATCAAAAGAACAATGTTGATTACCACAAAAAACAAGGAACAAGTTGAAATTGCTTTTAAGTCTGCATTACATTAACAATTCAATGCATGTTATGGATATAATCATGAACAAAGCCTATTAAGAAATAACTAATTTTTTCATTTTCGATCTATTACGCTTGGATGTGCATCATAATTCATAAAAATATGTCACTACTTACATTTCATTACTTTAAAAAAAAAAAAGAAAAGATCTGGGTTACTTACAATGGAGCCAATGGTAAAATACTCACGGTTTCAATAGTAAAGCCACAAGAAGTAAACAATATGCATGTTAATGTGCATGTTTGAGAAATTTGTTTAAGAAGAACACAGTAGTGGCCAAAATGATTATAACACTAGTATTTTCACCAGCTAAAAATGGGTTTAAGTCAGTTATTTCTATAGTGTGTCAGAAGTATCAGTTTACATTTCCAAACATTAATTTTGCCATTGTAATAATCCAATGAGATTTTTGTCTGACAACAGCCAGTGCGTCACACAGAGATCTGATCTCATCATCATCCAGTCTGTCTGGAATGACATGAAGAAACTGAGCAAACTGAGACAGACTAAATCCAGAAGAACTGTAGCAACATCTCCAAGATGCTTCAAGAAATATACCTGCAAAGCTATCTGAAAAACTATGTGCAAGTGCTCCGAGGGCAAAAACTGCTTTAAACGCAAAGGATGGTCACAACAAATATTGATTTAGTTTTATAGAAGTAAATTGATTAACAAATATATTTATGACATTATTTTTGACAGCATCCTCATTTTACAGCATTTTTACACAAGTGCGTAAACTTTTAACTGTAGCTTTGCAGGTAGGCTTCTTGAAGCGTCTTGGAGATGTTGCCACAGTTCTTCTGGATTTAGTCGGTCTCAGTTTGCTCTGTTTCTTCATCTCATTCCAGACAGACTGGATGATGATGATGTCAGATCTCTGTGTGGCACACTGGCTGTTATTAGACAAAAATCTCACTGGATTATTACAATTAATGGCTAAATGAATGTTTGGATATGTAAACTGATATTTCCTACTGACACACTACAGCAGAAGATAGAAACAACTGACTCAAAGGTGACATATCATTAAAATCGTACTTTTCCAGGTTTTAAGTGATATAATCAGGTCCCCAGTGCATCTACCAACCAAGGAAACATGAAAAGATTAACCCAGTATCTTTGTTTTGATAAGGCATTTCTGCAAGGGTCTAAAAATTAGCACTTCTGATTTCGCTTCCCTAGTGATGTTGCAAAGGGATCTCATTATAATATTACCGCCCCTTAATCTGTAAATTTCCACCCACTGCAATGTCATTTTGATTTCGCAAGCAACAACGGTGTACCAGTTATAATGCCATGGCGAAAGTTGGAGAAAAGCATGCTACCTCTTCTGCCTTTGGCTGGACAGACGAGCACAGAACACTGTTTAGAGTCCCAGCCTCAGAGGAGACAAGAGAGCAGTGGATTTATTGATTTATTTACTGTATATTGCTGCTGCCACACAGATCTAAAATAAACATGCAATTTATTTCCCTGCTGTTTACCTTCACAGGCATAACCGACTGTTTTTGTAACTCGTGTGTGTGTTTAACGTAAACTTGTGTTTGATTAAGAACTTAGTCAAGTACTCACGTGCTGTGACAGCCGCTTTCTGTCCATGTGCTTCGGATGTGTGCACTCAGAAAACCGTTTAGCAGAAGTTTAAACTAATATGGTTTAAAACGCATGATTTCAGCATAATAAACATGATAATCAGAACCAAAACAGATGTTTTTAGCAGGTACGAGCTGTAATTGCGCAGCTCTATTCTGGAAAGGCGGGAGCAGCAGTGATTCTGCTTCCACTCAAAATAGGCATTTTCAAAATTATATAATAAATGATCTTTGAGGGTATTTTGAGCTGAAACTTCAGACACATTCTGGGGACACCAGAGACTTATATTACATATTGTAAAAAGGGACATAATATGTCTCCTTTAAAACCATTTTTAGCTGGTGAATTCATGGCAATATTATTCCATAAACCATAAGACTGTAAAATTATTATTTAAACAGCTTTATAACTCATACACAAGTTTCAACAGAATTTATTACTTTTATAATATTACTAGATGTACCTTTTTACTTTTAAATCCAAAAATTGGACCCATTTTTCTCCTATCTGCCTCACCATTACCTTGAATTTGACTTATTTATTTTGTTTAAATGTCAAAAAAATTATTGTGGTCACCATTAACATTACACCACAGGTTTATTGAGCATAATGCGTATTGAACCCAGATTAAATTATGTTTTGCCTTGTCTAGGAAAGAAAGCCTTTCGTTCCTGTTTCTGTGAATTATAGATCCTTAACAAACACTTTAGTTAAAGGGAAACCCAACCAACCCTTCTCTGGCTCTTCATAATCATCATCCTCCTCCTCCTCCTCTCCAGTAGTCCCTTCAGTCTCGCCCTGCAGACGATAACCCAGCCTCCTGAAGAAAACTTCTCCCACTTTGGATGGAAATGGCACATGAGCATAGACCCGCCGTATGCCACTCTGCTTTGATCTGGACTCCAGTCCCTGCACCAGCAGTCTGCCCAGTCCCTCTCTGCGGTACCAACACTGGACCACAAGCCTACAGATTCTACATACACCGTCTCGACTCCAACTGTCTCTAGCCACGCATCCCATAATCTCCCCATCAGAGTCCGCCACCCACACCTCACCAGCAACCTTCGCCCTCTCCTTCAGCTCATCCTCATCCACCTGTTCTTTCTCGTTCATCTTGTCCTTCTCTTTGGGTTTTTTACGCGGCGTCTTGTTTTCTCCAGTTTGACTCTGCCAACGTGAGGATTGGGTAGATCTGGCTCTGTGTCTGCATGGTAACTGCTGCCCACGTAGTCCCAGTATGGCCTGCTGGAGCCCAAGATGCCCACCAACCGAGGTATGGTGAGTTTGAGGTAGATGATAAAGATCAATACGGGAACGACCAAGGCCAAGATAAAAGAGTTCAGTACACAGCGAAGGATGGAGGAGAGGATGGCCAGCATGATTAGAGCAAGAGGACGAGTCAAAAGGTAAAGAATCAGGCGGTTCTGTGTTCCCTCACATCCTTCCTGCAAACAAAGATAGAATGAGAGGAGGCCATAAAGTAAAAAAAAAATCCTCAACAAACTTCTTCTATGTTGGCACGATAAATGTACCTTACTGATCTCCATAGTGTACCTTCTAATTATTTCTATCTGCCAGGTTCTTTGATGCTGCTAGATAACCTGATCTCCATGTATAGCATTTCTGCGGTGATAGTGGCCTGGCGCACACACACACACACACACACACACACACACACACATATACTGCTGGGCAGTAACTGTTAACATGTAATCTGGATTATGTAATCAGATTCCAAAAATGTTGCACTTGTAATTAGAGTATATTACAATTTGAAATTCTTGAAATCAGATTCTGGAAGTCTGGAAAAAATATTTCAAACCTAGTAGACTTTGGGTGTGTCGTTGTTATCTTCATGTTTATTAATGTGTTTCATGCAGGGATTCCCAAACGTCTTTGTCACCCCCTTAAAATAAAATATTTGTTGAAATATCGCAGTGGTAGTTAATATTTCAATAATTAAACAACACATTTGCATGTTTACAGTTCTCTGATGTCAGTAAATGGTCACACTGACATGCAGGTAAACAAATACAATATTTATATTTAAGTGTTCAAGGGTTTAAACTGCTTTTATTTTACATTTTCATGATAGGATTAATTAGTAGGTTTTTATCAACTCACTAATATAATGTTTAAATGTTTTATGACATAGTTGAAATAAAAATTTGTAATATATTTTCTTTCTCTTTGCTTTTTTAAAACAATATGGTATGCTTAAAACAAGTTTGATAAAAAAAAAAAAATTGTTTAAATGTCATCTAATAAGTAGCCCGATTACATTACCTAAAATGAGTAAGCTACATTAAGTTACAAACTTTTTTTCATGTAATCAGTAATTGACTAGCCTACAATTTGTAAGTAATCTACCTAGCTTTGTGTGTGTGCGTATGTGTGTGTATACAGTGCTCAGCGTAAATGAGTACACCCCCTTTGAAAAGTAACATTTTAAACAATATCTCAATGAACACAAAAACATTTTCCAAAATGTTGACAAGACTAAGTTTTGTATAACATCTGTTTATCGTATAACATGAAAGTAAGGTTAATAATATAACTTAGAGAACAAAATTTTCAGTTTTACTCAAATTAGGGTGATGCAAAAATGAGTACACCCCACTGAAAGTCTCTGGAGCAAAGCTAAATTTTAGACAAAAAATGTCTAATTTAACAAGAATTCAACCACAGGTGAGTCTAATAATTCATTACACAGGTGACAGTTGACTATAAAAGGGTGTTACTTAAAGAAAACCCCTTCCCATTTCATGCTGTCAGCAATGGCACCACATGGAAGAGAAATGCCACAAGACCTGAGAAAGAAAATAATTTATTTACACAAGAAAGGTGAAGGCTACAAGAAGATCAGCAAAGCTTTACTTATCAGTCAGAATACTGTAAAAGTGGTACAAACATTTAAAAAAGATGGAACTGCAACCATCTCACAGAGATATCCAGGTCGTCCACGGAAGTTAACACCTCGTCAGGAGCATCTTCTGATGAGAAGGGTTGAAGAAAATCGACATGCAAGTTCACTGCAGTTATCTAAAGTAGAAACCAAACTGGGGTGACTATTTCCTGACTGGCGTACACTGCAGAGGAATGGCATGCATGGGTGCAAATCCACAAAGAAGCCTCTCCTAAAGCCCAGGCACAAAAAGCCCACCTAGAGTTTGCCAGGGCCCATGCTGACAAAGATGAAGACTACTGGGACTCTATACTCTGGAGTGATGAGACCAAGATAAATGTTTTGGAACTGATGGCTTCAAAACTGTATGGCGTCAAAGGTGAGGAATACAAAGAAAAATGCATGGTGCCTACAGTGAAACATGGTGGTGGCAGTGTCCTTATGTGGGGCTGCATGAGTGCTGCTGGTGTCGGGAGCTGCATTTCATTGATGGCATCATGAATTCACAAATGTACTGCTCTATACTGAAAGAGAAGATGCTACCATCACTCCGTGCCCTTGGTCGTCGTGCACTTTTCCAACATGACAATGATCCTAAACACACATCTAAGGCCACTGTTGGATTTCTGAAGAAGAACAGGGTGAAAGTGATTCAGTGGCCAAGTATGTCTCCTGATCTGAACCCAATCGAACACCTATGGGGAATTCTGAAGAGACAAGTTGAGCATCACTCTCCATCCAGCATCCAATCTCTAAAAGAGGTCATTCTTGAAGAATGGAAAAAGATAGATCTGGCAAAATGTCGCCAACTTGTTCATTCCATGTCTAGAAGACTTCTTTATTGCTGTCATTAAAAATCATGGAGGCCATACAAAGTACTAGATTTAGTAGTTTTTGTTGTGGGGTGTACTCATTTTTGCATCACCCTAATTTGAGTAAAATGGAAAAATGTGTAATCTAAGTTATATTATTAACCTTACTTTCATGTTATAAGTTAAACCGATGTTATATTAAACTTAGTCTTGTCAACATTTTGGAAATGGTTTTTGTGTTCATTGAGATATTGTTTAAAATTTTACTTTTCAAAGGGGGTGTACTCATTTACGCTGAGCACTGTATATATATTTATAGCTATATATATATATATATAAACTATAGCTCATGAGGGATATGATGTTAAATCGCACCTTGATGAGAGCTTTTACAGCATCCACGTCCTTCTCCTGCATCCTGCGCAGAAGTACATCACCAAGGTCCAATCTAACCATCTTACCTGAGAGAGACATTATTTTAAAAAAGCTTAAATTACACATATAAACATTTAGTTAACATAGGGAAACCTGAATGTACTCAATTAGATTTTTAAATGTTTCACTGCAGAGAATGTAATAAAAAAACTGAGAAATTCTCTGAGTACAACATGCAAATAAGGACAAGTTTAACGTGATAGACTTGGGGTTTATGTGTTGCCTTATGCGATTATTATATTGCATTACATCTCAAACATTTATGAAAAATCTACGTATATATAACGATACGTCTTTCCGACTGAGCAGCTGTTCAAGAGGCATAGTAGCATGCTGTACAGTTAGCGTGATCAGTCACCACGCGTTTTTATACCTTATATGGTAAACACCACCTTCTTTATAGCTTCATCTATGGCTGTGATATATAGAGCATGCGTGACCTACTTACCCAATATTCAGTGAAGCCGTGAGTACTTTAAAAGCAAGGTAATGCAAAACAATGCCCTCTGTAGTCGATGTTACTTGCAGTGTTTGAGGGATTTAAGGATTCAGCGTTGTCTTCCCGCATGGAATGTAATTTCAACCAATCCTCGTCCGGGAATACGACACTGCGCAAACTGCGTAGTCTAGATGCGCACATAGCGGTTTTCGGTGTTGCCAGATTGGGCGGTTTTGAATTTGATTGGGCGGGTAAATATTGGCTTAGGCGGGGAGACAAAATTTGAGCTGGTTTGGGGTCAGTTTGGCAGTTTTCAAATATATAAATTGTATAGGCTAATTGGTTAACATACAAGCCCAAGAGTGCGAATACTGCATCCAATCAGTCATCACGACCTAAACACACACGCACACTGTAAAGACGACTGGTGCTGATGTTGAGGTCGCGGCCGCACTTTTAGCCAATCACGATCACCAGACAGACGTGATGATTCACGAGTGACGATAACGGATCTGATTAACTGTATAAATGATAATCATAATGCCTAAATAAGTTACATGGAGTGTTTTAACTCCTATTTTAACACCTGTTGAGGGATAGATTCCAGGAAGGCTATATCACTGCAACACTGAAATCAGAGCAAAGTTAAATTATTTAATCAAAATCAATTTATATATGTTCCTGTCTTTTATCTTTTAAACGGTCCAGATCCTTGAAAGCTGCTGAATTTGTTAGTTTTGACTGTGCAAAGTTCTGTATTATGTTCAATATTCCTCTAGTTCTGTGTGAAATTATAGAGCGACACGAAGATAAGAGAATTATTGTTATTGCCAGATATGAGGCTTGGATTATCATACAGTGTGCATCAATGAATGACAAAGGTTTTACTGTCATGGTGTGCATGAACGAGTGTGAAATACCTTCAGATCACTTATATTGGGCACTTTTTTGCATTTCAATTCTGACTGTTGACATTGGAAATGATGCATGTGTTTTTTCGAGGGTATCGGTTAATTTCTTGATTGCCATTTTGACCATGTCTACTTGCATATTTTAATCATATTTGGTAACATGTCTAATGTATTTGCCCCGATTTGATCCTTGGTAAATTTATCTAGCATTATATTTATATTATTTTGTCTTTATTTTATTTTAATGAGTTTAAAAATGTCTCTTATCAACCTTGATTTACATTCTATCACATTATTTTGACAGTTAAAATTTGGGCGGGTTTATGTGAGCTTTTGGGCTGGAAATCGTCCCTCATATCTGGCAACACTGTTTACACTTTCAACGCTAGAGCGCATGCGTCCTGTATGGATTTGACATGTGTGCTTTACTCATATGTGCACGTTAAATCTATTATTCTACGGAAAAGCATCTCTTAATATAGCAGAGCTTATCTCTGTCTGTAAAATTATTTGCAGCAATTTCAAATGAAGTTATTAACTATCAATGAAATATTAACAAAAATATACCTACATATGAAGCTAAAATTAATATATTTTTTAAGCTCTGAGAAATAAATCAACCACAAATACTGACATTCATATCTATTTTTATTGGTAATTGTCATCTAGTACCAATATTAAGAATGAAAACAAACAGAGTAGATATATTTACAAAAGTTCAATTTGTACAGTCACTGTCAACATGACAGCATAGCTGAATATAGTTCATATTTCATATTAGTTTATAAATTCTCTTTTCAGTGCACCCTGGATGTGGAAGAGCACCAGGGATTTCCTTCATTTAGAAACCACTGCTTTTTGGCTGGGTTGTATTCAATGATTGTGGTTTGTGAAATAGCTCCCCGTAGGGGCCAGGTGAACAACTGTAACTACAAGCAATATGCTTTATCCCCACAAAGTGCAGCCTTGGAGGTGGGGGGGACAACAGCTTAGGAAGAAGACACTGTGGTGTTCTAAGAGTCTGTGTGGGAGCAAACAGGTCTCTAATGATTTATGTAAGATTCAACATAGGTCCTGTGTTGGTCCTACAGCTACAATGTTGTTGCTAGCTTTCTAATCTCTAAAACCATTAATCACAGTCCAAAAGAACACTTCAAAATAACAAAACCATTACTTGAAATTAATTCAGTTTGGATGTGGTAAACAAATGTGCCATTTTGCATTTGAAACAGTGTCATGAGGTGCGATTTGTGTTAAAGCCTGTCATATTGACTATTAGAGTTCTCCATATAACCCTAAGTTCCAATCAGTCCCATCTCTGACATGCTCTCAGCCTCAACAAGTTTTGACTCTTCTGACATTAATTCCTCTCATGCCTCTTGAGCATCATTAGCTTGTTTTTCATCAGTTCTTTCTGTTAAAGTATGTCCTACATCTGCTGCCTCTATTCCACCCTCTCTCAAACTGCTGGTGCTAACTTCGATTATAACAATGCCTTCTGCCCCCTCTAAATGGAAGATTCCCTCCATTTGCCCAGAGTTTGCCCCAACAGCACCTTTAAAACTGCCTCTTGGCCCAGAACCGTTGCCCTCACCTTCTATCAGTGCAATCATTTGAACACTGTCCCCTGGACCCATGCTTTCATCCATTTTTGTCTCATCACCAAGCTCAAATACCACATCCTGCCCTTCCAAAGGCACCAAGGCTTGGCCCGGATGGCAAGAAAGGCTGAGATTCTCACCTGGGCCTCCTATAAAGCCCGAGCTTGGCTGAATGTCCTCCTCACTCTGAGGCTCTGTTTGGAAATGAAGCACAAAGGACTTTTCTACTTCAACACTTCCCTCAGCATCTACAGTTCCATGCCCCACAGTCTGTCCGGTCCACTCTTGGAGTAAGTTAAGAGAGACCATTTCTGTCTTCTCTTTTCCTGCATCTCCTTCGCATTCTCCCTCTGTCTGAAACCGAAGGACATATGAATTCTCACCTCCCTCACTATTCCCTCCCTCTTCTTGCTGGCCCTCACCTTCAATCTGCAATACATAAGACCGCCCTGCATCATTCTCTCCCTCCATCTCCACATTCACCTCCATCCCATCCCCCTGTCCTCCATTCTCCATTTCTTTCTTTAGACACAGAACAAAGTGCTCCCTTGAGATTTCTTCAACAGCTTTCTCTTCGATTGGAACACTCTCAGGATCACTGCTCAACATAAGGGAACTATTTGTTAGTGTGGAGTTTGGCGTCACTGACATAATGCTAACTGCAGAAACCGAAGAGCTTTGAGGTACTTGGCTTGTGCTGACAGGTGACACAGCCGGTGGATCATCAGCATTCAGCTGTGGGAACTCTGTCTTTGAAGCAGCAGAAGTGGCACTGGATATTGTGGTTGATGTGAAAGCTGCAGCTGATAACATTAACTGTTGCTTAACTGGTGTGGTCTGAAATGTAGGGGGGGATTTTTGGGTAGCAGCTTTAG
Source organism: Gymnocypris eckloni scoliostomus (assembly GCA_027564155.1). Lineage (NCBI taxonomy): Eukaryota > Metazoa > Chordata > Actinopteri > Cypriniformes > Cyprinidae > Gymnocypris > Gymnocypris eckloni. The sequence continues at coordinate 19,066,465 of CM050424.1, read as the reverse complement.
GCTTCCGTCCACGCCTGGATCCTCCTTTCCGGCTATGACCGACGCTGCCTAAAATGGGACGAGCAATCGTCAAAGTGCTTTGAGGCTGGGCAGTAATGAGGGGAGCATTATTATTAGTCAAAATAAATCTTTGCTGAGTCTGAACTGGTTGAAATTGCTGGATTTGAGTTTGGGGTGCCGCCAGAACTTGGTGCATTGCAGGAATGGTCTGCACCAAGGGGAGGGTCTGTGGTTCAGAAGGGGTGGGAAGAGTGTTTGTACTGGATGCTGTGGGAACCAGGATAAGACTAGTCTGGTTTCCATTGTTGGACTGGCACTGAAGCAGCAGGAAATTCTGTGTCTGTGGAGGTGGTGGGGGAGGAGGGGCAGGCTGTGTTGGCGTGGGATTGGATAGTGGGATCAGTTGCAACCCTGAAGTCGTCTGGATCATAAAATAATTCTGGGATGTGTTTGGAGGTATGTCAAGATTTGGGGGTGAAAGAATCAGTGTGGAATTGCCATCAGTGGGAAACAAGGAGGTAAGCCCTCCAGGTACATTCATGTTTAAATTTAGCATTGCTGTCTCTGAAGCCCCACTACCTTTAGCCACCTTTCCTGCTTCCTTCGTACACGCTACTGCACCCCCAGAACTGTGAGTTCTCAAGTGCCTCTGCAGGTAGGAGAGCATGACAAACTCTTTTCCGCAGTGTTGACACTTGAAGTCCTTGCGCGAGGAGTGTGTACGTAGGTGCAGCTGCAGATTGGATGAGTGTGTGAAGCTCTTGTGGCACTGGGAGCACTGAAAAGGCCTTTCTCCAGAGTGTGTCCGTTCGTGCTGTTTGAGGTTGGAGGTTTGAGAGAAAGCCTTACCACACACAGAACAAGCGTGTGGACGTAAGCCAGAATGGAGCTGACTGTGGCGACGGAGACAGCTGGTGTTCTTGAAAGACTTGCCACATTCCTGACATACATATGGGCGCTCACCGGTGTGCTGTCGAAGATGGTACTGGTAGTGTGAGCTCCACTTAAAGGTCAGTGGACAGTAGGGGCACTGAAAAGCCCGCACACCTGTGTGGACCTAGATGGGTTGAGAACAGTTTTCAAAATGGTTTTTAGAGTTAATTTAGAAAATATGAACAAAATTAAGGATTCAAAATGTTAAAATTCCAAATATTAGAATTCTGTCATTCATAAACAAAGCTGCTCAGTCAATTCTACATGCATAAAAGCACCATAAAAGCATAATAAAAGTATTATTAGTGTAGTTGTTACAAATCATGCACTACATTGGTTTGTGCGAGATACAAACTAAAATACAAGTCACTGGTAAAGCTTTCCTTTAGTATGTTTTTAACTGCTGTGACCAAATCAGAGACAGTGAGCTGAACTGGATCAGCCAGAAATATTATAAAAAACATAAAATACCAATAACAATTCTACCATTAAATTAATACATTACATCATTGATGAAACAATGCAACGAATCAGTTTTTTTATCCTAATGTTATGCAAAAAGAAATCAAAACGTCAATTTGAAAAGATCAATTACCCTTTGGTGTATGGAGAGCAGTGAGGACCTTTTGAAGCTCTTGCCACACTCTGTGCATCGATACGGTCTCTCCCCAGTGTGGTCTCTCATGTGGTACCTAAGTCCTGATGAACCTTTGAATGACTTCCCACATTCAGAGCAGCGATATGGCCTCTCTGTAGGGAATGAAAACAGAAATTCAGCTGTGAGATGAATATGAGTTACACTGTGTGTGCAAATGTTTCATGTATCAAATGGGTGTTTATTATACCATGTAAGGTAATGCAAGGACTTGAAAATAAATAGCATAGTATAATTGCATTGTATAATAAATAAGAATAATGAAACCTTACATTTAGAGATACCACATTTTTAACAAACCAAAATAATAATTTAGCATCCACTACTTACCGTTATTTGTGGCAGATGTCTTGCTGCCTCCACCTCTCCTAGCTCCCTTTCCTGATGCTTTGGCAGATGGCTTTGCAGTTTGTCTCTTTCCCTCCTCAGTAACAGCAATTAGACTGACATGGATCTCTCTCTCTCCATCTCTCTTTAAGGAGGGCAGGGGCAGTGAGAGAGAGGGGAAGACGATCTCTGCGTCTGCCTCTGCCTCAGCAAGCAGCCTCTGCTCAGGAGTGTGGGAGTGCTGGTGGTTGAGCAGAGAGGAGAGCAGAGGGAAGGAGCGATCACATGCCGAGCAGTTGAACTGAGAACGCGACTCAGATAGAGCAATAGAATGGGCCTTTAAAAGAAAGAGACAATGAGAAATGGAGGTTTGGTTCTTAATATTCTCGATCCATCAGAACAGTTTCTAGGTCTCACCTGAGCCACATGTCTGGTCAGACCGCTGCTGGTTTTGAAACTCTTCCCACAGTAGACACATTCTGTTATAGCTTGTGCAGTTGGCACATTGTTATCAGTGGGCAGCTGATTTACAGATGCAGTAAAGGTCTGCAGAAGATCATACTGTGCCTGCCCCGACTCATTTCTAACGGCATCCAGACCAAGTAACTCTGCCGTCTGCCCACTATCTGCAACTGTGGTGGTTTCAACAACCTCTTCAAAATCTGCCAACAATGGTGTAGCCCCCACCAGTGACACTCCACCTCCCTCAGCCTCTGTGCTATTTTCTGTAGCAACCCCTCCACCACATGTTGGGCCAAGGTTATCTAGATGTAGAGTCTGATGCTCCTCAAGGTGAATCTGTGTTGAAAATGTCTCATTACAGCTGCCACAACTAAACAGACCTGTGTCATTCTTGCTCATGTGGATATGCTGTGAGCCTTTGACAGTGGAGGAAGTGAGTGTGAGCGTCAGCTGTGGCAGGATGTTCTGATTGGCTGTACCTGAGGTAGCAGGAGAGGATGTATTGTGAGACAGGTACACCTGTCCGACCCCTCCTTCTTGTCCACCAACAAGACCAACCATTTCTGAAATGCTCATCCCAACAGTGTTCAAGTCCTCCGTCAGCACCACCTCCATCTCTCGAGCTGCTGACCCTGAATCATCCCCTCCAGCCTTACCAGCACTTTTCCCCTTTCCTTCTATGTGAGAGATGCGATGCAGCGCCAAGTTGGACGAATGTGTGAAGCTGCGCCCACAATCCCCACAGATATAAGGGCGTTCGCCTGTGTGTATGCGCATGTGCTGACGCAAATTAGTGGACTGACTGAAGGCTTTATTGCAGACGTCACAGACATAGGGCTTAAAGCCCAGGTGTACATTCTTATGGCGACGCAGGCTGCTAGAGTTCTTGAAGGCTTTGGAGCAGCTGTCACATGGGTACGGACATTCACCGGTGTGCTGGCGGAGGTGATACTGGTAGTGTGAGCTCCATTTGAAGGTCAAAGGGCAGTAGGAGCACTGGAAACTGCGAAGGCCTGTATGCACACTCCGATGTATCTGGATCGATAAACCATTGTTATAGTAATTAAATAGAAAAAATAAAATTTGGAAAGAAATTACTACTTTTTTTCAGTAAGCCCACACCGAGTTGATCAAAAGCGACAATAAAGACTTCTACATTATTACAAATTTATTTAAAATAAACACTGTTCTTTTGAACTTTCTATTAATCAAATAAATATATTAGTTTCCACAAAATGGTTTATGCCAGGTTTATTAGGCAACTAGAGTAGGAAAAAATTATTCAAACATAAAGATAAGTTTTTTTTAAATGTATATATTTTCAAACATTGTGCAGTTCACTACTGGCCAGCTAAATTAAATAAACAGTTTTAAATATGCCTATTCTGTCAAATAAAAATATATTTATCTATTATTTCAATGAATACATTGATAATTGATTCCTTCATTTTATTTTGAGGTGGAACTCATGTGAAGACTCACTGAAATTTGAATCTGGATCATAAAGATGGGAATGGCTCACCTGTAGAAGAGAAGAGCGTTTGAATGCTTTACCACAGTCATCACACTTATACGGCTTCTCTCCAGAATGAGATCTTAAACAACATACAAAACAATTTTATAGAGGAACTTGTGGTGAACAGCAAATAACAGAATGAAAACAGTCACCATGGAATCACATCTTCATAAATTATACAATATTCAATGCTGTGTGACCCTGCATCTCAATCCATATGTAGAATCAATTGACCTCTCACCTCTGGTGGTATAGTAGGGCAGATGAGCCCTTAAATGCCTTAGGGCAAAGGTTACAGCGATATGGCCTCTCATTGTTATGGCTTCTCTGATGATGTGCCAATCTGGATGACCACTTAAAACTCTTGCCACAGTCCAAACACTGAAATGGATGCTCTGGGTTTTGAACCACCGTTGCAGGGGGTGTTGATGATGTCACTATGTCACCTGTGAGGCCTACTGTTCCTGACTCTTTGCCCTCTTCTTCTCCCTTCTCTCCATCCTCCTCTCCAACCTCTACAGAGGGGAGGAGGGAAGGAAAGGGGAGAGGGAGGAGGGCGTCTGAGAAGGTAGGAGTTCGGTCTGGACCACAAAAGTAGCAACAGTGTTAGCCATCACAACTGGTGTGAAAAAGTTGGGCTGTAGTGAAGGAATCTCAGTCGTTTTGAAGTTTTGCTTTAATTATGGCAGCCATGGCTTATGCTTAGTAGAGTTTGGGCTAGTTCTCTCAGATTTCAGCCAGAGAATCTGTTCTGATGCAAAATGTCTTCTATTGTCTTGTCCTTATTAGTTGGTAGAGCTGTAATAACACATTTACAAATTGTATGATTCATGCAAATAACACCATTTAAGATACAGCAGTGATTGTCAACTGGTGTTACAAAAAAAAAAAAATGGGGACATTTATTTTCAGATGTTGGGGACAGCAAACAATAAGATGCAACTACCATATAAATATTCACATAAACACATATGTAAAAATAAATATGCATATAAGCTCCTCATGTGAAAATGTTTCTCATATGTTTTGGTAAAGTAATAGTTGACCGATTAATGAACATTTGCTGTAAATTTACTCATGAGATGAGTTTGTTTCTTCATTGGAGAAATCTAGCATTACATCACTTATGAGAATGAGAATTCAAGCAGCTGATAAAACATCAATAATCCACATGACTCCAGTCCATCAAATAACGTCTTATGAAGCAAAACCTGCATGTTTGCAAGAAACAAATACATCAAGGCATTTTAAAAACCGGCCAAAATACCAGTCCATTATCCATAATAAAGCTTCTTCACGTGGAAAAGTCCATCCCCCGGTTATATCTCACATCAAAATCTACCAACACATTTTTGTTTAGAACTATTTTGGACTGTTTTCACTTGTAAACAATGCTTGATCGGTGCTAATTTATCTCCTGACAACATTTTCACTGCAGAAAGCAATATGTTTTAACTGGAGGCAGTGATTTGAAGTTGAAAACATCTAATGATGTTATATGCAGATTACAAATATGCAGCTGTTCGCTTCACTGGAGTCATGTGGATTATTGTGATCATGTTTTTTATCAGCTGTTTGGACTATGCCGGCACACATTCACTGCAGAGGATCCATTGGTAACCAAGTGATGTAAGGCCAAATTTCTCCAAATCGGTTTCTATGTTGAAGACACAAACTCATATAACTCTCAGATGACCTGAAAGTTAGAAAATTTTCAGCAAATTAAAATGTTTTGAAATGAATTATTATTTTATTTTGGTGGAAGCAAGCCAAATTAGGCAGATGCCACTATCAGCTTGTTTGAAATTTCCTCATACTTAAAAATTATGAATACAACTACACAAAGTAAATAAGGATAAACATGGTTTGTACTGTATAAAATATTCTTGTGCTATGAATAACTGCCTGCCATGGACATGAAGCCATTGAAATTCAAGTGACATTTAGAACTATAAAAACAAGCCTGCTGACCATCAGTATCAAATCCTTAAACATACTTAATGTTAACATTAATACATTTAAAGTATCACATTTTTTGATTTTTGTTTACTTTTTCACAATAAATTTGTATGCATGTATGTACCATGTCACCACTTCTGAGAGCCAAAACTGTGACGTAAAGCAAAAACCGCTGAGAACTGCTGACATGTTGTACATAAAAAATATACAGTTTAACCTGAATGTCTGAGATTACACTGCATGTAATTTGAGATTACGAGATTTGAAGATGAATACATATAAGATTCTGCATTATTTCTAGGTCACTTATCAAGCAAATGTGTGACACTGATCATGTGAACTGCTTTCCGATGTTCTTGTTCCAAGCTCCCTGGATGCAGCAAACCTGTCGAGTGGCATTAAAGCAAAGACTAACCAAATACTAAAACATTCTGAAATTAATTTTCAACAATTCAGCTTTTTATCCAAGATGTTATGCTACTAATAAAATTTGTACTTAACAAAATATTACATTAGCTAACAGACTGTCCTTGAAATTAGAAAGCTTTTAAACAAGACTGCATGTTATTTTACAAGAATTCTTTCCACGAGTAATTCTGAAGACCCTCAATGTATCTCAATAGTAAACAGACCCTCAATGTATCTCAATAGTAAACAGACCATTTGAGTTGATGCACCTTCCCCTTTAAAGATCCTCCCCCTCCCCCTCCCGCGATCTATCTGTGTGCCTTCCTTCTTGTCCCAGGGAAATGGAAAAAATAAAAAACTAAACACAAAACGGAGATAAAAGGGTTCAAGTGGCCAAAGCGTACTCACCCCTCAGTTCCTAAAGAAATCGACAGTGGGTCGTTTTATCGGTAGTATGTTGAATTATTTGCGCTGTCTCGAGCCGGCCTTCTCGAATCCATCCCAGCCTTGTCTTCGTTCGTCAAGCGTCACAATATTTGTCGGAATAAGTGCATTATTCTATGCATGTGTTATTCCCTGGTTTCATTGCTGAGAAATAGCCGTTTTTGATGTAACGATATAAGGCCGAACTCCGCAGTGATAGTCCACACAACCTTAACAATAATCTAGAGCACAAACTAACCAGCAGTCGCCGTCTGTGACCGCCTCTCAGTAAAGTCGTCGGCTATTGGCCCGCTCTCGTCCCCTGTTGGCTCGTCTCATTGGTCAAGAAAAAATACTGCGACGAACTTTTTATTAAATTATGCATATACTGTCAGTGGTTTTGTTTAAAACCCACACGGAATAAATCAATTAGCTTATTATGCAAATATAACTTCTTAGATAAGTCTCAATCCACCTTTATAGACAAATAAACGATCTTTTTTTGTACCGGTTTGGCTCTGTGCAAGCGTTTGTGGGTAATGTAGTTTAACTCCTACGTCATCACTTGCTCAGTACGTTTATAGTGTATGCCATTACACCTACCACAGTAAGAAAATATGCAGCCCTACTCAAACAGTTTAAAGGTATATCCCTCATTTTTAATTGAAGCATTCATAATCATATAGTATTTGCTTTTAGACAATGGACAATAAAAAACAAATGTCTAAGTTCAGTCTAAGTTACATGTATATTCCTTTATTGTCTCTCTCAGAAGGCACACAGTTGAACACAGACAGTTTTGCATATTTAGTGCACAAACATGTAGCAACTTTCGGTCTATTTAGTCACAGAAAGCAACCTAAACAGAGATGATGATTGGTGGTGAGTAGTATAAAAGTACAAAACATTACAGAAGTCTTGCTCCTGATTCACATAAATAAATAATTTGAACAATTATTTTAATTGAATAATAACCATAATAATATCAATAAATAGTAAATACTGTATCAAAATCCTAAAAAGAGGAGGAAATGAGAAATAATGTTGATATTGCAACACATTGATAGAGCACTGGACTTATATATTATAGAAAATAATATTATATGTATTGTATATCAGTTTACATTCGGCAGCATGTATGTACAGCTTTACAGTACCAAAGTATCACAATACATAGTATTTTAAGACTGTCTTTTTCTTATGTTGCTTGAAATAAGGTTTATCTTAATAAGGTCTTCCTGAATCACAGAACTAACAATAAAAAAATAAACCCCAATATGCTGTGCAAAAAAATAAAAACAACAACAATAGAGAAAGACAAGCAAAGTTCAGATCAGTGCTAGTCCTCTCTCATTCAGCACTGACATACATTACACTCCCAAAATATTGCTACATATAGTGGCAGAGTATTGTAGCCTAGGTAACAGTGAGAACGAAATGTAATTGTATGAAAATACAATCAGTTTAATAAGAGACATGAAATGGAGCTGTCATACATGTGGTTTTGTGTGTGGTACAGGAGAAGCTGACGAATAGGAAAATAAGAAAGAGAGTACATTTTACTTCTTGACTTGCAAATGAAAGAATGTTGACACGTTTATCAAGAAACCAAATAAATAGTATCATCAAATAAATAACTAGTCAATAAATAAATAAATACATAAATAACAAATAGTTCTGAAAAAGAATTTGTATAAAATAAAGAATAGGCAAAGGAAGGTTTAAGGTTAAATGGAGCGTCAGAAGCAGGATGTCGACTGGAGTGCAGACTCCTTCACTGGTCAGGCTTCAGACCGCAACAGGGATGGACTGGGACTAAAAACAAATCAATCTGGGATGTACACAGCCCATCAGCAGATAATCCACCACCACAACATCACACATAGTGTTTAGGGATTTTTGAAATGTCCAATATGGCCTTATATGGCTCAATTTACCCCTTGGGACTAGAACACATTTGTTAAGAGGTCATAATTCTGTGGCACTATATTTCACTTGATCAAATCAATCGTCGTCTTCCTGGTTCCATATGCAATATTTATAATTATGCATGCCTGAAAATGCAGAATTGTATTAGGCACAGATTTAGTCTCATTCTTATGATTTGGCAGTGCAAAGCAGTGGCACGACTGAACAAGAATAGGTTGAGAATGGGTGAGAGAACAAGTTGAAATGCTTAACTACCCTCCTGTTACTCAGATGTTCCGGCCTGACAACATCAAAACTATTATCCCAAAGGTTGACCCAACCCACTGGGGAAAGTCCCGGTGCTCCCTTTGGTCAGTCCATCCCTGTAATAATGATCGAGTCTGGCCATTTTTGATGTAGTGTAAAAAGGAGACAGTTTACCGCCCAATGTTATTTGTGTGATGCCTCTGAGGTTCCTCATGCTGGTGATCTAGATTTGAGGGTAAGGAACACTCGTGAGGCCCAGTCACAAAAGAGTCTGAACTGCTGCAGGAGTTCCTGAGAGGATTGAACCACCTCCCAGTGGAAAGCGGGATTAGGTGGGAGAGAGGGAGAGGGAACAGGGATCCGGGGAGCCTCTGCTCGGGTCATCTGAAATAAAAAAAATCACAATCATGAATGCACTGATTATATTTCCATTTTGAACTATAAATGATGTCTGTATATATGCATCTGAGAGACTTAAATTAATTTAGGTATTTTAATACAAATGTATTATTATATATACGTATTATAGAATATTTTAAATATATTCCATTATACACAGCCATTCAAAAGGTTTGGGTTCGGTGAGATTATTTAATGTTTTTGAGTCTCTAATGCTCACCAGAACGTGGAAAGAAAATAAAAAAGCTATTTTGTAGCATTATACATGCCTTTGCTATCAGTTTTAAACATGTAAATGCATCCTTGCTGAATAAAAGTTCATTCTTAAAAAATAAAAACTTCTGTTCTGTAACATTCTATGTATTAAATACCTGTTATATTGTATATTGCATATACCTACAGTTTATAGGTTTCATGAACAATGGATAAGCCAATCTTGTACCAGTTGCACATATTGTTGGCTAAGAGGTATATGTGTGTGTGTGAGCATGTACCTGACGCTGTAAGGAGTGTAAGAGGCTCTTAATGTGGGAGATCATGTCTGTCAGCTTTGGTACTGAGCTGTGCTGCTGCTTGCGTGTTGTTCTGTTCAGCCACTCAAAATGGTGCTCAAAGGACTTTAGGTCCGCATAGAGCTGAGAAAGTGTAAGCTTGAACTGCAAGAGAGGAAAATAAAGAGCCAGAAACAAAATTATTTAGAGAATTCAGAACAAAATATCATGATAACGTCATGGCAAATAACCACATTGTACAAACAAATAGACAGATGTACAGTTAAAGGGCCGTCCCATCGGCGGTGCAACTGATTGACCTGCTCTCAAGAGGGCTGGAGCCCTGGACGGCCTTGTACTGATAAATAGGTACATAATGAAAATAAAGGACAGCATGAAATCCTATTTGTCCTCATACACACCTCCAGAGTGGTGAGGTCACTGACTCTGCTGCTGATCGCTGGAAGAGACTTGAACCTGTGGTGATCGATCTCTGTGGCAAACACTGGGTTTTTCTGAAAAGAAAGGACAGAAAGAAAGAACAGGCATTAATCGAAAATAAAAAAGAAGCATGTTACACAAATAATGAAAATGTCATGACATTTTCTTCTGGTCACACCTAATTTCCAGATCCTCAACTCTGAACTCAACAATCAAAACAACAGAGTAACAGCTGTCCCACAAGAGAAACAACTGGCCTCCACCAGCAGAACCACCGCAGAATTACAGGGAACAGCAGTCACCCTGGGCTTTAACTTCTGAACCCAGACAATAAAAGTTCATGACCTGAAGCCACAGGATGTTTTCTAGAGGAAGAATAACAACATATGCAATGACTAAGGAGTTTGAAGTGGAATAGACAGCACTGGGCTGCAGGGAAACTCCAGGGTCAGGACTAAAAAAAGGTGCCATGATGTTTGGGCCGGTCCATGCCTGGATGTACTGCCTTCCCCTGGCACTAGAGGGAGACAGAAACGCACTCAGGTGTTTCTAAGGTATCTCAAGGGGCGAAGAGTGACCCTTACTTGCTCTCGTCGGTGTTTAGACAATATCCTAGGTTGCTAATGTTGCTGTCAAATGAATGGAGCAGAGCCTGTTTACAAGTCATCCAAAGTGTTGTTTGTGAACGCTAATGAGTGCTGATGATGTGACAGGTGTAATGCGCCCTTTGTGTCTTTGAAGCCCCATCAGAAGAGGAAAACAACATCGTAGACCAATCAGAAGTCAAGATGACGAACATAATAGCGTGCTGAAGCCAGCTTTCCATCGCCACTCTTGCACTGTTAGGAATGATGTGTTTTTTCCTTGATTTGTTGTTGTTTTTGTGCACTTCTGCTCCTTCAGTTGAATCTATCCATTTCTCTATCTAGGCTCCGTGGTAGCAGCCAAATGATGACACACTCCATTCAATACCTCAACACTCTTCATTCTAGTGGCATTATCATCACACACAAACCTTGTTGAGCGTCTCTCATCCAGAGCACTCTCTCATCTCTTTATCTCCTCGGTCGCTTGTCCCGTTTCCCCCCACCCTCTCCGTTTGGATCATGACCTCACTTTACTTTTTTCTTGTGCCCTCCTCCTGTCTTCCTGAATGCAAATACGGGAATGTGATAAATCGGAGTGATTTTTATCAGGACACTTTGCTGTGGAGACCGAAAGCTAAACAAGAAGCCCCACACCTACACAGACCACAACTATTTACAACATGCACACTCTCACCGGCACGCACACACGGTCATACAAACATCGCATGTATACACACTCTCACCACCTCACACAAGTAACAGAAACACATTCTGTACATATACACACACATTGGGTTTTATAGCTTTCTTGTGGGGACTTTCCGTCGACTCCCATTCTATTTTTCTTTCCTAGGCTTGACCCCTGTAAAGTGGAACTCCGTGCAAGAAGAAAAGAAACCAAAATAAATGCTTCATGTCACTGAAAAACTAACAAAATATTTTTCAAAGTGTGTCGGGCCCTTTTGTCACCAGTGGGGTCTTTGATAGGGTTCTCCGCTGTAACATCTGGTGCACATACACAAGGCGGCAGACGCAAAACACCCTTATATACAACACGCACGCACACAACCAAGTGTTATTGTATCTAATTGAACCACAGGACTGGAAGAAATGACATCTGGTCTTGGGTTTATAAGTGATGGAGTCAGATCAGGTGATTTCTCTGTTCTCAAAGGAAAATCTGTCTTGTTCGGGATGAGTATATGTTTGAGTTAGCATAACCTTGTACACATAATCTCAACGTCAACGGGAATCAAAGACCATGCAAAAAATATGACAAGTGACATCTTAAGGGGGTAGAAATGAGACTTCTTAAGGGGAACACACACACATGCACACGAGATATTTTTGAATAATGTTTCAAATATTGTCAAATGCTATATTGATAAAGGTATGTTTTTTTCCAGTTTCAGTTTTATTTCAGTATCAGATTATATTACAACTTAAACTGATTTAAGTTATTTGCCAATTGGGAACATTTAAAAAAAATATTTAGTTACATTTTTCATGTAATATTTATTTATTTGTTTTTATTGATTGCTTTTAATAGTTTTAGTTAACAATGACACTGGCCCATACAATGAAAGTCAATGGGGTTCAAAACAACAATTGGGCCCATTTACTTTCAATGTATATAGGCAAAAAGAAGGACAAAAAATGTCTAATTTTGTGTTCCACAGAAGAAAAAAGGCATGCAGGTTTGGAATGACATGATTTTTGTCCCACATGATGGGTGAGTAAATGATGACAGAATTAAAATTTTTGAGTGAACTATTAGTAGCAACTCAAACGAAGGATTATGGCTCATACTACACCATTAAGCATTACATATGTTAGCATTTTCATTTACAGTGGAACTACATAGAAGGCAGCACTGTACTTTTTCACCTTTCAGTGCCACGTGCTTCACGCGTGCTGGTAAACAGGACCTCCAAATAACTATGGGAACACCGATCTGTTTATGTTTCCGAGGCTTTGGAGAGGTGAGGGGTGCACTGTAGGTTCAAGACCCTCAAAGTACAGATCTCCATCACATAACAACCACAAAACCCCAAGTAAAGCCCACTGCATTTCGCTCTCAGATGGTCTGAGCACTGGATAGTAGCACAAGGCTCGTTCTGAGCCATGCAGATCATGTTTACCCCCATCCCGTAGGTTCAGGCTCATTAATAGCCAGTTTACGAATGTTACATTGCGAGCTTTGATGCAGTCTGGGATGTCGGCCCTGCTGCTGGGCCTGAATCAAGGGATCTGCGATTTTTTTGTCAGATAGAGGCTACAGTAATGAGCCTTATCTGCTCCCACATGGACTCAAAGCTACCGCAATCTGCTATCTCAGCTCTAATATGAGCCAGCTGAATGAACAGCCGATCAGCGGCGGTGTGTGCGTATGTTTGTGTGCGAGCGAAAGCACGACAGATAAGCCAATTCCTGTCCACAAATCTTTGCAAGGAGCATTACTGCAGCCCAGCTGTTCAGGGGCTCAAGATCAAGATCTGATCATCATCAGCATCTCTGAGTACAATGTGAACTTCCTCTCCTGGTGTCACACCAGATCAACTCACCAGTAGATCCTGAGTCAGCTTCAGAAGGTGTCTGGTCTGATTGGTCAGCTTGTCAAAGTCAGTCTGGATCCGCCTGGGGTGGGCAGGGAAGGCTGATGCTAACAGATGCAGTTGAGCCAACAGCAGCGAGAGGAGCAGCGATGAGGAGGAGTCACCCAGCACTGCGGAGGAGAGCAAATCAATGATGCACAGCTACAAACAACACTCCTATGTTCGTCCCGATGATCCCGTGCCACTCTCACAACGGGACCGTGTTTCCACACGTCTATAAATTACATCGAGAGTCTCAGCCAGAGAACACTTCTTTCATCTTTTTGGTAGAAGGAAATCACACATATTGCATCACACTAGAAGAACAAGCGGTCCGCTGACGCTGCTCTGCACCCTGAGCGAGTAACACTTGATCCATTATTACTGTCGACATGATAAATGCTTCTCTAATGAACTAAACGCGAGCGCCCCAAGCCGTTTTGCTGTCAGACTAACTCTACCCATTTTTACCACTTACAACACGTGCAGGTATCCATCAAAAAGTCCCGCATTTATAGATTACAATAAAGGCTTGTCAGTTCAATAAATCAGTATAGGGATGCTTAATAGTTTCGTAAGTTTATGTTAAACGATATAAAACAAGTTAAACAGTGTTTTAATTACGAGGGTTACAGCAACAAGTGTCAATCGCTACACTGTAAAAAGCAAATTAGTGTCGTCACTAATGTAGCCTTCGTACAAAAATAACAGCGAATATATAAACAATGTGACACTTACATTTCATATTTGTCCAGGTCCTTGTTTCAAAAGTAGATGCGTTGCAAATAAATACACAGAGAACTAAATAAATAAACAAACAATCAAAGTGTAGAAATTAATAAATAAACGAAGCTCTAGTTGTTGTCACGTGCTCCAAAGTTCGTCTCTCTCTCTCAGTCTCCGCGCGAACGGCTCGCGACAGTAGTTTACAGAGGAAGAGCGTGAGGTGAAGAGGAAAATGAATGAATGACTGAAGTGCAGAATTAGCGAGAATAAGAAAAAAAGCAGCAAAACTTGACTCTGTCCAGTCTCAATAGTTGTTTAGTTTGATCAAACGCGAGTGAGTATGGAAAGATACACGGTGAGGGTCAGAGAGGAGAGACAGAGAGAGAGAAGGATGCGAGGGTAAGTCTAATTTTTCGCGAAGTGAAATGTTTAGGCTTGTTTAAAACTTCCTTTATAAAGACGGGGTATGACACATCCTGAGTCACCACTTCATTCATAAAATCTCTCTCTCTCTCACACACACACACACACACACACACAAACAGAGCGCGCAATTTCCGCCCCTCGGCACTGTCTCTCCTTTTGCGAATTTTTGAAAGAGAGAAAAAAATAAATTTCTGTTTTTATTTTTTTCCCTCTGCCAATATTATTTTCTGTAGGTCTGTCTATCTCTCCTGCTATCTCTCTTCCTCTGCTCCATCCCGCTACGCGATCTATTCCAATCAAATCGTCCATCTCTTAATCTTTCCATCTGCAGATCTCTTCCCCTCTCTCCCTTTATCACTGCAAAAGTTTAAAAAGCCCATTGTTTCTTTTTATATCAGTCAATCTGAGTTTCATAACTCATTCCCGTTCTGTCTTTCTCTCAGCCCGTTATGTTAAGAATAAATAAACACTTTATTTGCATAATGTAATGTAAAGGGAGCAGCTGCATTGCGCACATTTACCATATTCAAGCTTCGCTCCTGAGACAGCAGTCTGTTATTTCCACCCTATTTCCACTCTTTTCGTTCTCTGATGCTCCCCCTTCTTTCTCTCCAGGGTAAAGGAAAGAGTGAGAGAAGGAATAAAAGTGAAAGGTGTTGCATAGTAAGGCCTGTAAGTTGTTGCATAGTAACAGTTAGGTAACTTGCTGAACATTAGCACTAAGACTTCAAGAGCAAAAGAGAGAGACAGGCAGACTTTGGGAGAGGGGGAAGGTTAATTTAGCATATACAGAAACCAGTGCACGGCGCTGGAAATACGGAGTCACATGCAATAAAGCATTGCACAGTGCTGCAACAGAAGCAGAGAGGAGTTTCCAGACAGAGAGAGAAAGTATGGGTGAGGGGTTAATGCAACCTTAAATACACATGCTGCATTAATAGCTGACTTTCTAGATTCACGAAAAGTGAAGAAAAACTCACTCAGGGGTGAAGGAACAACTTGAAACGTATGCGCGCACGCGGGGGGGCAGTAAAGGTATGGGAATGATTATTTAACAAACAGTGGGGGAACAGTGGAGCCATGGCGCAGGGGGGAATTCCCAGGCACTGGGGTTTGAATCCGGCCTGCGTCATGCTCTGATCCAATTCACAGTGCTTCATTTTATTGGCACTTTGGGTCAGGGGTCAAATTAATGACAAATAAGAGTGTCCATAATAAGGAAAAACTACTTGAAAACATGTTCCAAGCTATACAAATTTTGTTTTATATTAAAATAATGTTTTATATTCATGTTGTTTTGATATTGAAAAAAGTACACCATTTGTAATAAAATGTTCATTCAATGGCACACATACATATAAGTATATATAAATTATTTAAAAAATAAAATTAATTCATAAATATTATGTTCTTGGTAAGTTGTATATGACATTTCCATGACTTTGTATTGTCATAAAACATAAAATTATCTGATATTGTAAGAAACTCATTGAACTCAGTGACCCTGACACTCGGACACAAGATTCTTGCTATGATTTCATGTTTGTCGTACTACATAACTTTGATTTGGCAAACATAAGTGTTTCAAATATTATATATATATATATTTTTTTTACAAAAACTGTTTCACTTCTTTATTCTAAGAAATAGTAATGAATGCATGCAAAAGCACTGTTCAAACAAAACCAATTATTTTCCCACTCTCTGGTTCCCACACACACACACACACACACACACACACACAGTGTGCGGAGGTAATGCGGTTGCAGGGTTATGTTCTGGTTTTGTTGGGTCAGCCATAAAGAAGAAAGGGAGGAGAGAGGAAGAGATGGAAGGAAAGGAAATGGATGAGTGTGCAGGAGCGATGGAGGGATGGATGGAGATATTGACACACTCGCTCTTTTAATTTCCCACATCAAAGGCCTGTTTGAAGACACAGCTGGGAAAAGAATAAAAGAAAGAGTGAAGTTAGTCACTCACCGACTCTCTCTGCCTGCATGCCCTGATGGGGGTCTCATGGGTGGTTGATGGTGAGTCTGTTTGAGTCCCTAATCCAAAGGGCGTGTGTGTCTGATTATGTGTGTGGGTGTGTTAGCGGGTTACCAATCAGTGGCGATTGCTCTGCTGTATGCGTGTGTATGTGAGTGTGTGGTCCTGACGTTCGGCCCATCACATCACCGAGCGCTGAATGCTCCGGAGGAAAGACTGGTAGTCTGAGCTGTCCAGTCACAAACCTCACAGACATTACACACAAACTCCTACACATTCGCACACACTCCTCGATCACGGGGGAAGTGAGACACAGGTGGGGAGCAATAAGTGTCCAGACATCCTGGTACCTCATTACTGTATATCCCCATGAGACTCACACACACATTCATTATGTCCACATTCACACGCTGCCAGACCTCCCCTCCTCAAATACACATACACAGCAGCAGGCAATAATACACACTGTTTCATTGGCCAACATGCTCACAAACTCAGAAATGGTTTTGTTGTCTTTTTAATGGCTTCCTTTGATGTGTCAGCACCCTTAGGCTAGAGGGCAGAAGCTTAATTGGAACAATTAAGGCACTAATGAATTTCAACAGGTGGTTAAAATGCTGAGTTAAGAACTACTGTTAAAAAGCTGCTTTTTGTCCTCGGGAATGGACAGCAGGCTTAGTGAGTCTTATGGTTTGACATAGTTCAACTCAAATAAATGAAACTTGAAAGGCAGAGAAAGAGTCTACTCCATTCAGTTTCAGTTTACAAATAATGTTCAGCTAGTGTGTGAACAGCGCAAATTTTATTTTTTAAGGAAATGGAAAAGTACAACCAGGACATTCTACTAAACTTCTCCTTTTGTTTTCCACAAACAAAAGAAAGCTATATACGGTGATGTCCTTTTGTGTGAACTCAAAAATGACTGATGAATGCATTTTTCATGTTGTTTATGGCTTTCTTTTGTTTGTGGAAAACATAAGTTTAGTAGAATGTACTGGTTGTACTTTTCCATACAGTAAAAGTGAGTTATATACTTTTTCAAACAATGAAAATGGGTGAAAAGTGCAAAGTTTAAAATGGATAATTACTGAAAATATATAATAACAACACTAAAATAGTGCAATAAACATGTTAAATAACTGAAAATGTATCATGAAATACCACAATGTACATTACATTAGAATGTACATTTATAATAAAAATTTGAAACAATTAAATTATGTATAATGTCATATGTTATATCATATGTGTTGTGTTATGCATGGTCTTCAGGGATGTGTTTTATCTATCTAACATATTAAATAATTTTAGCTCAAGATCAATATTTCATGTCTCCATCTGAAGTCATTTGGTTACACTTGCTAACATTTTGCACTGCACTTATAATCATAATCACACTTTCATTTCCCAAGCCAAAACCTCACAGCAGTTCACCATCATTTGGTTTTAGTCTGCTTAGTTTTTTACTGCCAGACTGCATGTGCAATTATACAACCATTATTTGTGGAACCATTTAGGTTCTCGAATTGAAAACTCCTTCAGAAATGATGAACATTTTAGTTTAACAATGTGTGTGTTGGGGGATGAATAATTATTAGTTTATTAGTCAGTGTTATGGAACATGTTTCTACTGGTCTAAATAGGTAATAACATGATTTGATAAAAGTGAGAATGTTTAAATTACTTAGCAGTAAAATAAATCAAACTTTGTTTAATATTACTCAGTTCTCCAATGTTTCAAAACATAGCTCATTTTAGGCCGTATAATTATGATTATGTTACGTGCAGTACTGCATATCACATCCTTAGTTATAACACACACACACACACACACGCACACGCACACACACACGCACGCACGCACGCACAACGTTTCACACACACACACACACACTCAATATATAAAAAAAACAATATCAACAGTTGGCAGAGCACATTAAATACCTGCAAAAGCATGATCTGATATAAATGAATAACTTCTTTACCATCTCACTAAACCCTCAAGGGAATTTCACAATGGAAGAGTTGTTAAAAAGAAAGAGGAAAGAGTGAGAGTGACTGCTGGAAGATGAATGTGTGCATGTGTGGGAGTATGTATAAATACAGTCAAAAAAGTAAGATAATTCTTATGACAGGATGTTGTTCGTGTCCTTTGACCCTAACTGACTACTCCCATTCTTTGTACTGCAGAGAAAAAAAAGGTGTGTCCTGACCTACGATCTGGCTAGCCCCCTTCACCTTTCCCAACCCGTGTGCCCCTCTACAGACGTCAGAGAGCAAGTGAGTGTATTAATGGCTCTATGGGAAAAGCAAAAGGGGAAGAGAGAAAGAATGACACACTGCTGGAGGATAATCATTGAGAAATAAAGGGACTTCTCAGAATCTGTCTCACAATGCTGCAGACACAAGCCTGTAAGAACACACGTGCACAGGAAACCACACATAAACACTGCTTTATTACATCTCTGCCAAATTATATTGGGTCAATAAATGTGCTGTATATAAGCTAATAAGTCCACTAGGGCTGCGTACAAAATCTTGATTTTCTGATTCATCTTCATTTAATCTTGATTCTTAAGATCAAAAAGTCATATTTTAACAGACTCAATTAAATACGAGATAAAAAGGGTGTGTACATTTTATTGCAGGCTGCATGCAATCATACTGTAGCGTGACAGTGCAGTCCGATTCACATTTGAATGACTCCTATGAACCGGTTCATACTAGTGGATTAAATACAGTGCCACCAATGTAAAATGATTCACAACAGTGCTGGGAAAGTTACTTTTAAAAGTAAAGCATTACAATATTGTGTTACTCCCTAAAAAAGTAACTACAAATAATGCGTTACGTTACTTTTGCGTTACTTTTTAAATCTGGCAGGGCTTGCTTGTTTGTTTTTAATATAAAATAGTTATATTCTAGAATAGAATATTCTATTCTAGTAATTTGCATGCTAATTAGCAACTAGTTAAGAGACCCTAAAATAAAGTGTTACCAACCCTTCTGCACTTACTCCCGATTTCTCTCAAGATGGTGACAGGAGAGCTGCCAGTCAATACACGGGAAAACAAAGTAAATGGCATTACTTACTATATTTGAAAAATGAACTCAGATATTGTCTTGTCAATTTAAAAGTAATGCATTACTCGCGTTACTTGTAA
The DNA here is from genome assembly GCA_027564155.1 of Gymnocypris eckloni scoliostomus. NCBI lineage: Eukaryota > Metazoa > Chordata > Actinopteri > Cypriniformes > Cyprinidae > Gymnocypris > Gymnocypris eckloni. The sequence continues at coordinate 19,046,790 of CM050424.1, read as the reverse complement.
TGCCTTACCCACAACACTGATGTCTCTTATGAACTGGTTCTTTTTAGTGAACAAAACAAACAGTGTCACCAGCATAGTCCGATTCACGATTAACTGACTCTTATAAACTGGTTCTTGTTAGTGAATCAGAAACGTACAGTGTGACCAGAGTAGTCTGATTCACAATCACCAAGTTTTTGGTTGAGTTGATCTTAAAATGCATTAAATACGCATTGACTGCATAGTTACCTGTTACTTCAATTGTTATTTAACAGATATAATCTGTACATTTTCCAATTTCTCTATAAATTACAGCAATAATGAGTTTATTTTGGGCATTGCAACAAAAATATACCCAAATGAGTAAAAATCAAATCAAGAAAACATGTATGGATACCCCACCTTATAATGCATCACACTTTGTCACCACACACAAAGGAGAGTTCATGTAACTGAGCCAAGTGTGCAAACACACAAACACTTAGATTACAACTAAACAACTTAATAGAATTTATCTCTTCAAATCTGACGTACTAAAATGTCGAGATTATATTTTATTTCCTTAACACATACTTACAAACACTGACTCAATCTGGTTTATGAAAGTTCTCCTAAACAGTAATAAGTAGTTGTAAATCACTCGCGGCGGTAGCTGTCTTCCGGTCCTTAGAGCTTGGCAGCAGTGTTCAGATATTACCCTGACGCACACAAACACACACTCTGATGCAAGCTGCTTGCTGGAAGACATTTGGATGGTATAAGAGAGAATGAGTGTGCATTGTGGTCAGGTCAGTAAGTGAAATGAGATACTTGAAATAATGAAATACTAATTAGGAAAAGAGGAAACAAAAGCAAATATTTCTATTCAATTCTATTTATTTACTGTAGCACATACTTGTAACATGCACTTGGATATTGACATATTTGAATGAGCAATAGGTCAAAGAGAGACCAAGGGAGAGGAATAAAGTAGGAAAACAGAATGAAGATCAAGGACAACCCACGCAAAAATGAAGTCTTTCCACGCTCACCCCCCTTTCCTAGCGTCTCATCTGTTCATCTCATGAGCATGTTAACATTTTGCAGACTTCAATTCAGTCTGTTAAAACACGAGTATACAAACACAGGAATGCTGACTGTCCCACTCACAGTCATCTTAAACATTCTTTCCTCACCTGTCACTGTATGTGTCTTGTCTGTATCTCAAACCATCACTTCCCAGTCTGTCTCAAAAAACACTTTCTTACTTGGAAAAAAGTAAGCATTTACATAAGAAGCTACATTTTGTAGAGAATAGGACTTAGTTTCAGACAGTATATCTTTCTTTTTTTTCAGTTTATTTATTCATTTTTGAAGCATGAATCAATTTAAAACTATTTGGCAAGGTTTAGTCTTAAAACAACAAGAAAAAAAGTCCCAATACAGAAATAGGATTATCAGGGTAAATTGGACTTCTTTTGTCTTCTGATAAACATGTATTTTATGTAACTTCTGAAGGCAGTACTAATGAAAGAAATATATTTACAAAATTCACACATCATCATCCTGTTCAAGAGTTTACACCCCCAGCATTGTATTGCCTAGCCGAGCATCAGTAAATATTTTCACCTTTCGTAATGATTGTGTATAAAAGAGTCCCTCAGTTGTCCTCGGCAAGAAAAGATGAATCTCAAAATCACAAAGTCACTGTTGGAAAGGAGTAAAGAATGCAGAAGATACTAGAAAACCACATAATACAGGACGTGGAGGATTTTTCTGGAGAACAGCAGGCAGTTGAACTGCACCAGACAAACAAGGGAAGGGACTCATGAACAACTATTACTAAACAAAAAAACAATCATGGATCATCTTTAATATTCAAAGGTATATTCTTTAAAAACAAGTCTTAATTCAAAGATAAGTTTTACTGCAAAACAAGCCAAAACTAAAAAATATATTTTTATTGCAGTATTTGACTGTTTAACCTTCATCTCTTTTCCCATCTCTCTATCTTTCTCTGCCTCTCCATCTCTCTTTATCTGGGCGGAAGAGTAGGTGTTGGAGGAGAGGGCTAAACATAAACCGGGGCTGCTAAACAATAACAAAAACAAGCGGATGGAACCAGGAGTGAAATATGTAAACAGGTCTGGTCACTAGCATGGTATGTCTCTCTCTCTCTCTCTCTCTCTCTCTCTCTCTCTCTCTGAGAAACTTCAGCAAGGGTATCTGTAAAAGGATTAGTGACTGATGGGACAAAAGAAAAATACAAGACAACCAGTGTGAGTGGGGCTATTTTTAGTACATTCTTTGTAGCTAAAAAAAGAAACCCAGGAGACATTGTGCATTCTCAATGTCTTTGTCAGGCTCGTCTGATAGCTCACAAGAGAGGAGCGTCACAAGCGGCCAAAGGCCAAACTCATCACCCTCCCCTTTACTGGAGACCTTCTGTTACACATGCACAGGACCCTCCCCTTACTGGACCCCCTTTTGCTCCTCTTGCGTCACAGAGGGCTAACTAGAGGGCTGTGTGTTTTCTAAGGGAGGAATCTCACTGCTCAAAAACAGAGGAAAGAAAAAGTAAAGATAAAGCAGGATGAGATACGATGGTCGGCTGATGTTGGCTGACGGAGAGACAGTGAGAAGGGGTGAAAGAAAGAGGGTGAGAACGTATCGGCGAGAGGAGACAAAAGATCCTGGAATGCTCCTCCAACGTCATCGGTTTGTCCCACTGACTGGATTTCATCGTGACCTGGGTAATATGAAAGAGAGAAGCCTTTGGAGGACATTCTCATGCTCTCAGTCATGTGACTAATACCAACCAACATCCGTACCTCTTGCAAAAATGTGCCATTTAGTCCCACACAGAATCGGCTCAAAGAACAAAGAATGCTAATCGCTACTTTCCAATAACTTGGGCATTTCCATTGTGCGTTAAACAATGATCCTCCTTATGTCTTCCCATCTAAGATAGTTTCATAAGACTCTTACTATGTGAGGTAGCCTATAATCACTTAATATAATCTAAACTAGAGCAAATAATAAAAAACAGCCTTCCTTCCATCAGCTCCGTTTTTAGTACGCAGATGTACCAGTATTTTAGTGAGGGACGGTTATCATTGTGCCCCTCAGGAGGCCATTAAACCTCTTTGACAGCTACCTCTTATGTCAGTCTTTTCATTGGCACCATTATAGAGTCTTTGGTAGACCAGGCTGTCAGCAGCTCATTGTTTGGTAACTCATGTTTTGTCTTGCGAGCTGTAATCACGTGGGGTCTGATGCCACCCTCATGGTGGTTCTGGCTCTTTGCCTATGCTGCACAGATTTGCCAGTGGTTCTCATTGCAGAACATAGATGTGTATTTCTCCACTAGCTCAGTGTTTTCATATTCAGCTCTTTTCTCACTCATCACTTACACTTTGGAGGTGCTGGTAGATCCAGCACAGGCAACATCAAAGGACTGCCTACTCACCTGTCAATCAGTCAGACATTAAGCTAAAACAGACATTTTATGGCTTAGGTGAGTCAAAAATGAGTCAAAAATGAAAAGGAAGCAAGTGCTCCTGAAGTTCAGTTAATACAGCTCAACTAAAATAACATCAATATCTGTCTATAATGTTTGTTGTGAGATGCTTGTCAAAGGGATAGTTCATAAAGCAAAGATAATTCTGTCATCATTTATTCACCCTCATGTTATTCCAAAAAATAATGTTTTCTATCTTCAGTGGAAAATGTATCAGTGAGAGTCAGTGGGATCCAGTGTTGTTTTGGGGCCCACAGTCTTACATTTTATGGACATTCTTCGAAATACTTGTAGTAATCCTCAAAAACATAATTTACCCTTCAAAGGGATTTTGATTGACAGGCAGTAAAGACGAAGAGATGATCAGTTCACCTGCTGCATGAACTGAGGCAATACAGCGATCTGTCACATGAAAGAGCCACAAAATAGTTTGAGTTTCTTCAAAAATGTAAAAAATTGAAAGTTTTGTCTGACGGCATGTTGTCAGTTTCCTTTCGCTCTGCGATGTATATTTCACTGCGTGAGGACATGATGTGTGTCGTGAGAGAGGCATGGCTTGTTGGACGAAGCAACAGTAACAAAGGGGGGCGGGTTTTGTGAATTTAGGCTTTTATTCATACAAAAACACTGATCAATGCACATAAATAGAATAGAAACCATCAAATATGGTAAACAGAGGATGAAATATGTCTGACGGCATGTTGTCAGTTTTTCGCTCTCAATATGTATATTTCATGTAGTGAGAGGCATGAAACAGTAACAAAGGGGGCAGGTTTTGTGAATTTAGGCTTTTATTCATACAACACTGATCAATAATCAGATAGAACGGTTAAACAAAGAAATTAAGATGTATACAAAAAAGTATTATAACAATTGCTTTTATATTATTAGTAATAGAAAGGCAAACATTATAATATTTTTTCGTTTACCATCGGCATTTAAAAAATATGCATTTACATAATTTAAAGATGGGGTAAGTGATTTCTGGTAGCCAATGTTGACATTTCAAATCACCAAAACAAATACACCCTACACCAAAAGGGTCTCACCCCTGTTTTGATAGCTCTGCCCAACACATACGTACGCAACCCAGGCAATGATTAGTTCTGTGAAACAAAGTAAAACGTTACTCACCTATCTCAGGCCTTCCCGCTCCTTGAGTTCTCTCCAGCGCTGCAAAGTTGATCCGATATTTATATGGGTCCTATAGTGTTTAAAAAAGCTTTATTTTCAGGCTTGATCAGCCAGTGCGCATGCACAGTCCTGGGCACATGTCTCAGAATGCCTACTGTTTCTATAGCAACCGGAATTTCTAACTGCAGCTGCAGGACTCGCTGACTATACCGATTAGCGATTGGCGCTTTTGCTCAGAAGGCGGGTTTCATTCGATAGAGCGGTACTTCCCCGACAGTAAACTACTGCTGTGTTTATTTATGACGTATTGACACAAATGTCAAACGATTTTCAACAGTCGTTTTGTCACGTCCAGTGTAAACAGCCTTAAGTTGTTGTAGCGCGGCGTGACATGACAGCTGTTGCGTCCGTGTAGACATGGTGTAAGCCTTCTTTTGTTCCGCAGATGTTTTCATTTTTAGTTTTTTTATCTCTATCTTTCTGTCGTCGCTCGGCTAATGTCCGTCATGTGCACTGAGCCCTCTCCTCTGCATCATGAGTAGACACGCCCCTTACTGCTGATTGGCTACCCACTGAAGTTTGTTTTGTTACTTGGCCCGACTCAGTTTTCTAAAGTGTTTTTGCTGTATGCCATTGGATCAGAGCGCTGTCAATCTGACGATGCCTGCATTGGATCAGACCGCTGTCATTGATGCCTGATTGTTGCATGCTTGCATTTGAAGCGCTCATCAACGCCATTAGATCAATGGGCTCTGTCAGTGCTTTGGCAAGCTAACGCTTTTTTTTTTGCCATGGAGTAAAGCTAAGTTCAAAGGCCAATTTAAAATATTGGTACAGTAAATAAAATTCACAAAATCAGTATTTTGTTTAGGCAGTATTTGTGTAAATCATGTTGCGAGATTTGTCCAAAAGGTGTTTGATTTTGTGCCAATGCATTGTTAAAGAATCAGTGTGTTGTGTAATATTCTCATATAAACTTTAACAGCCAATTAAAAAAATATTGGTATAGTAAAATTAGCTAATTCACGAGATCAATACATCCTATATTAAACCGCTTTGTCGAGTTTAATGCATCCTTACAGAGGTGTGGAAATGCTGAATCAATTAATTCACTTCTAACACAGCACTTACTGAGGGGGGCGTCATACACATGAGGGCAGAGCGTCACGTTATTTAAAGGGGAAGTCCACGTGTTAATGAGTAGCAAAGGATTAATAGCTGCATTGATTACATTTATGCCACTGGTCAGGCTTTTATATGTAGTTTGGGACAACAAAAGGGTCGTATAGGTTTGACTAAAATAATAATGCAATAACTGACATTTTAAATCAATGTTTCAAGCAACAACAACAAAATAATTGAACAAAAAACAGATAAAGACATAAAGCTGCCATTTATAGTATCTAAACATGTATCCAAATCCAAATGTAACAAAAATGTATTTATGTGTGATTTATGTGCAATGTCTTAGCAACTTGGGATTGGTACATAGGGATATACAGGATTCTAGTGGCAACACAATGATATTACAGATAATAAATTGTGCAAAATGTTTATCTTAAGTCAATTTACATATAATGCATTCAGATTTGTGCAACTCAATCTCCACAAATTAGTGTCTTTACTATAAAAAACAAGTTGAATGTGACGTTGAATGTGATGTTGGTGGTGGTTGGGCAATAGGGATTTCGCCTAGGGCGTCAAATTTGCTAGAAACGGCCCTGCACACACTCCAGCATTATTTATTGTTTTATCCCTGTAGGTATGAATGGAATGTGAGGAATGGCAGAGTCATAGATAGAGGGAATTTCCCTGAAAGACAGCAGACATGTAAAATGTATGAAGACACACAAACTGTGGGGAAAAGGGGGCGGATGAAGGAATGGAGGATTAGAGGAAGGGCAAAGGTGAGGAAAGAGAAGAAAAGAAAAGAGTAAAATCTTTGATGAAGAAAACAGACACTCAGCAGTACAGTAGGGCAGCATTACTCAAACATTTGTGACTGGATCAGTCTCACCAACCTCAGTATAACTCAACCTGAATTAATCCTATCCGTGACAGCTCCTGTAACACTCCGTTTGTCTGTCACCAAGCTGCCAGTGATGTCAGATCAAAGTCTTTACCTGCAACAAACAAGACTTTCTCTGCAAATCACATTGAGCCTACAGGTGACTCCCACACCGGTCGCCAGAATTACATGGAGAGGTAGGTCAATGACAACACTTTAGTTTAGGGACCTACTAGCATGCCTATTACTTCCATATTGGCTGTTTATTAGTGTTTATATAGAGCATACCTTACTCTGCATTGTCATATTTTAGATCCCTTAAATCAGTATCTTACTAAATATTAATAAGCACTAACTACACTTTTATTGTGAATTAACTTAAACTTAGTGACCTCAAAACTGTGATGTGGTGTAACCACCAAATAACATATATTCCTTACACCTTGAAAACATTTAAATGTAATTATTATTTTCAAAAACATTTAAAATATACTTATCAATGTAAAAAAACAGTTTTTGGTACACATATAATTAAATGAATGAACTCATTCATAAATATTATGTTTTTGGGGAATAGCACCACCTAACTACAATCTGAATATTATGTTCAAATTGTCTGATATTTTAAAATACCTTTTGACCATGGGTATAATATAATTTGATTGATTCGGTAGACAAATATTTTTTAATTAATAGTACTTTAACAAAACTGAAATAATAGTAAAAGATTATGCCAAACTACTTAAGTGTTTCTTTTCAAGAATTTGGTGTTTTCAATCAAAATAAAGAATAAATAATTTGATGAGGCTTTTTTTTCTTCATTATGATATCAAGACTTGTTATCACCCTAACATTTCTAACTTAATGTCCCTAAACATATCTTTTCAACCCATTGCAGATATAATTTAGTGTATTTTTGAATAAATTAATGGATCTGAACAAGAACAGAGTGTCAAGTGATTGTCCCAGAATTGAATAAACTTACACAATATGGGTAAGAAAAAAAAAGAGGGATCGGATTACAGGACCGCCGGGGTTGATTTCCCCCTGTTTCCTGGCGTTACATCATCATTTGAACTGCGCCGGGCCTTAAGCAAGCACATGCCATATGCCTCCCACCCAGAACACACACAGTCTTGACAAAAGAGGCATCAGTCTCTCTATATTTGGGCGGAATGTGTATAGATCAGTTCTGGGAGGAGTCTGGGAAAAGACAGTGGCTGATTCGGAACAGCAGCTAGCTAAAGCCGCCGTATGACTGCGTTCAATCTGCATAAACGTAAGAAGTAATGAGTAAGAGATAAACAGAGACATACATTGTCATACCCTCTTTAGGTAATGTCATATTGTTGAACAGAAATGGCTATGTCATCTCCTATTAAGACTGAAAGGATGAAAGCAAGAATGAAGGATCCCTAATGTTTTCTTTACCCTAGCAGCCACTGATGTGGAGAGAAAGCTGTCATTTGGCTCAGTGTCAAGCTCCGCCCACTGAATGATTTACAAACGCAAGCTGTAATTTACTTGAATGAAAATGCATCACTGGAGTTTAACAGGTGATGTCAGAGGGCTTTCCAAAATATCACAGAGAGATGTTGACACATACACACCCAACTGCATGCTGCCATTAACAAAGAGTCCTATTGAAGGGATTTTGATAGATTATAAAACAATGCTATAAAACACAAGTACACACAAGCTTTTTATACACGGCCACAAAGATGAAGTCCGCTTGTAAATGTAAAGATTATCTCATCTCACCTAGGAATTACTATATATATAGCACACCTGCTTTACTGCTTACATTATTATGATTTCAAGTAGACTATGAAAGAAAAGCATTGTGAAATGTTATGACAGTAATAAAGACAGATTGTTTCCTCTACCATCGTGAGTGATAGTTAGTACTGCCAAGATGTTTGTTTGCCTCATTGTCATTAAAATGATTAAATTGTCATTTTTAAATCAATATTTGATCTTGTTTGCTAGTACAAGTATCTGAACATCCTTAAAAACAAAATACATTTACTTCAACTCTGTATAATATTAAGCCTTCATTCTTGAATTAAGATTTTATTAAGTAGAATTTATGGTCACACTTTATTTTAAGGTCCAATTATCTCTATGAACAAACTATTAACTACGACTTCTACTATGACTACTAAAAACTACTATTAGTTAGTAATGTAGTTGTTAACTTTAGGTATTGGGTAGGATTAGGGATGTAGAATATGTGTTTTATAAGTACTACAGTTTTTTTTCAATTGCTAACATCCCTTTGTCCAATCTATAGTCACATTTTCAAAACTTTAAACACAATTAGCAAAACATCCGTCTGTTGTGACCATACCATTAACACAATTCATGTTGTTTTGACACAATATTCAGTCAATTAACACAGTTATAAAATGCTTAAATTTACTTTTTACACAAGCTTACCCCAAAATCATGGATCTTTCTTATCTTTTTTACAAATGTTTAAACACAGCATGACAGAAATGAAGACCTAACGTTCCAAATGTTAAATAGTGTAAAGGCTCTACTTCTACAACAACAGCAGCTCAAAAGTATTGAAAAAATATCTCTATATAAAATATTGTAACAACTGATAAGCATGTTTAAGTAACAGATCACTGAAATATTTAGAAATAACTGATTCCAGTCTTAGTTGGAGGAATTGTCAGGTGTTGAAGCTCTTTCTACATCAACAACATAGAGTGAAAAAGACCTCTTTGAATTGGTTTTGTGGATGCAGAACAACACAGAATTAGAAAGAGAGAGAAAAAATTACTTTAAAAGAGGTAAGAGAAAGGAGTGAGAATGTGCGTTGGACTGTGCATTTTGTATGTTTGTTTGTTTTTCCCCTTACACAAGTGGAACCTATGACAGCTTATTTATGCCATGGAATATAAAGGGTAATTGTGACTTTATCTCAGAATTTGTTTTTTCTTGCAATTGTGAATTTACAGTATCTCACAATTCTGATTAAGTCTGAATTGCAAGATGTAAACTTTCAATTCCAATATAAAAGTCAGAATTGTGAGATATAAACGGCACAAATATGTTTTTTACTTTTTTTTCTGTGATGGAAACAAGCTTGCATAGTAACCAAAGACCATGTATGTTGTAATTTTTTTTTTCCTGTCATCAACTATATGAGGCCACCATCCACATCCAACACTCACCCACTGAAAAGCAATTTCAATCAAGGTTCAATTGAATTTCTGCATGGGGACCCTATTTCTTCTATTGTATATTCTATGAAGTAATGACTCATTCAATTTTAGATACTATGTTGCCAAGAATGAACATATTGAACCAGGTTTGCTGTGTTTTGATAGAGTTAGTATATGAAGAGAAAGTTATTCAGCATTTTGAAATGTAGAGTTTGTATTTATTTAACAAAATGTGGTTTTGGCCAAAAAAATACTATTTGGCTAATTGTGTGATGTAGATGTGTTGCTGTGTTAAGAGTTTAGAAAAAGTACTTTAAGTATTGGTAAACGCTTGGTAGAGATTGAAAAAAAAATGTAATAAACAGCCAATATGCTAATAATAGGCATGCTACTAAGCAACTAATTAATAGTGAGAATTGGTTCCTATACTGAGTTGTTACCAAATTTTTCTCTGTATATCAGCAGAAACATTAATATTCAGAGTCAGACGATCCTTCACAAATCATTCTAAAAGGCTGGTTTGGTACTTATTATTATCACTGTTGATTATAACACAAATAATGATAATAATGAAAATGTTAAAAGAGTTGTGTGGCTTAATATATTTGTGGAAACTGCATTTATTTGAAATAAAAATCTTTATAATCGTATTTAATGTGTTTAATGTCACTTTTGAAGCCGAAGAGTGTCCTCTTCAGCTTCTCTCTCTTGTGGGGTACCACAGGGCTCAGTTTTAGACCCTCTCCTTTTCTCTCTTTATTTGCTCCCCCATGGTTCAATAATCAGGAAGCATGGTTTGTCATTTCATTGTTATGCAGATGATAGCCAGATGTATGTGCCACTGTCAGACCGCAACTTGATTGTCTTGACGATATAAAGGCATAGATGTCCCTTCATTTTTTAAGTATCAATGAAAGCAAGACAGAAGGGATGGTTTTTGGTGGGACCAGTGGGACCTCACTGGTTAATTTAGGTGCCTTGGTTCAGTACATCAAGCCAACCATCACTAACTTGGGGTGAAAATTGACTCAGATTTTAAGCTCAACAGTTAGATCATGGCAGTAGTTAAATAAAGTTTTTTCCAGTTGAGGCAGCTGGCCAAAATAAAGCCAAACATTCCAAGCCAACACTTTGAGACAGTAATCCATGCCTTTTTAACCACTCGGGTAGATTACTGAAATGCACTGAACAAGAGGGTTAGTGGGTCTTCTGTTGCTCGTTTGCATGCTGCAAAACGCTGCAGAGCGTCTTTTAACTGGAACATGTAAATATGAGCACATTTCCCCCATTTTTAGCTTCACTTCACTAGCTACCCGTACATTGTTAGGGTTCAATTTAAAAATTATTCTATTTGTTTTTAAATCCTAAATAGGCTTACCCCACTTTGAGTTTTATTATTATTTTATGTCTTGTATGAATTTTATTTTTCTATACAGCACTTTGGTCTACTTCAGTGCCAATTAACAAACCAGTTTGATTAGATTTTTATTTAAATAGTCTCTTAAAACATATATTTTTTTTGACACCAGTTGGTCCCATGGGATGAATTTTAATGTTGCTATTGATTAATTATTTTAATCTTTCATTTTGATTGTCTCTTGGTGTGTTTTATTGGATGAAAACATTTTATGTCTTTTAGTTTTTTATTTTTCTTATGCTTGTTTTGGATTGGTTATGCCATTAAAGCTCACTGAACTGAATTGAAAACAGAGAGAGAGTAAGAGAAGCAGAAAGTAAGAGAGGCCCAGTGCTTGTTCTCAGACAGTGAGTGATGCCATGAGCTTCAAACACAGTGAAGAGGTTAAGTACCTATTATGGGATTGTGGAGGCGTAATAAGGGTTGATGGAGTAGACGCAGTCTTGCCACCACAGCCGAGGCCCAGAGATCCCCACACTCTCTAAAAAGAGAGTGAGAGAGAGAGAAAGAAAGAGAGTGAGAGCTCCCCTTCTGTCCCCTTTCTCCCCTCTCTGACACTAATATGGAAAAAAACATGTTTTGAGTGAATACGAATGCAAATATTATTCTTCCTGACTATTACCACTGCAAGCACCTCTGCGCGGGCAGCCAAAGCGCTGGACAAAAAGGCCAAAGACTTTCTCAGTGCCTTCAAAGAGAGCCTACATAAAATAAACACAACCATCAGATTACAGCCGCTAACATGGCTCAGTGTTAGGCAGAGGCCGCGCGCACAACTGCCTGGTAAGTGTGGGGTCCACTCAGTCAACACGATGACGCAAAATGGAACAAAAGCACGACAGAAAAAGCAGTTCTGTCGGAACTCAGCCCCAACCCACAGCACCACTGACCCCTACGCCGCTGCCCAGGCCCAGATCGGAGGAGAGACGAAGGGATGAGAGGAGCGCGGAGGACAGATGAGGTGGGATGGCCAAAGGGCTTGAGCGGCGAGTCGGGGTGTGGTGTGCGTTTTGGACGAGACCCTTAAACCCGAGACCAGAGCGGAGACTCCCAAGGAAGGCAGACCTGAAAGAGAGCAAATATAAAATGGAGGGAGGGGCAAGGAAAGGTGGGGAGAGAAATGCAGAGCAAAGGTTAGGGTGGAGTGAGGGAAGCTAGATGAGAGATGTAGGGAGAGGTAAAAGGGACATCTGAGCGGGTGATATTTAGACATCCAACGAAAGACACAGACAAAACGGTAGCGTCACCGGTGCATAACCTCTTGGTATGACATCACAGGGTTCTTCTAATACGGTGGGCAACGATGACGTAATCCACCTGGCAGCAAGAGAAAGTGATTCAGTCCCAGAGGAGAGCCTGGGTGTTTCACTCGTCCCGTGTCTAACCCTAAACCTACACACAGTCTCTCTTTCCCATGCAAACACACATACACACACTGGCTACAAACACGGTACATTTCATGTTGCTCTATTACACATGAAAGATTGCTTCTGTAAGAATGTAAATGAACACTGACACGTGTTCACTCCTTCTACACTCGCAGATAGAAATACACATACAAATATGCAAGGATAGATAAATAGATTTCTCTCTCTCACACACACACACACACACACACACACACACACACACACACACACACTGACTTTCTCAGAGCAGGGTATATAGGAAACTCAGGGCAGCTCAACCTCACTGACCGCACCGGCTGCAGACACATCTACTGTGCACACACGTCTCCATTTATACTGTTCGCCTTCTTTTGCTGTTAACATAATGAAGAGAATTTGTTATAGAAGACTAATTTTGCAAATAGATGTCTGGAACAAAGTGTGCAGCACATGTTTTTACAAAAACAATAAATAATTGACATCAGATATGTACAAAATGCATTAGACTGGTTATTGCAGATTTTAAAAACTGAAATGGTTTTTCATTTATTAATTTTTTTATCTGCTCTGATGACTTATTTTCAAATATTATTTGGGAATCAAACTGAGATGACAGAACTTTAAAACAAAGGTGCTTCAAAATATCATGCCATGCTGCAAAATTAATAATACTTTCATCAATAAAATATTTGTACATTTAGGCATTTAGTCATGTATAATTAAATAGTCATCTACAACCATCAGGACATCAGGGTTACACGACAACACACGTAATTCAGAATTGGAATTAAAATGCATTTTACAGTAAACTCAATTTGAGTTACTGAGTTTGAATTGAATTTAAACTGATGTAGTAAATAGGAGGAAGAATTGCAATTTGAATTTAGGAAGTAAAATAAAAATAAAGGGGAATTTAAATACATTTAATTTAATCTAAAAATGCATAAAGGCCTTTTTGAAAGTGTATACATTAACGGTTGGTTGGATGGATGGATGGATGGATGGATAGGTAGGTAGGTTCTCAAAGACAGTTCAGAAGAGCGAAGTACACACATATCCCGGCACATAGACCCTCCCTTTCTCTCTTTCCTGACTCAGCGGTTTTGTAGGAAACCTGTGTTGCTTTGAAGAGGCGAGAATCTATCATTATTTGAGAGATGTAGGAAAAGAAAGCAAGCAGCGAGAATAAGTGCTCCATTGTCTACCCCGTCACCCCTCCTCCCCCCTCTGCCTTCGAAAAATAATTGTGTTGTCCTAATTACAGAGAGGAACTTCAACAGGTGCGGGGATCTGCACCTGGAGGAATGGGTGTACATCTATGTGTGTGTGTGTGTGTGTGTGTGTGTGTGTGTGTGTGTGTGTGTGTGAGAGAGAGCAATGCAGACACAATTTTAAGGACAGGGCAGACAGTGACACAGAAAGAGGATGGGGAGGCTGACTGTTCACATCAACACTGGCATCACTGACCCATAGCTGTATGACCAGCATGCATGAAAAACATCTTTACTGCTTTAACCCAAATAATAATCATCAATTATTCCATGATGAATGGATGACAAGTTCAAAACAGCCCCTGCTGTCTCGCTCATAAACCACACAGATTTGCAAATCAGAAGTCGCATAGTAACTTAATTGATTAAATTTCCACCACAGAGAGGCTAAATCATGACTCATACAAATCTGCCACCGACGATGACATGGCGCGGATGATGAGGGTTTAGGACAAACGAGGACTGGTGCCGCTGGCTGGACGCATTAAAAACCCGGTGTGATGTAAACGGATCTCAAGGGATCGCATTCTTACCGTAAAAACGGCACAATGAAACAATTGACCGGAAAGGACGGATATCTGGCACGTTGTCGAGATCCAATGCGGAAAAGACAACATGCTTTTACAATAAGTGTGGATTAAAGGCTTGATATGACGTCATGAGCAAGTCTTGGGAATTGTTTTCATATCCTCAAAAATATGTAAATCTAAACAAACGAACTAGCAAGGATGGGCTTGACGCCACTTCCATTCATCACTTCGGTTAGGTCAATAACAGTAAGTGTTTATTTTCGAACGTCACTGAGTGAGAAGGTTGTTTTACCAGGAATAAGAAACTCAACAGTAGCCTGTGAAATGTACTCCCCCCGTCACAACATAAGAGATAGCCTAGTTCTGTCTACAATAAATATACACTTCAAACTACACTGAACCCTGGGTTAGGCAACGTTTCACACTTGTTAAGGGGTTTAGCACCACTTTCAACCTTTAGCAGAGCGGAATAATACAGTGCATGTTTTTCTGTAAACGTACGCTTTGCTGACTTGACCACAGTCTAAGCTTTTGACGCGACTTTACAAAATGTTAAAAGCAGTTCAAATGAATTAATGAATACCTACATACATAACGTTTTTAAACGTCTTCGGTTTGCAGACAACTATAAACCGCGCCAGTGTTTACATTTCCACGTTTTGTACAGTCACAGAAACTTTCACGCACTGTGATTGTTTAGTCTCTATCTTGGGGAAATGTAACATGAGTCATTCCACGAAACCGGTACGATTTGATTCCCTCTGACCTTTTTAAGTGTATTTTATCTAATGGGTCACCAAAATCTATTTTTAAAATCTTTGTTGTATTAATTGAAATGTCTCCTTTAATAAGGTTTAAAAACATGACATACATTTTATCTATATATTAGAAATTATCTTGTTTTTTCAGTTGACACCACCTATTTTGTCATTTCCTCATGGCCTTCTATGAAAGTGTACTTGGGATATGAATAATACAATTTGAAAAAAAGTATCATAAAAAGTCTCAATTTATTCTCATAAATATCTATCTGTGCTTTTTGCTGGTAATGTTTTTTTTTCATGATTATTCAATAAAATCATATTATTTAGTTCCATACCCCAGTAACCCCTCAACCCCGTTACACAAAACATTCTCCCCACAAAAAAATGACAAACTGATCCTTATGTGACATCATGAATAGGAAGTTACATCATATAACTCTTCTGAGCAACACTGTGAGCAGACATAGGAAGTTACCACTTTCTTTTATAACTATAACATTAATAATATTGTGATATTGTGATTGTCAAGCTTAACGACTCAACCCCGTTACATCAAAGTAAAGATAGAAAACGATTACTTGTGAAAATGATCTTTGTTACTTTATCAATATATATGATTTCTTAATATCATGCATACCATGTGCTCTGTTATTCACTACATTTAGGGCAGGGCCGTTTTGAGCAAAAAATCACAAGCCTGTCATACTCAACCCCGTTATTTATTTGATCATAACAGGGTTGTGAGATTGTGATGGGATTGTATTTTTAACACTTTGGTTCTGAAGTTATCCAGTAATTTAAATGAATTATTATATTTGATCAAGAATCATACACCACATGCATATGAATGTAGTAATGTTCATGTCAAGGCTATGTGTGTGTGCATGAGTGCTCTGCCTAGATTTTCACATCTCAGTGTTAAGTAAATTCTGCAAACAATACCCATAATGACAATGTGAATGAAGTTGGTTTGAAATATTAGCAAATTTATTATACAAAATAACATAAGTATTCACAGCCTTTGCTCAATACTTTGTTGAAGCACCTCTGGCAACTATTACAGCCTCAAGTATTTTTGAGTATGATGCTACAAGCTTGGCACATCTATTTTTGGACGGTTTCTCCCATTCTCCTTTGCAAGACCTCTCAAGCTCCAACAGGTTGGATGGGGAACATCGGTGTGTCGGTTTTCAGATCTCTCCAGAGTTGTTCAATCGCGTTCAAGTCTTGGCTCTGGCTGCGCCACTCTAGGACATTCACAGAGTTGTCCCGCAGCCACTCCTTTGTTATCTTGGCTGTGTGCTTAGGGTTGTCGTCCTGTTGGAAGATGAACCTTCTGCCCAGTCTGAGATTCTGAATCATTATCATTAAGGATTAATCTAAATATTTTGGTGCACTGATCTTTTTTCTACTCTGACGAGTCCCTCAGTCACTGTCACTGAAAAACAGCCCCACAGCATGAGGCTGTTTCCATCACACTTTACTTTTGGGATGGTACTCTGCAGGTGATGAGCAGAGCTGGTTTCCTTCAATTATGATGCTTAAATGACTGCACACTGGTGGTGGATGAGGAGATTCCCCCTTCCATGTAAAAGCGCTTTGAGTACCCAGAAAAGCACTATATAAATGTAACAAATAATTATAATTATTATTATTATAACAAAATGTGGAAAAAGTGAAGCGCTGTGAATACTTTCCGGATGCACTGTACAGGGGTGTTGTATGTTGTTGGAAACCAGAGCCTGTGTGCTTCATGTGCTTCTCCATGTGGAGATCTTGAAAGAGGTGTGGGCCAGATATTAAATGCCACACAAGTTATATGTTTTATTCTGATGGCCTATTCAGTCAGTTTATAATCTTCTAGTTATAAACTGGAAAGTATGTAAACAAAGTATACTATGTTATTATGTTATTGTTGTAAAACTCAGTTCAATTGCAGTTTATATCTGTTGTCTTTCTTGGTCACATAATGAAATACAGGATTTATAGAAAATCTTACAGTGAATTTGAGTAAAAAAACAACTATTTATATGTTAAGCTGTATTTGTCTCTTCAACCCCGTTACCCTTGTCTCAACCCCGTCACTAATTATTTTTTTAAGTTTATGAAAAAGTAATTTAATGTTTGTTGAACTCAGTCGGAAATGTTCAGAGCAATCATAAGAATACTGATTTTAGTTCAAATTCTGAAGTTAACCCACTTCTTTGATCAAAAATGATGAGTTGCTGTCACAAAAAATCTATTTCAGGCTTTAGTATGGCAAAAGCGTGAGATTTTATGTAACTTTTTTTTGCAAATACTGAATTAGTGTGAGGGATATCTGATTAATAGGAAAATGTTGATTTCATTACAAATCTATTTTATGATCACATTCAGAGGGCTCCCAGAGTGTCCATAACGGGGTTGAAGATTAATAGTGCCCATATCTTAAAATAATGACCAATAATAATAGGGATTTGATGACTGAGGTAGGAAAATATGTTTTTGGTACATTAACTGTGGGTGCTCAGTACTATTTTTGGATTAAAAAAAAAATCAAAAATGTGCGTCCAAATTTGTACCTGTTTACTCATGTGTTAACTGGAGTGATGAAAATGTATATGTTTGCTTTTTTAATTGTTTGAGGCCAGAATGGATTTACACGGCGACCTTTTCAGAGATGAACAAACAGGTATAGCCATGATTCATTTGCATTCAATCATTGTTGCTGACCTGATAAATATGTAAATGATAATCCTGGGTTTAAATGTTGAAAACCCAACTACCGTGGATTAATTACTAGCGCATGGCAAACATGGACTGTATGAATAGTAACACCGGATAACACTTAATTAGCCTTTGTTTACCCAGGGTTTACCCAGGCATCAAACCAGTAGGCCTATCTAAATGTTATATTACCTTTACAAATATTTACCATTGTAACCATAGGTTACGCCAAACACCTTAGAAACACCACATAGTTATTACTGCAATAAAATAGTGTTAACTTTGGTATTAGGCTAGTTGAACCATCATCAAATATATATATATATATATATATATATTTTTAAAGATAAATTTACATTTATGCATTTAGCAGACATAATAAAAAAGATAAAGAAAAATATAAATAAATCACACATGTATTTATTGTGGTTAACTCTGGTAGTAATAATAACTAACTGTGGTATTTAGGCGTATACTGGTTATATGGTTGCACTGTTTAAAGGGCACCTGCAAGTATCATCATTTCCACTATAAACAGTTATGGTATAGGCTATATTAAGTATTTATAAAAACCCTTCAAGAACACAATAAAATATTTGTCAGGATACTGGTCCTCGTTAATATATAAGTCATGGTAAGTGATATGAATTGTCAGTGGTGACTGGTGGAGTCTCCTCTAATCGTTGAGTCCATTGCGATCCTGCCACCCTGTGTTGATTAATAGAACAGCAGGTGGCCACCACTTTCCCCAACAGCTTCTCACTAAATGTATGAGAATCCATTAATACAAAATACAATAAAAAATACATGTCAGTAGGTTAAATGTAATATTTTATTTATTACAGACATGTGAAAAAACAATATCAATGCAATTTATTTATTTGATCATAACAGCTTGTTTGTTGTAGTGTCATATTTAGTAAGATTAACAGTGAAAAAAATACTGTGTAAAATAACATACTGGCATTTATCATTGCAACCAGGCAATGAATCTCCTCTAGCATAAACCCCTTACAGTAACTAATGCAATGACTTATACATATTCATAATGATGTCAGTGTATATCCATTAAAATCCAACAAATGTGCTTGACAGGCAAAAAAAAGAATGTCATCTGATTTGAACAGGTGTCTAAGACTGGTAGTTTCTCTATGTGAGAACTAGATAATGTTCATAATTTGACTACTGGAAGCAATTAATGTTACAGTCTAGTCCGCTGATTAGCAGGAAGTTCATCCTGGTCGAGCCCCCACAGGAATGTTCGCAGGCGTGTCACTTCCTTCATTAGCTCAGGGCTTGGGATTGGCTGAGTCAGATCCAGGCGAGGTGTCTCGTTAGGCAGGATAAGAGGAGGATGGTCCAAGAAACTCTCAAAAATATCTTCAAATATGTGAATAAAGACAAAACATATATATTATGTATAAAATAAATATAATATATTCAAAGTATATATACACTACAGTTTGAGGTCGGTAAGATTTGTGCAATGGTCGTATTATCATTAGTACAGGTGCTGGTCATATAATTAGAATATCATCAAAAAGTTGATTTATTTAACTAATTTCATTCAAAAAGTGAAACTTGTATGATGTATACATTCATTCCACACAGACTGATATATTTCAAGTGTTTATTTCTTTTAATTTTGATGATTATAACTGACAACTAATGAGTATCTCAGAAAATTTAGAATATTGTGAAAAGTTTAAATATTGAAGACACCTGGTGCCACACTCTAATCAGCTAATTAACTCAAAACACCTGCAAAGGCCTTTAAATGGTCTCTCAGTCTAGTTCTGTAGGCTACACAATCTTGGGGAAGACTGCTGACTTGACAGTTGTCCAAAAGACAACCATTGACACCTTGCACAAGGAGGGCAAGACACAAAAGGTCATTGCAAAAGAGGCTGGCTGTTCACAGAGCTCTGTGCCAAGCATATTAATAGAGAGGCGAAGGGAAGGAAAAGATGTGCAAGACATGGGTTTCAGCTGTCGCATTCCTTGTGTCAAGCCACTCTTGAACAACAGACAGCGTCAGAAGCATCTCGCCTGGGCTAAAGACAAAATGGACTGGACTGCTGCTGAGTGGTCCAAAGTTATGTTCTCTGATGAAAGTAAATTTTGCATTTCCTTTGGAAATCAGGGTCCCAGAGTCTGGAGGAAGAGAGGAGAGGCACAGAATCCACGTTGCTTGAGGTCCAGTGTAAAGTTTCCACAGTCAGTGATGGTTTGGGGTGCCATGTCATCTGCTGGTGTTGGTCCACTGTGTTTTCTGAGGTCCAAGGTCAACACAGCCGTATACCAGGAGGTTTTAGAGCACTTCATGCTTCCTGCTGCTGACCAACTTTATGGAGGTGCAGATTTCATTTTCCAGCAGGACTTGGCACCTGCACACAGTGCCAATGCTACCAGTACCTGGTTTAAGGACCATGGTATCCCTGTTCTTAATTGGCCAGCAAACTCGCCTGACCTTAACCCCATAGAAAATCTATGGGGTATTGTGAAGAAGGAAGATGCGATATGCCAGACCCAACAATGCAGAAGAGCTGAAGGCCACTATCAGAGCAACCTGGGCTCTCATAACACCTGAGCAGTGCCACAGACTGATCGACTCCATGCCACGCCGCATTGCTGCAGTAATTCAGGCAAAAGCCCCAACTAAGTATTGAGTGCTGTACATGCTCATACTTTTCATGTTCCTACTTTTCAGTTGGCCAAGATTTCTAAAAATCCTTTCTTTGTATTGGTCTTAAATAATATTCAAATTTTCTGAGATACTGAATTTGGGGTTTTCATTAGTTGTCACTTATAATCATCAAAATTAAAAGAAATAAACACTTGAAATATATCAGTCTGTGTGGAATGAATGTATACATTATACAAGTTTCACTTTTTGAATGGAATTAGTGAAATAAATCAACTTTTTGATGATATTCTAATTATATGACCAGCCCCTGTATATACAGAAAGAATGTGTTAAGTTATTTAAGTTGTTACTCACCACCTCCAAGTTCGGTACCAAGAGGTGGAGCCCATGAAGACGGTGGGGCTCTGGTTGGTCCAAGCTTATAATGAGTGAGAAGGTGGTGAAGCTGGGAAGGACTTAGGAAAGGATGTTCTTCCTGTAAACTTGACCAAGATGACTGAGGAACAGAGTGACGATTCATTGTTATGTGACTGAGTTAAGTCATTAAGGGTGTGAAAAGCATTGCGTTACATATTCAGTGCATGGGGCCAGTTTGTTCTCAAACTCTCACCTGAATAAGGCGGGTCTTAGGTATGCACAGGAAGTTGACTGTAACTGATAGCTTCTTTAGAAACTCTGACGCAATATCTCCAAGGCCTGCTCCTTGTAGCCAGTCTAAGACCAGGTCCAGATTTGTTCGAATTTGAACCGCACGTGACCAAGAGAATAGAGCATCTGTAAAAGATTGCACAAACGAATCATTTTCAACCTCACACTTGCATTTGTGCTAGTCGTCCAGCCATAAACCCATCGCCATCATATCCTGCTCAAGTCAACTGCTGTGCTGTCATCGCCGCCCGAAGCCATGCGCAAACACAACTGTGTTTATGAAAGACTGTAAATTCTCACCTCTCTCCAAGAGTGTGTTGAGCAGAGACGTGTTTGTGAAGAAGAAGAGGTAGCCAAATGTTTGGGAGGTTAGCGCTGGAGAAAGGCAAGCGTCTCGTGAAAGCTGCAGAGAGCAGCGATACACTTCCACCAGTCCAGCGACGGTGGGCGGCAAAGTGGAGACGTCTTCTTCCTCATCTCCTTCCCCTTCACTACCAGCTCTGTCCTTTGGTCCTGCTTTTCCTTTCTTCTTCTCCTCACTGGAGAATGGGTTGGTGTCTAACAGTGCTGGGAGCAAAGAGTATAACGTCTGAAAGAGAGAGGAGTCAATCAAATGCTTTATACAAATGTGTCATCCAAGCACCACTGATGCACATTCTCTAACCTTGGTCAGATGGTAAACACACTGCTGAAAGGTGTGCATAATGATATCATCCAGCTGTACCAGCGCCTCAGAACAGGTGTCCATATCAGCTGAGAGAACGGGGTCACCCAGGGCTACAGGTTATGATGAAACAAACCATAAAGAAACAGATGGATCCTTCATTTAATGTTTAAACTCAAAATGTCAGTAAAATCATTTGGAGAAGTTGCAGATGAACATAAATCATAATTTTGTTTACATTAATCATTTATAATAATAGCAATCAGTTTCATTATATTAGTTGACAATAAAATGTGTTCTTTTAGAAGCTCGTCTTTGAAAGAATAACAGCTACTGTTGGTTGATATCATGTGATGAGTATATTCTAGCATTTGGCAAAGATTTTGACTGTTTATTTCATGAACTGTTTGTATTTGAGTTTTATGAGCCATAACTCTGTTGGTTGAATATATTATCATTGTAATTCCATTCAAAGTTGAGGCCTAATTCGCAGTGCCTAATGTTTGCTTAGACTAACAGGTTTACTAAAAAGAACAAGATGGCATTAACAGAAACATGATTTAATCTAACAAAAGACATAACACGTCTACAACCAAAAATACAGCATGTTATGCAACACAAGTGTTTTTTGTTTCGAGAAAACATGCTGTAATTGCCAATCTCTCACTAACCTTCAAATTCCCATTCTTTTTCCATGGCTTCGACTTTGACCTGAAAGAAGTTGAGGAGCTCCGTGGCATTGGACATCCAGAACATAAGAGGTCGAAGGTCAGAGGAGAGCTTCTGCATGCTTGGTGGAGGAAGTTCAACATCAGCCTCTGCTGAGCTGAACACACATCAAAAATCATAAAACCTCAGCATAGTGCAGAAAACCACTTATATATTTATACATAGATTTGTTTAAATTATTGATATATATATATATTATAGCAATGTAATGTTTACACACACACACACACACACACACACACACACACACACACACACACACACACACACATAATATATACATAATATTTTATATCTTTTTTATATCTTTTTTTATCAAATAAAAAAATAACAATTAAAATGAATTAAATATATAATACACAATACAAATGACTATTTTTATATAGTAAGTTATTATATAATTACATGATGTTGTTATATAATTCTATAATTTCTTGAAATAGATATTATATTCTAGGCATGTATCCACAGGCATTTCACAGTAAAGGATTATTTAATAATGGCAAAACACAAGTTCAATGCTGGGTAAGGTGAGAGGAATTTGCTGTTTACAGGCCTGTCACTGAGCAACAATGTTTGAACAGTGTATACAGATCTAGTGCAGCATGGAGGGGTAGTGCGGGTTCTTACTTTTGTGTTGGATGTTTGTCACCGAACTCTTTAATTTTGTCCTGAAAGATGAATAATGGAACAGACAGGGAGAGAGAGAGAGATTAAAGCAGACTCGGATGAATGCATGGGCGGGAGTGTTTGGCTGATGTGTCCGGACAATGACAGCACATTTTCCAAACGGGTGGAAATGACATCAGTCAACCTCTGTTTACAAACTACGGCGAAATTCCAGTGAAAGCCCATCTGTGTCTGCAGCTGTGGCTCCTCAACCACAGCTTCACAGTGCAGAGAGAGAGTCCATTTTAAAACACTCTCAGTTAAACGATTAGGGCTTGTTTTGTGTTTTAACCATTAGTCCAGTTTTATCTCTGCAGTGGTTTGACAAAACACCAAAGTGTCAAGAACAGTGACAGCCGGTTCAAATCATGTCATGTTCATTATAACCTTAGCACTCCAGTTGCCGTCTCAGTGCTGTTATATAACAACCCAACCTGGTACTTTACTTAACTCCTAATTAAGGCTGTGGTTTTACACTTCATGATTTCATGATGTTTCATGCCATCCAGACCAGCGGTTTCCATCTTATTCTGCCCCATTAGTAAGACTCAAGCAACTCTTCAGCAACACAAATCAAATCAAATCAAATCCCATTATTATCACACCAAACCAGACATGTGATCCTTTTACCTCATAGTATAGATATAATGTTGCATGATCATTATTAATAAAATAACTATTATTACAATGACTCACTTCTACAAACACAAATCTACACATGTACTGCAGGTGAAAAAGACAGTATTTGTCATAATTGGATTTAGTTTGGTATTAGTTTGATTGGCAGACATTTGATGGGATGAAAATGACAAAGCATAAATACTTAAGCCCTTTAATAAAAAAAGTATAAGATTAATGTTTTTGATCATGAAAATGATAAGTATTTAATTATTAAAACAATTTATTTTATATTTATAAAAATAAAATGGTCATTTCTGTTTTATAAATGTAAAAAAGCAAACTCACATACACACAGCCTTGGTTAGGAATCACTGCACTAGACTTTTGGATACTCACCCAAACAATTCCTTTGATCTGATTGGCTGCCTTTAAAAGTAACTGAGGTAATAATGCAGGGTCCAGATGTTTAGAGGCGTAGTCAATCATGAGCGTCAGAAGATAGGCAGGTGCTAAAGCCCCGCCCCCGCAATCTGGGCTGGAGTTCTTCAAAATTATTTCCTGAAATTTAAGTAGCAGTAGTGACAGACTTGTATAAATAACTAAAATGAAGCTATGGCAAAACTGAAAGGACAGCAGTATTTGTTACACCACAATTTACCAGTGATAATATTTTTCCTAAATGAAGTTTCATTGCAGCACTCACTAAGTATGCCATATTATAAACATTTACGCTGAAATGTTGGCGGAGCTGCTGTCTGATTTTTAAATCATAGCCTGCAGTTTGTCTGTTGCAGTAAATCATTATGATAACCCCCTGTCAGAACTCTGTATTTACATGCACGAGTGTTTGTTTATGACAGATATATCAGAAGGAGTTATTCGATTGTATCAGTGTTTACCTGCAGCAAGGCATCCGCATGTTTGGCCTGGAATCTCAGCAGTGAATCTGTGGACCCCAGATACTGCCTGAGCATTTCCTGTCTATCTGTCATCCCGCTAGGGCATAGGAAATTGACATGTCACCTTGCCATGGTGGTGGTAAAGCCATGGGCGGAGCGGGGGTCACACGGGGATCACGGTAAAGGAAAAGGAAGTGGCTGCCAAGACCCAACAAGTCTCCAGGCTTTAGGGCTGCTTCCCTATAAAGTGGAGCTCCGTTAAGAGTGACAGGTCCTCCTCTGAATGGACGTGCCAAGGCTGGAGAAGAATAAAAACCAGAAGTATAATTGCAGACAGTATAAGCTAGAGCAAGCTACTGTAGCTAGCTGAGCTGGCATCCACTTTACAAAATACATAGCTAATCTAAACTAAAAGGTGAAAAAGTGGTTTGTCCATCCATTGTATTAACCTCCATGTATTTACCTCCATTTATTCACAAATATGTGCAAGTGTTAAACTTAATAGTGACTTTCTCTGCTGCTAGCAATATACGCTAACATGACAATAGAATTTGCATGTTTTTATTTTGTAGTAGTAACAAATTGAGTTAGTTTGCTGTCTGTGTTATGCTGCCAGTACACTACATGACATTGCTGTTCTTTTCATACCTCACAAATGTCTGTTGTCACGATATAATTTCCAGTCAAAACAAATTGCACACTACAGCATTTGGGTCGCAAGTCTAGATGGTTAACCTGCTAAATATCTCTCAGGCATCAACAACACATCACCACTTCTCTCAGACTGAGTCTTTGAAAATCCAAACATATAGCAATTGGCACTTACATGAACTAGAACAGATTTGCCTCAACTAACTGTTGGCGAGCGGAAGAATCATGGCTGAACTCATGTAATGTGTGGGCAGCATTAGCAGGTCAAATATCTAGAACTGACTGTGATCCAAGTCATGTAATGTGCAATTTATTTTGACTGTAACTGATATCGCGACAACAGACAGTTGAAAAGAACATCATAAAGATCCTGTAAGTATTTTACTGAGTGAGAAATCACACCACACTTTTGTTTCCCATTGGCTTCCATTCGTATGAATGCTAATTCAGAGGACAGGAAAACAAGCATATGCAAATTTGCTGCATTCCAAAGTTCAAGTTTGATTAACTAAGATTGTGATTTTGAATCACATATACCCATGTGTCCAATAGAAGATCTGTGTTAACTTTAAATTTACAGAATTTCAGCATTGCAGTGAAGCTGAGTAGATTACATATATTTACATTTTCAATGTATTGTATGTTGGATTATGATTTAAAAAAAGATGACATTGACTTTTGTCCGATGAAGAGCATCTAAGCTCGAAACATCACCTGCGGTCAGTGTTGCCAATTTAGCAATTCTATAGCTAGATTTAGCGATTTCCCCGCCCCTTTTGAGACTTTAGTTTAGGGACAAATATAGCAACTTCTTGGACAAACCTTATATAAGTTCTCATCTTTCCCACTGATCTATATTTATCTTCATATGGATCAGAAATGAAAAGGAAAAGGAAAGGACGCGAGGTGACGTGTGGCCAAGTATGGTAACCCTTACGAAAAAGAAGTTTATCAAGTGTGCTATTAGTATACTTCTTTTAAACTAAAAATAGGAAAGTATACTTATAGTTTACTTTTTACATACTTCTCAGACATGGGCTTTATGTACTTCTCAATTGCATTTATTTACACTTATACTTAGAAAAAGTCTTGAGCTTCTAGAATCTGTGTTTTCATTGTTATAGGGCACTTGTACACATCTTCTGTACAGAATAAATAAAAATAACAAGTGAAGAAAAAAACAAAAAACATGCTTCCACGTGTTATCTAACACGATCTTCTGACATAAAACAGCATCAATGCTGCGTAACGTTATGGAATAAAATGTCACCAATGAAGAGGTAATAATGACTGTCAAGCTGTGGGGCATTGATCGACTCTATGTTCTGATTATCATTCTTTTTTCAACTTTTTGTTCAAAATGTTGTTTATTTCTTTATTTTTATTTCTGAAACTTACCCACATTCAGAATCAGAAGAGCTTTATTGCCAAGTGTGTTTGCACACTCAAGGAATTTGTCTTGGTGTTAGAAGCTTCCAGTACAGAAAGTACAAACATAGTGCAGACATCATATACCATATAACATAGCAGTTGGCGGTTCGGTGACTAGCTCAAGGGCTCCTCGATCATGGTATTGAAGGTGGAGAGAGTGCTGGTTATTCCCTCCCCCCACCTACAATCCCTGCCGGACCTGAGACTCAAACCTGCAACCTTTGGATTACAAGTCTGACTCTATATCCATTAGGCCACGACTTGCCATTATGATGTCATCTTGTGAGATTTAGCTAGTTTTAGCTACTTTCAATTGACAGCAGTTGGCAACACTGCCTGCGGTGAGAACATAACGAAAATATTTTTCTATCTCTGGAGCTATGGTGTAACTACTTAGATTTTTTGGTAAAAAAAATATAATTTTGACATCATATTATGACCAGCATCCATGAAACGCTGAAAGTCTAGCGCAGGGGTTCTCAACTCTGGCCTCACAAGGTCCACTTCCTGCAGAGTTTAGCTACAACCTTGATCAAACTCACCTGGCTGTAAAGTTCTAGCAATCCTGAAGACCCTGATTTGCTAGTTCAGGTGTGTTTGATTAGAGTTGGAGCTAAATTCTTCAAGACAATGGACCTTTTGAGATCTAGCACGACTGTATCTTGGATTACGAACCGATTCATACCATTTTTCTAATTCCTTTGTTAATTAATTGAAAGGAACTTCAATAGATTATTTCAAATGTGATTCTCAGAAGAATTACTTGATCACAGAAATATCGTGATCGTCAGGAAAAAGTTGCAGAATTTGTCAGTGCTCTTTAATCAATAGTAATATTCAGATACTGAGATATTTATTTAAACGTCCCAACACTGATTGCAGTATTACCGTTTTTCCACATCAGTACTTTCTGTTCCTGTTTTATTGCGAATGTTTGAAATCCTTGTTGCCACGTTATTGAATGTGAATGTGAATGTGAAAATCGAAAGGAGAGACCATTTTCAATAATCCCCTTAAGTTTATTGTGTTGTGGAATTTTATTCATTAGATTTATCTGACTTTTGATGGTTTGGTGCCAGGGTACCTTGACCTCGCGGTTGGTCTGGGACGGCTGTGTCTCTTCTGATCAGAAGGTGTCGGGCAAGCAGGTCAGGCGATGAGAGGTAAGTGTCCACTTTTAGAGGCCTCTTCCCCTTCCTCTCTCTCTCCCTGTCCATCTCGCGCTCACGGAACGTTGGCTTCCGCCCAAAAACATGTGTGTGACCCGCCATTATGTACAACACAAAGTCCTAAACCAATAATAAACAAGAGAGTAAGAGGGTGAGAAGGAGAACGGCGAAGACAGAGAGTGGAAAAAAGCTGTTATGATCTTCATTGTGGTCTTTACTCCAATCTGTGCAATCTTAAGTTGCAGAAATACAGTGGCGATAAGGAATGAAGAGTGTTACAGTTTTCAACAATGTGTGCTTGTGTGAGGTCAATGTGAAGAGATGAAGATGTAGACACAGCATGCTTGTGTTGGTATTGTCCGGCCCGTGTGTGTAAATAGAGCTTCTGTATGGCTGTTTTGTGCAGCGTGTTCAATGGCCATCCACTCAAATGTATGAAAGCGCTGATGGTATGTTGTGATTAGAGGAATACAGGTATGATGTCATGGCATGGCTGTAAGATAAGTGAGATGATGCATGTCTAGCCTTGCTCTGGTCGTAGCCTTGCAGTAACAGGAAGTAAGGCCGATCTGTCGGTGGAAGGATCAGACTCTGCGACATCATTTCCAGGTCACAGGTGTCTCTGTCTTCTTCTGCTGCCCGAGTGCATCTGTCTGTCTCACCTTCACCACTTCTTGACCCAGTGACCTGACAAAGCAGAGACGGATAGTGCTGTGAATGGAATGCATGCATTTAATGTATAATGGCACAAACGTGTATTAAATTGACTTTTATTTTGTATAATTTAAGGATATTTTAGAGACATATAGTAGGAATATATATATTATAGGGCTATTATATATGAGAGAGTTCAAGAGCCAGTTGACAGAACTGTCATTTGAACTATTGAGCCAGTGCTATATATTTAAAATGTTCTTCTAAAAATGTCAACTTTTTAAAATTATTAGCTTGGTAAAATAAACACAGATGATTTTTTTGTTGTTGAAATTGTAATAATGACTCAGAAGCAACAGTTGCAATCTTCCGTTTTTCGTTGTTATTGCTATTATTTAGCTTTTTTGTGTAAAACTTGTGTAAAATATGTGTAGTAATGAAGTTAATGTTTAAATATTATCAATATTGCACATTTTAAATACTTCTAAATATAATACTAATAATAAGATTGAATACGTTTATTAACAATATTTTTTAAACATTTAATTTATGGTGAGTCAATTCTGCTTGTCAATGATCTATAGCTGGCTAACATGGCTTTAGCTAAATTGTTATAACGATTTGTTAATGATAGTCTTAGAAGCTTCAGTAAGAATATGTTTTAAAAAGTTTATAAAAAAATCAGTAAATTTGTGACAAATTAGTTAAAAAACTATTACTTCAAAATTAACATTTACGTTAAATATTAAATGTTAACATTCAAATCTCATAAATATTATAATATTGAAATATTACATTATACTGTGCATTGAAATAATTCTATAAATGATATTATGATTTTAGAAATATATATTTAAAACATTTATATAATTTATCAATTGAATATAATGGAAAGGCAAATAGAAATCTGAACTACTAGCTCAAACCGAGCAAGCAAGAAAAATAGTTGGGCCCTGTGTTATCAATTTGATTTCACGTTATTGAGGTTGTGGTGTATTGCAAAGTTGGCCTGTTTATTTTACCTCTCCTCCTTCAGTTGCCATCATGCTCACTATGTTCTTTCTATCCTGTCCATTTGGGGCATTGCCAGAACGCCGAGGGTCATTGCTAGCGTTGCCCTGACGGCGTCTTAGACTCAGGTTCATATCACTAATGCTCCTCCTCAGTTCTGTGTTCCGCCCTCGATGACCTCGCTCTTCTTCTGGCCCGCCCCCAGAGGACATGCGGCTCCGCCTCCAACGTACTCCTGTTACCACAATAGTGTGTTCCCACAAATGAATTGTCACACTGGTTAATACACTTGTAAAATGTCTTATAGTTAAATATGATGATGTTCCAACCTTGATAGCTCTCTCCATCCCTCTCTCTCTCTTTTTCCTTCTCTTTCTCCTCCCTCTCATATTCATCAAGGCGCTGGATCTCAAACCGTCGTTCGAAACCATCCTTCTGCCTCCACATATCCACTAACTGTAAGGGGCATTCCCAGGATGCCACGCTCCTTCTGCACTCTGTTTGCCATTTACTGGCTCCATCTGGCTGCTGAATGGGCTTTCCAATGACATCACATAACAGGAAGTCCTCGGGGGAATATTTCTGGAGAGCTGACCAGGTGAACAGGAAGTTGGGACATTCAGAAGGGAATGATACAATGAGCGGGTAAAGCCTAATTTCCTACATCTAACCTGTGATGTCTCTACTCAGAATGCACATTTGATTATTTGCAGGTTGTTTTTGAAGTTTTATTTTTCATACATAACAAGATAATGAATGGATGAACCAAGTATGCAGGCCAATATGAAGCTTCCATCATTATTTACTCATTCTGTAAATGAACATGATGTGAGGAACAGAATGAAATATATCCTACCTTTCAAAAGTTTAAAATTAGTCAACATTTTCATAAGAAATTAATACTTTTATTCAGCAAGGAAGCATTACATTTATCAAAAGAGATGGTACAAATGTTTACATTGTTGTAAAAATAAATTATTTTGAACTTTCTATTAATCAAAGAATCATGCTTTTCACAAAAACAATCACAACTGTTTTTATTGATAATATTGATGATAACAACAAAAAGTTATTGAGCACCAAATCAGTGTATTATAATGATTTCTAAAGAATCATGTGACACTGAAGACTGGAGTAATGGCTGCTGAAATTCAGCTTTGCTATCACAAAAATAAATTACATTAGTTATATAGTTATTTTAAATTGTAATATCATTGCACAATATTACTGTTTTTTTACTGTATTTTTGATAAAATAAATGCAGCCATAGTGAGCATAAGATACTTTTTCTTTTTTGGGTGGACTATCTCTTTAAATCATACTTTTATGATATCTTTATGATGCTTTTTTAAATTTTGACAGCTGTGGCCATGCAGTAACTGATGCATAATTTTTACAAAATACAGACTGACTAGACTGTGTCACCATTACAGGGAAAGAAATACCTGTGTCTTCACTCTCGTTCTCTCTTTCTCTCTCAGTGTAGCGGATGATGACCTGCTGAATGAGCTGGCGGGCAGTGGAGTTAATGTTTGCCAGCAGGCTCCGATAGTTCGCTCCACTGGACAGGGCATCTCCATAGATCTTGACCAGCCCAGGGGCATTAGAGGAAGCTGGAGGCAGGTAGTGATGTGATGAAGGGGTGGCAGAATGCACCCATATTTCCCTCTCACGTTCTCCAATGGCACGGTCTCTGTCGCTGTTGGACCGGCCTCTTAGGAAAAGGTGAGACAGCCGCTTGGCCCTGGACTGCTGATTGGCGGGGCGAGGGCGGAGGAAGGCTGGAGAAGGGGATGGAGAGGGTGGGGCAAGAGAAGTGGTGGAGTGAGAGAGGGAGGAAGGGACTGATGATAGGGCCTCGGGAAGGGAAGCGGCATCTGAGCTGGTTGTGGACCTGATTAAACGAAAGCAACAGGAAGGAGGTGATATAGAAATCATACATAGTCTACCACATATTAATCTTAAGTTTGTACAGTAAAGCATCCATGTTGATGTCATGCTTGCAAATCTTTCCATAATCTGCAACCATTACTTGGAAAGAGAAATGCTCTTTGTAAACTGTTAGACCAATGACACTCGGTTTGTTTGTCCATATCGATTATAAAAACAAAATAAAATAAATAAAAAGTTACAGTGCAATTTATAATACAATGACTTGAATAGTCTGTAATCAACATGTTCTAATGTCTGAAAATCTGAATTGATTTAAAAAAATGTCAGGGTGGTACAACTGTACTGATATCATAATGAAGAAATTGTCAGGGTGGTACAACTGTAATGATATCATAATGAAGAAAAATATTACATTAGTAATAGAAGTAGTGATTTAATATAACAAATATAAAAAATTATATATAAAAACTTGGTGCAACCAACAAACAAGCAAGCTACGCACATGAAAAACAATAAAAATAATAAATAAATAATATATTCGTTATAATCGCTCTTATTTTGAATCTGCAAGAGTCAGATTTTTACTTTTAATTATTTTTACTTATTAACCTTATAGATCTTGATTGTTTGTCAAGGTCAATAAGTCTCTTAAAATATCAGATAATTTGCCTTTTTTGCTTTTACAAAAGATCAGACAAGGCAAGTTCAAGTTGTAAAATGTCATACAAAATGTCATAAATATACTTTTACCTTGCTAAATTTATTTAAAAACTTTTTAAAGGTAATGGTGAATGTTTACATGCGTGTATTCAAAGGTAAATGGAAAATATGGTGTTAGATTATCCTTGATGGTTACACCACATGACACTTTTAGAATCATTAAACTGAAATATTTGTTGAAAATGTTATAAAAGCCTCTCCAAATGAAACCAACATGTATACATTTCTAAGAACTTGGCACTTTTAAAACTTTTCATTATCTTGAACACTCTTGTTTGTCATTGATCCAGAGAGTAAGAGAAAGTTCAGAACACTGACTTGACTGATGCTGCACTGGGCCAGCGAGCTCCCAGCTTGGCAAAGTGTTTCCGTGGAGAATTTATCCACAAGCCCACTGGGAAATGGAGCTTCCTAAATCGGGGACTGCCAGACTCCTCCATCTGAGGGAGTAAGAGAGAGGGAGGTGAGGACTGGACGGGAGTGTGGAGAATGGAAAGATAAAATGACAAAAATACATTTAGAAAGGAAGGACCAGGGGGGAAGTAGGAAAAAGCAAGAAAGGGAAATGTCTTAAGAGTCAAAGAAAGATAGATGCAGAGAAACACCAGAAGACCACTGACACAAGAGGATATCAATAGTAGGCATCAATCACGATTTTAACATTTTAAAACATTTAATTTTCTAGACTTGTGTGTCGTTAGATATATTCCTCTCCAAAATCTGATTTTGGCAGTGAATGACATTCCGTAGACAAATGGCAGGAAAAGCTAGCGTCCCGTTGAATAATCAGGACATGCAGTGTCAGTACGTTCTTCGTCATCTAAGAGTCTATGAGTAACAGAGCATTAACGCAGTTAGCGGGGAATGCCACAAAGTTGACAGGGCAGGCGGTGAATAGTTATGGCTCTGAAAAAAAGATTTATTTCACATTCATGTCTACATGTCTAATGAAAACCAGAGGTTTGGCACTGTTGCTCCTGAGCTAAGCAAACTCGCTGAAGTCAAGTAAGAGTCAAGTGGCTTCGCCAAGAGGCCATGACGAGGATATCAACCAACATGAAACTATCACTGCTGAGGATAAGCCATGCAGCCAAACCACAGTCTATGAATATCATCCTTGTTGTTCTTTGATTAAAAGCACTGAAAGTCAGCTATATATAATAACATACATTTTTTTGTCCTCCACCCTGATTGTGGACTTCACCTCCATGTATCCTCCCAGACAGACGGGGAAAACCCCTAAACAGACCCCCTAAGTGTCAAATGTTCCTCAAAAGTGAAGTTGACTTTTAATATGTTGACTCTTTGACCATAATTGATTTAATCACATTCTACAGAGTAAATGGTGGATGTAGAACAACCAAGAAACAAAATGTACAACTTTTGGTTGGGAAAGGTATTCAGTATACGCTGACTACAGCTCCAAATCAGTAATTTTACATCGGTAAAATGGCTTTTCTCACCACTAGATGATCTGAATGTGACTTACCCACTGTGACGGACTTCCTCTTTATACCAGGATAAATCTTCAGAATGGCTGTTGTTTGTGAAGTGTATTATAATAATATAAAATAAATACCAGTGGAGGTCGGTTCTGTGTCTCCTTATTCCAGAATACGTAGGTTTAAATAGTCCATTTTCTGCATGAGGCCTTGCTTTGCTTTACAGGAATTTGTCCGTTCACCCAATTTTTAGCAAGTATTTTTCATTTTTCATGTATAAAAATGATCTTCAAGTCCTTATTCTTGCTTTCTATTTCTCGCTCAATTCTTTCTCCCTGTTTCTGCGTCTATAGATAGAGAAGCAGGCCCATTGTTCTAAATGACAGAATTTCCTTCCTCCCCATTGGACAACACCTATATCCTGAGAAAGAGAGAGAGAGAGAGAATATGAAGTATACGCATAAAGCCAAGTCAATGACACTGCTGTACACACAAAGAGCAAGACGAAAAATTTTATAAGCACTAGTCAGGATGTTCATTAAGTTTGTTCAAAATCAAAACAGAGCCGGAAACTGTCTGACAGTTGGAGAACTCAATAGACTCGAGTCGGGACAGACGCCATATTGAATTTTACAGGATTCAATATAGTGCTACCCTGACTAATGTGTATAGAAACAATCCTCAGGAAATATATATATGAACGGATGAAAACAATATATGTTTACAAGACTAACACTTGCATCAGCATGTTTTATCCAACACTTGTTGTTTTGTGTTGTAGGGCTTTTGAAAAAAGGAAACAGGAAACCTGGGACAGGATGTCAAAGACAGAGAGGCACCTGTAACCTTTGACCTTGTCAACAACAGAATGATGTGTCAGGAAAGAAGAACCCTGTGTATATCCATACATGTGAATGTGTCTATATCTATTTCCTATTTGTATACGTACAAGACTAAGAAAAACATATATTAAAGACTACTAAGATACATATTTTCTTGTTTAAAACATAAATCTGACTAAATTTAATGAAATGTATGCAAAAAAAGAAAATAGAACTGCTTTGTAAATATTACAAAATAAATATATTTTACTTTTGCTTCTCGTTTAGCTATAACTGATATTTTCACTGGGAAACAGCACACAAATACTAATTAAGTGTATGCTATTTTGCATTGTAAAGCCAACATGCAGTCCCACATATAAATACACACTCACATGCACCATGTCAGACCAAAAAGCAAAGCCAAAAGCTCTGTGGGCAGTTGGTCTCTCAGACAGGAAGCATTGACAGCCGGCTGTGAAGGCTCCTGTGCGTCATTCAGACTTGTCCCTCCATGTTTGTTTTTAGCATGTAAGTGAAAGCTCTTCCTGGCTTCTGGTCAGAGGGATCGTGTTTGGAGTGAAGTGTGCACACATACAGTGGTGCACGCTTTCTTTGGTAAAACGTTTTTACTGTACATCTCTCACACCTCGGCTCTAGAGGAATGAAGGTGGTTTGGTAGCCAGCAGTGCCCTACAAAGGCAGAGGACAGTAACTACACTCTGTTGAACTTAACTGAACTTAAACTTAAACTGAACTTAACTGAACTTAACTACACTCTACACTCTGTTGAATTAGGCCTGTTGTTTCCTAGTGTAGGTGCGGAGCCACAGATTCCCAAATGTGCTCTATATTGATTTATTAAGACGAAAATAAATAAATAATTTCTTTATTAGCTTGCTTGCTGTGGCTAAAACTTCAATAAAAATATCAGAATATGCCAACAAAATAAAAGTAATTATGCTGCTTCATTGCACACATAAAACATAAATACTAAAACACGAATGAATTAAATAAAGCACACAATAAATATAAATTATACAGAAATAAATTAATACCCTGCTTCACACAGTGATAAAAAATATTCAGTAATAATAAGAATATTTATCGGTAACTGTCAATATAATTTTGTTATTAATTTTTTTCATGAAATAAAAAAATAGTTTTATTGTATTTTATTTAATATTGTATATTGCCATTATTGATTTATTAATATTATTAACACACTTTTTAACATTTATTTTACATTATTGTTTTATATTACTATTATATTATCTTTTTATTTCCTTCATATTACATCTGAAGATTAGAATAAACACGGGAGAAACATGAA
The DNA here is from genome assembly GCA_027564155.1 of Gymnocypris eckloni scoliostomus. Lineage (NCBI taxonomy): Eukaryota > Metazoa > Chordata > Actinopteri > Cypriniformes > Cyprinidae > Gymnocypris > Gymnocypris eckloni. Next base: position 19,010,916 of record CM050424.1, on the reverse strand, counting down.
TGCTACTTTTGAAGTGTGTAAATAATAAATATACTCGTAGTAGTATTTTAGTCTTGAATAATTTGCAACTGTACTTGGCATGTGATTTTATTATTGCTTTTTCTAATTATTTTATTTATTTTTAAATTGTCTTTGTTTATTATTACATTTATTTTGATGTATTTTATGTTATTGCCCTTGTATGTTCCTTTTTCTAAAGATTTCAATAAAAAAGTATTATTTTAGTCTCGTAAGCCCCGCCTTCACTCATCCTCATGCCGCCCTACACAATTTGACTTCCCATAATTCCGTGCGCTCATACAGTCTTTCGAGAGGACGTTACGATAAGGGCACAGCAAGAGGTAACGTTAGGCCTCAGTGTTTATATTTGTTTTATCTTGCTTGTTGTGAAATCGCTAAATCTCGTGCAATGTTTATTGAAATCTATTAGCTTTACTCTTGTGAAAAATTCACGGAATAGCAACGGGCGTTTTACGGGAATGGTTAATTTGAGTTAGTTAGCGAGCTAGCAAACTGGCTACTGAAGCCGGTTATATCAAGGTTATGTTACTAAAGTGAATATGTCTGCTGGTTTGGACGTATAATAAACATTTTACGTGTTTACAAGTTCACTTCAATTTACCTTTACCTCTTTGAAAGTTGAACTCGTTTAAAATATATCAAGTAAGTTAACGTTAAATGTAACATCACTACAGTGCTGTGACTGGCGTTAGTTCAATGTGGAGTGAGCTGTCACTCACAGTCGTCTGCTTTATTACACTGTAAAACTACGAATTTTGAGCAGCTAAAGTCCAATTATGTGCTTTACGTATTTAGTTAATGTTGTGAATGTTTCCTGTGTGTCACACAGACCCACTATCTTTGACTGAAGATGGCTGATGTTATTGAGGACAAGATCAAGAACTACAGAACGGCTCCATTCGATGCCCGTTTTCCAAACACTAACCAGACGAGAAACTGTTTCCAGAATTACCTTGGTATGTACCGTAAAATGATTATTTGACCCTTATTTGTATTCAAAATGATTGTATTAATAAAAATATTGTGCCACAAGTGCTTTGTATTTTTTTTAACCGTCACGTGTTTACAAGCTTCTACAAAATTATAATGAATATAAGACTTAACCGGGTGCATTTCAGCCATAGTTATTAATAGTATGCTGATCTCACAGCTAGATCTTTTGGAGCAACCAGGACTTGTTTTGTTGAAGGTCACATCAGTGGTGAAGCAGAGTTGTCTGTAGTAAATCTCCATTTCCGGTGTCTCTGCTAGTGATAGTCCAGTGCAACAAACCCCTGATGTTATGAGCTAGAATTGACCTGTATGACCTTATCAATTGTCACTTGATTAAAATGCATTATGAATTGAATAACGCATTATAGATGTCAGGGTTGGAGACTGTACACTATTTCTGGCTGATTTCAGTGTGTATTACTTACTGCTGTTTTTACCGTCTCAGACTTCCACAGGTGTAATAAGGCTTTGTCAAGCAAAGGGCAGGACTCCTCTCCCTGCGACTGGTATCAGAGAGTCTACAAGAGTCTGTGTCCAATGAGCTGGGTGAGTCTGTTCTACCAAAAACACCTCTGAAAAGCCAAGTAATAGAACATTTGTGTAAACATGAAAATCCTGATTGGCCCAAGTTACCTTATAGACATTCCTAGTGTTATTTTGTAAGCACATGCTACATTAAAATAACTTTCACTTATCAAATGGCTTGTCCTTTTTCATCGCATCGTAAATGTCATAAAGACAGCATGGCCAGCAGTCGGATAAGATCCTTTCTGGTTTTAAACCTGAGATTTTTCAAAATCCAATCAGTTCCATTTTGATAAAGCTGAGATCTTTGAAAGGCCATCAATATTCTTGAGTGCAAAATGCTCCCTAAATAAACTTTTAGAAGACATATTTAAAACTCTTACATACTCTTTTGTGGAAGTGGGTGAGTGTATAACAATCATTATCTCCATTCCTCTTTCTTGCTTTATGTCTACAGGTCAGTGTGGTCTAGGGTTGTTACGATATACCGGTATGATGATATACCACGAAATAAACACGTACGATTATCATACCGTGTACATTTGCTTATCTACGGTATTGGGAGAAAATAAAAGACGCAGTATCTCACCTGCGCCTTGGCAACAACTTTCCACTTAACTGTTCTCTTGCTCCACCCACACGTGCAGCGGAGACAACATCAGAGACAGAGGCCGTTATCTCTAATCTCTATTCCACGTCAAAATCCAAGTTAGAATTGACAGTATGGGAATAACGTTACTTTGAATATAGAAAAGACGAACGCTTATTTGTCCTCGAGGATAGACAGTTCGCAAAAACTGGTCGCAAAGCAGCCGCAAAAAGAGGAAACGCATAAAACATGTTTACCTATATTTCAAAACACCATCTCTCTGTGCAGATACAGTTATGTCCCATTTATAACTTAAGTTATAAATCCAGTTATGACAATGAATGTACAATGCAGATGCCACATAATACTCTCAGTTTGATGAATAAATCAAAAACAGCTGTCAAATCACTACATGGTCTAGTGTCTGTGATTATTAAAGCGAAAAAACACTGCTATATAAAAATATAATCTGTTTGTTTTGCGTGTCTCGCTGTGAGCGAGCGGCAAGTATGCATGCTAGCGCCGCTCAGTGTTTAACAGCGCCTGCTGTCTCACTATCTGAAGACGTGAACACAAACACTGAGAGCCTCACTGACACTAAAATAACAATTAATACTTTCATTTTATTTGAGAAAACCATTGTCAAATACACTGACACGCAAAGCTCTCCACTACCACTCATCAAAAAATCCGCTTTTTAACTCAAAGAAATTGACAGAAATTACGACTGTACTATAATGTAGCCTACTTCACGAAATCATAAAAGGATACTATTATTTTCATTTGATTACATGTTAAAACATTAATTAAATTGTTAAAGCGTTATGCATCAATTTAATTACCACCATTTTTATAGTATATTTGTATTATATCATAAGTACAGAATCCAGAAAAATGAAGTCAAACCAGAATTTATGAATTGTTCAATTAGTAATGATTAATATAAGTTGTTAAACTAATATATAATCAATGATAAAATTTACTTGATTTGTTTTTGATTAATGAAATTTGAATAAACACATGCTTTCAAACATTTGTTCAACCAAAAAAATGTTTAAGACTGTTTAATATCGTATACCATGATACTGTGAAACCGTGATATTTTCTGAGACTATTATCACACTGTGAAAATCTCATACCGTTATAACCCTAGTGTGGTTGATCTGTTTCTGGTCAGATTTGTATTCATGACAGTGTGAACAGCACAACCGCATGGAATCTGATCTGGTTTTGGTCCTAAATCAGATACAGGACTGATGTTTTGCAGTGCAACATCACTCTACGTTGACATTCATCACAATTTTGCTGGGAGTGACTAGTACAAATATTTCACAGACCTGTAGTTCTTTTGTCACTCGGTCAATATAAAAAGGAAAACTACACGCACAACTTTTTCTTTCTCCTCATTCTCGCTGGTTTCTGCGGCGCATAGACTGTCAAAATGCATAAAATGCTGATTTCATTGGCCTGCATGTTTGCATAACAGTGTGCTGTGTGCAATCTGTGGTGTTTGTTCCTTTGCACATGTGGGTCATTTCAGGAGTGTGACCAGTTTACACTCAAATTTGATATTGGCCATGTTAGAAAAAAATTTAATTGAGGTTTGCACTGAGAACGTAGCTTTAGATACTTTCTAGAATAAATCTGCGGGTCCTTAAAGTCTTAACATTTTCCTAATATAAGGCCTTAAAATGTCTTAAATTCAGATTCGATGGGTCTTATATATTTTTGGTCTCATTACTGATAAAATATCTTCAGTGTGACCGACCTATTGACTGTTTACAGTCAGTGGACAGACCAAAGATAGTCTTTTTTTCTGCGTCGTCAGACAGAAACGCAGTAGCTGAATACAGGTTTAACTACCTTGTTTGTTTATTGTTCTCAATAATAATAATAACAATAATGCTACAAATACAGGTCGACTTACAGCTTATCAGCCTTCTAGCTAATTTAAAATGTTTATTTAATTTTTTTTACTTTCCCGACTGGACAAATAGCCTGATTAAAACTTAAGTGACAAAAAATAGCCAGTGACGCATCGAAACACGAGCACGATTCTTCTGGTTATTACATTTAACATAAAGGGCGATCGATGATGAAAAGTGTATTTCTGGTATCAAGGTCGTGCTGTTAAAGGGCTTACGCTGCCTGTCTCCTTGAGAGAGACGTCTAAATGGATAGAAACTCAGAAGAAACACACTGAGGTTTAAATTCAAAATACTTAGTTTATTCATAACATGATATAGTTAAGTGAGACTCTATAAATAAGGTATTACAGTGTATGTGGGGTTGACTTGATGGGATTGACATAAGAATGTCCAGACTCTTGTAAGTTGTTGGCCATGATTGCTAATACTGTTCCTGGAACCCTGTCCTTGGTTTGTTCTGTTGCAATTTTCACTGTTATTCACTGGCAAAAATGGATTAATGCTGGTAAACTCGGCAGAGGATTTTGTTAGTCACCAAAATGTTGAGAAAGATTTGAGCATGGTCTGAGTGCAGTCTCATAACAACACCGTTCTCTGTTCTTCATTGTTGACGCACACCCAACATCTTTCCAGAGTTGGGTTCATCACGGGTATCACCTTTCTGAATTTGAGTACCGCTTTGAACCTTTCAGTATTTGCAATCAAACCATCATCATGGTGATCATCATGGTGTCATGATCCCTATACAAAACTTATAGCTAAGTAACTTGGTTTAAAAAAAAATTAAAAAGGAGCTAAAATGTGTTTTCTTTTATCAAAGCACAATTGCTGTTTCCCTTCAGCATGAGACAACCAATCATTGTGAAAGTCTGCCGGAAGTTGTCTGATATACAATGTGTCTTTGTTTTTCCTTCAGGTGGAGAAATGGGATGGGCAGATTGAAAATGGAAGCTTCCCCGGAAAGATCTAAATTATCACTGTTACTTCCAATTCAAGTACTCCCAACCGGTTGTAGAGTACCTCATAATGTTATCCCAATCTGATGTTGTCTTAGTTGTTGGTTTTCCTGCTGGAGGATGAAAGGTCATTCAGAGTGGATTTGGAAATCTTCAGCATTTTGAAGTCCTACGTGATCTTTGTGTCTTTTGCAATTTACAAAATAAAAATGCACAATATCATCTAAATTGTTGTGTATTTGATTTACTAACGGTGAAGGGGTGTTTTTTTTGTCTTAACAGTGAAAATCTGCTATATCTGTGAGGACTAAAAAAAATGAAGGTCAGTTATTTGTATGCGATGTTCAAAACCAGGGTAAACACTGGTTATTTACTACATACCCTGTTTGATTAACACTGGTCTAAAGATACTGGATTTAGCCACATATAGCTCAAGCAGTGATGCAGAGGCTGATTTGGTTTGAACGGACAGGATGAATTTACATGAAATCAGTGATTAAGGAATTAAAAGGATCTGTAAGTCATTACCCAGCATTCTTTAAACGGCTCTGTTTTAATCCTATTTGACCATTGTGCTTTTACGACAGCAGATGGCAGCAAAGTAGGATAAATTAATTCCTCATGATGGCAATAGTTACTAATACAGCTAAGATGTAGCAATTGCAGTGACTATACGGATTGCAGTAGCTAGAAATTCCTCTTTCTAATATTTGATGCAAAACATGAGGACAAAAGTTCAGAGGTTAGTTCGGTCAGATTAGGTTATGCAGCAGTTGCCCCTCACTGCAGAACGAAGATCGAGGGGGTGGGGTTGGATCCTCATCTAGGGGGTGGAGATGGGTAGGTTTAGGGGTAGGTTTAGGGATCAGGGGTTGGAGACGGGAAAGTTTAGGTCCATGTAAGGTGGGAGATGTTCTGCAGGGAGGACCATCTCGCCAAATGTCTTGCTCAAGGACACACAGGAAGTGTATATATCAAGATGTTAACTTAAAAGGTTAGTTCATCCAAAAATGAAAGTTGTATCATTTACTCACCTTTGTGTTGTTCCATAACTGTTTGAATTTCTTATGTTGAACACAAAAGATATTTTGATGAATGCTGGTAATCGAACTGGTGCTGGTAGACACTGACTTTCAATGTCAAGTATGGAAAAAATAATATTTAAAAATCAATGGCTACAAATATCATCTTTTGTGTTTAACAGAAGTAATAAATTGGGATGTTTGTAAAGACTTGAGGTTGAGTATGATGACAGGATTTTCATTTTGGGTGAATTGTGCCTTTAGGTATTAATGTTTATTTGTACAAGTCTATCCATGTCAAACTTTTCTTTCACGTCCGTGACAGATTTAGTACATAACTGAAGCATGGAGCTTGACCGGCTGTGATGCTGTGGGATAATGGGAAATGGAGACCCTTCATAAAACAGGGTCTATTTTGAAGTATTTAAAATCTCAGACTCCCAGAGAATTTTTTTTAAAAGGTTCAGAGTTTAGTTAAAAAAAATACCACAGTGGCAGGATATCAACAGCTGATCTCAGTTCTCAAAATGTTTTTTTGTATTATACACATTAGCCCACTTTGTTTTCAGTGTAATACACCTTTTAGATCATTATCTACACTGTCAGAAACCAAACGCAAATCGATTACCTCCTTATGGTTAATAAGTGCATTCAACGTGATATAAATTAATTTGTAATGTATTTTAGCCAATTTCAAGGAACAAACGAAAGCTAAGGAGAGCGTAGGCAACGAAACATTTGTTATCACTAGATCACACACTTGTATGAAGTGCCAGCAAACCCCGCAAATTGTCCAGTATCAGAAGAGAGGACTACTTGTTTACAAAAAAAAGATGGCATTCTCTCACAGAAGCACTCACATGACAACAAAACGGCTTTATTGTGTCACACAACAACTTTTGGCAAGTTTGAATCTGGTGGGATGCTGCGCCAGAGGAACAGAGGAGTGATTCACGTTCAGTCTATGCGGCGCGAGAGTGTTTCATCAGACACCAGCGACTACCTGATCGACACACGAGCTCTGCAAACAAACGTAAATATAATTATTTTACATTCGTATTATATAAAAATACAACGGTTTACATTTAGCCTTGGAATTATATTGTATTTAAGTAGCCTACTCATGATGCTGCTGCTTCTTTACAAACTATTAGCAGCCCTAGGCTTCTTAAAATGTAAAAAGTGTTGCCTTAAATCTTTAAAATAAGCCTCCAGTAAAGTTCATAGTATTACTTTGACCACTTTAAATTGTATTACTAACTAATTAGAACTGTATGAAGCTGTTAACTAAAGCAGGTTTTATTTTATTCACTGGTAGACTGTTTAAAACAGGGGTCACCAGACTCGGTCCTGGAGGGACGGTCGGTGTCCTGCAGAGTTTAGCTCCAAGTCCAATCCTAATTAAACACCTGAACCAGCTAATCAAGCTCTTAGAAGATAGAAACTTCCCAGCAGGTGTGTTGAGGCAAGTTGAAACGTTGAACTCTGCAGGACACCGACCCTCCAGGATCAAGTTTTGTGACCCCTGGTTCAAAATTTCAGTTGTTTAACTTTAGCAAGATGGATGCAGGATTGAGTTTTTGATGTTAAAGGTAAGACTAAGACTAAGTTTGAGCAATATATAGAGTTGGTCTTACACTGACAGAGTTGCCTCTTATTTGACTTCCGCCACATGTACTTTGTAATTTCCTTTCACTTTCCACAATACTGACGTTCTACCGTCATCTCAACTCCGCAGACATCCGTTGCAGGAAGCATTTTATTTTTACGTTCATCTTGGTGAAGACAAAAGCATAGTCTCATTCCTTACCATTACTGACAACTATTCATATTATTTTTCATCTCTCTCGAAGATTTTCCAAATACGGATTTGTGTTTACCCTGAAAACATAAGTTTGGTCTCACTACAAAAAGAAGAACTGAATTGAAGACGTCTGTCTCAATCGAAATAACTGGCTTTCACAACAGCAAGCAGGATGGAGAAGATGAAGGACAGTAAGGTAGAGACTTTTCTCCTGTCTTTATACACAATACGTGGTGATGTTTAGCTGTCTTTATGGTTTCTAAGTAAAGGCTTTACCATCACTATGACCCTTATGAAATGGGTAACTATTTTTTATTTTATTTACAGTTTTACTCTGTGAAAAAGAATGTGCACTAGTGTAATGATAAAAGTATATAAAAAAACTGCAGATAATATTTGAACTTAATGACTGTATATTGCAATTTAAGTACTCTTTTAAAAAGTGCACTAAAAATTAAGTTTAATTTATCCTTTGAAATATATGTTTTGCTTTAAATAAGCATGCTTATTTTCATGTGTTGAATAACAAACGTTCATGGTTACTATAGTTTATTAAATATTACTAAGTAATACTAAGTACTAAATAGCAACTTCATCATTAAAAATGAGTAAATATAATTCATAATGAAGGTCAATCATGAAGTTACATATAAAGTCCTGCTTCTCAAAAAATAAGTCAAAAAGCACTCCAAAGGTTAGCTAATGCATTTAATATAGATTTAAACTATCCTTCTTTTTCAGGGATTATATACAGAAATTCTGGTGTTTAATGTAATACACACAATCTGCGTATTATTATGGCGGTTGGTTCCTAGGTATGTTTTCATAACATGTACCATAAATTGTGATATAGGTTTTACTACAATGATCCCACACTCAAAAAAATGATTTTTGTTCTTTGTTCAATTTCATTAATTAAAATGAGCTCATACAACATAACTCTTGGTAAAAATGGTCCCAACTTAATTTTATTAAATATAAACAATGTAATTTAAAAACAATTAGGTTTACATGTTTTTTTTATTGAGTCAACAAGAATATTTTTCGTTCGATTTTACTTGTGTAACTAGATTTCCCTTCCCATCATGCTTTGCACAGGGCTGGTTAAAGAGAGTAAATCTTGAAATAAAATGTTATTTTAGGCATTTTTTATTTAGATGATAAAATTGGGAGACTTTAGGTCAGATTAGGTTATGCAGCAGTTGCCCCTCACTGCAGAACGAAGATCGAGGGGGTGGGGTTGGATCCTCATCTAGGGGGTGGAGATGGGTAGGTTTAGGGGTAGGTTTAGGGATCAGGGGTTGGAGACGGGAAAGTTTAGGTCCATGTAAGGTGGGAGATGTTCTGCAGGGAGGACCATCTCGCCAAATGTCTTGCTCAAGGACACACAGGAAGTGTATATATCAAGATGTTAACTTAAAAGGTTAGTTCATCCAAAAATGAAAGTTGTATAATTTACTCACCTTTGTGTTGTTCCATAACTGTTTGAATTTCTTATGTTGAACACAAAAGATATTTTGATGAATGCTGGTAATCGAACCGGTGCTGGTAGACACTGACTTTCAATGTCAAGTATGGAGAAAGAAATATAAAAAAATCAATGGCTAAATATAATCTTTTGTGTTTAACAGAAGTAATAAATTGGGATGTTTGTAACGACTTGAGGTTGAGTATGATGACAGGATTTTCATTTTTGGGTGAATTGTGCCTTTAGGTATTAATGTTTATTTGTACAAGTCTATCCATGCCAAACTTTTCTTTCATGTCCGTGACAGATTTAGTACATAACTGAAGCATGGAGCTTGACCGGCTGTGGGATAATGGGAAATGGAGACCCTTCATAAAACAGGGTCTATTTTGAAGTAATTAAAATCTCAGACTCCCAGAGAATTTGTTTTAAAAGGTTCAGAGTTTAGTTTAAAAAAAATACCACAGTGGCAGGAAATCAACAGCAAAATGTTTTTGTGTATTATACACATTAGCCTACTTTGTTTTCAGTGTAATACACTTTTTAGATCCTTATCTACACTGTCAGAAACCAAACGCAAATCGATTACCTCGTTATGGTTAATAAGTGCATTCAACGTGATAGAAATTAATTTGTAATGTATTTTAGCCAATTTCAAGGAACAAACGAAAGCTAAGGAGAGCGTAGGCAACGAAACATTTGTTATCACTAGATCACACACTTGTATGAAGTGCCAGCAAACCCCGCAAATTGTCCAGTATCAGAAGAGAGGACTACTTGTTTACAAAAAAAAGATGGCATTCTCTCACAGAAGCACTCACATGACAACAAAACGGCTTTATTGTGTCACACAACAACTTTTGGCAAGTTTGAATCTGGTGGGATGCTGCGCCAGAGGAACAGAGGAGTGATTCACGTTCAGTCTATGCGGTGAATAACCAAATAAGGACATTAAACCAGGCTTTGCCTCGAAACCTTGCGAGTTATCTATCTAGACAGCGTTTCTGGCATCATTGGCATGTTCAAAATGATGCTCAGATGCTGAGTAGGTGGAGGCTCACTAGTTTTTGAGACGCGGCCATCATTTCCAACGAATAAAAAGGATGTTACGCGAATATCTTGAGATTAAGTTCTGGTTTAATCCTGTGCCTGTTACAGCAACAGGGGGAGCACCGACAAAAATGCAACGTGCAGTTGCTCATGTCTCACCCTCCATAAAACCCACGTGCGCGAGAGTGTTTCATCAGACACCAGCGACTACCTGATCGACACACGAGCTCTGCAAACAAACGTAAATATAATTATTTTACATTCGTATTATATAAAAATACAACGGTTTACATTTAGCCTTGGAATTATATTGTATTTAAGTAGCCTACTCATGATGCTGCTGCTTCATTACAAACTATTAGCAGCCCTAGGCTTCTTAAAATGTAAAAGTGTTGCCTTAAATCTTTAAAATAAGCCTCCAGTAAAGTTCATAGCATTACTTTGACCACTTTAAATTGTATTACTAACTAATTAGAACTGTATGAAACTGTTAACTAAAGCAGGTTTTATTTTATTCACTGGTAGACTGTTTAAAACAGGGGTCACCAGACTCGGTCCTGGAGGGACGGTCGGTGTCCTGCAGAGTTTAGCTCAAGTCCAATCCTAATTAAACACCTGAACCAGCTAATCAAGCTCTTAGAAGATAGAAACTTCCCAGCAGGTGTGTTGAGGCAAGTTGAAACGTTGAACTCTGCAGGACACCGACCCTCCAGGATCAAGTTTTGTGACCCCTGGTTCAAAATTTCAGTTGTTTAACTTTAGCAAGATGGATGCAGGATTGAGTTTTTGATGTTAAAGGTAAGACTAAGACTAAGTTTGAGCAATATATAGAGTTGGTCTTACTTGCCTGTGACTTCCGCCACATGTACTTTGTAATTTCCTTTCACTTTCCACTGACGTTCTACCGTCATCTCAACTCCGCAGACATCCGTTGCTGGAAGCATTTTATTTTTACGTTCATCTTGGTGAAGACAAAAGCATAGTCTCATTCATTACCATTACTAACAACTATTTATATTATTTTTCATCTCTCTCGAAGATTTTCCAAATACGGATTTGTGTTTACCCTGAAAACATAAGTTTGGTCTCACTGCAAAAAGAGGAGGAGCTGAACTGAAGACTTCTATCTCAATCGAAATAACTGGCTTTCACAACAGCAAGCAGGATGGAGAAGATGAAGGACAGTAAGGTAGAGACTTTTCTCCTGTCTTTATACACAATACGTGGTGATGTTTAGCTGTCTTTATGGTTTCTAAGTAAAGGCTTTACCATCACTATGACCCTTATGAAATGGGTAACTATTTTTTATTTTATTTACAGTTTTACTCTGTGAAAAAGAATGTGCACTAGTGTAATGATAAAAGTATATAAAAAAACTGCAGATAATATTTGAACTTAATGACTGTATATTGCAATTTAAGTATTCTTCTAAAAAGTGCACTAAAAATTAATACGTTTAATTTATCCTTTGAAATATATGTTTTGCTTTAAATAAGCATGCTTATTTTCATGTGTTGAATAACAAACGTTCATGGTTACTATAGTTTATTAAATATTACTAAGTAATACTAAGTACTAAATAGCAACTTCATCATTAAAAATGAGTAAATATAATTCATAATGAAGGTCAATCATGAAGTTACATATAAAGTCCTGCTTCTCAAAAAATAAGTCAAAAAGCACTCCAAAGGTTAGCTAATGCATTTAATATAGATTTAAACTATCCTTCTTTTTCAGGGATTATATACAGAAATTCTGGTGTTTAATGTAATACACACAATCTGCGTATTTTTATGGTGGTTGGTTCCTAGGTATGTTTTCATAACATGTACCATAAATTGTGATATAGGTTTTACTACAATGATCCCATGTACAGGAAACTGTGGTTACCATGCAAGAAGTGCAGTAAATATTTAGGGGATGCCTGGGCATCTGGTGTAGATTTAAAATGTTTCATTTTCTCGCGATTTACATGCTGATTGTGTACCATTTGAGTTTAGCTAATGTGTTGCACTAGTGGGTTTAATAAGGTATCCTTAGGGTAATGTCTGTTCAGGCTATTAGTATTCAAGTTATATGACTCATCACTTTAATATATATAAAACATACAGTGGTGGTAGTGGAACATTTTATTTACCTGCTTTATCATCTTAGATTACTGCATGTGAATTAAGAAACCAAGATGTGCAAAGGAATCCGACAGGGAGAAATGAATGTTTAGAGCAGGGTTCAGCTGGCATGTTCAAACTTGAACATATGACCAGCATCCTGACGGGTTCTTTCTTGTTGAAGAATGGACCGACAGAATGGAAATTTCCAATCCCAGTGTGCCAATTTAGCATCCATTGCAGCTCATTACAAATCTATTAAGTGAGTCTAACACTAAGTGTGTTGATTTGATAAATGAATATGGCTAATTAAGCTATGGAGAATGGGGGTTGTATGGTGGGATGTGTAAATATGTAGTTTGGTCTATTCTGCTCAGTAGAAATGGAAAAATGCAGTGATGGGTGATCCTCTAATGCTGTACTATTAATCGAATTCGATTCTCATGCGCATCTCGACAGTAAAGCCGGTTCTGTGATTGGTGGTAAATCTACATCATCTGTTTTCAGATGGAGCGGCAATAAATACACAGAGCCGTAGTTCACTGACAAGCTAGGACATATCGTGTTTGTAATCGCAGACGAATCGCCTTCGATTATGAAAGCAATATTGCGTAGCTTGTCCGTGAACTACGGCTCTGTGCAGGTTTAAAGTTGCCGTGCAGTTTGTTCTGACGTTTGCCAAATGCAGTTTTGAAAGAAGTTCCTTAGAAGCAATCCACTACAGATTATTATAATTTCATGGAAAACCATTGCAAATTACGTATTTATTTTGTCATTTTTAATTCTATCTCTCTCTCTCTCTCTCTCTCTCTCTCTCTCAAAACAACAACGAAACAATACACCCAGTACACAGGCCCTCGGACTACTGAACTTTGTAACCCATTACCCGCATAGCTTAACATGTTGGAACTGGTCTAAATGTGTGGTTTTCTGTGCTTTTGCTACTGACATGTCAGGCGAATTTGAACTCTTTAATCTCCGGTCTTTAATTTAGATTCCTTTGCAGTCATACAGAAGTTGCACAGTTGACAGTAAGCTTAGGTCGTTATTTCTGTTTTCTTTTCATTTGACAAGAAAAAGAACAGACATTAAGATTAGAGCAGCCAGAATGTTTCAGAATTTCATTTAGGATATAATGACACACAAAGACGCAACCTTTCAAGTTATTATTGCTTAATGTATGCAACAATCTTGTTCCACTTTCACACATACTCTGGGAAATGTTGCTATCAGAATTTATGTGCCATTAAGAATAGTCTTTAGACTCAATTTAGCTGCTGAATTGAAGTAGAAATTAGAAAACAAGGATGCAGAATTGCATTTTGAATTTGAATGTGATGAAGTATAATTAAAATAAATGTAAAGAATTGCATGGCTGTAATTTCTTAATGGGGTTTAGAAACGTTATAGGCCTTACAAACAGAGGATATTGTAAGGAATGAGTGTGGCTACTGAGTGACCCGAGAGTGTGATTTGTGGGCTAAAGATAAGGGTAAAAGTCATTACTGCGGGAAGTAAGAATGCTGAGGGTGCTGCAGCACCCCTTGGCGTGTAGCCTAAGAAAAATGGAGGGAGGGGGTTAAAAAATAAATAAATTATAATTTTGTAACAGAAAAGCCTAAGCCTACAATGACAATACAAGAACGTGAATTGAGTTGAATCAAATTGATTGTGAAAGACGTTTCAACTTAAACTGACTTAGGAAGTCGTTTGTTGCCATGACTGTTTTTTTTATCATATTACCTGCACCGTGCCCAAATCAAGAATTAACGACCATTTCTACAGCCGTTGCAGAGATACAGCAGAGAAAGATCATGATCAGCAGCAACCCATCTCGCATTCTCACATCTGCAGAACTTCTAATCTTTAACGTTAAATCTTTCCTCTTGAAACATAATTAATGCTTAAGGTTGATTCAGTATTAGGCTACTCTTAATGAAAAAAAAAATCCCACACACATCATCAGTACAATTGGCTTATATTAAACACAAAACTTTTAACTGACTGGATAAGACATACCCGCATTGTAACAAATAAATAAAAGGTTTTTCTATTTTCCCCTTCAAACGAATACTTATTGGCTCATTATTGTTAATAATAATAAAAAGGTCTATAGCATACAATGACAAATTCACTTAGGCCTATATTAAACTTTGAACTTTTCTTAACAATATGAATAAGGGAAATATGTTTTACCCGCATTGTAACACAAATAAATAAATGGTCTTTGGATTTCCCCTTTCTTTAAAACGATCGTAGTTTGGCGTTCATTATTAGCCTATTAATTAAAACACATCAGCCATAAAATAGTGCAATGGCAAATTAGCATAGGCCTTTATTAAACATATAACTTTTATTAACAAAATGAATAAGACAAATATAGCTACTTGTGTTGTATAAGGTCGTTTCTCTCTTTTAAGACAAATGCGTTGTGGTTCATTGTTTTATTTATAAAAACAGACAAACTCGCTTATATTAAACGAATGCATCACTCTTTTCAGAACCCCCCTGAAACCAATGTTGGGCCTCTCTTTGACACAAAATCAAATGTTTCAGTGTTTGCGATAAATGCCAAAATATTATTTACCTTTTATGTACGCCTAATATCCATGTTAAACAACATGTTTTGCATAACGTCACGGTGGTATGGATTTTACTAGATCTTTAAACGGAGCAGTGTGTTTTTTCCATGTTTGACTGATTGTTTTTCGTTGTGAAGGTAGAATGCTTAACTGTGTGCGCGCATGTGGCACTGCAGCAATCACTTGATTTTTTTTCCCCCCCTTCTAACAGTGGAAGCAACTACTCCTCTTAGTCATGAAGATCATCGGAATTGTAAAAGGTTTGCTTTTATTTGTGTACATTGACCATAAAAACAAATATTTGCTTATTGTAAAATAAGCCAAAAAAATAGGATGCAGCTTTCTGCCGTCTGCTTTCCATTCGCGCAGCACAAGAATGAACAAACTCTGCATTCTCTAAAAAACACTGGGTTAAAAACAACCCAATTTGGGTTGACCGAACACATCTGGGGTTCATTTTACCCAGTAGCCTAAATTGGGTTGTTTATTTAACCCATCATAAAGGGTTGACTTAACTCAGCTAATGGGTTAATTCGTTTGTATTATATAATATTAGCTTCTTGTTTTTACTTTATGCATGAAATAATGTTTATAGATTAACTTAAATCCTCTAAACTTTTGTAAAATACTCCAGAACCACACTCTAAAAAACGCTGGGTTGTTTTTTCAACCCAAATGCTGGGTTGAGACCGCTGGGTAAGGCGTTGGGTTGTTTTAACCCAATTTTGGGTTGAAAATTGGTCTCGATCATAACCCAGCGGCGCTGGGTTGGGAAGCAGCGGACGTGAAGGAGAACACGCCGTCGCGTCAACATCCGAGCACCCGGCGACACCAGTGCGAGCCGCCATTTTCTCAGCCTCAAAGAAGCGAAGCGAATGAAAGACGTTATGGTAAGTAAAGATTAAAAATGTAAAGTTATCATTCATTTTTGTGTCTAGGAGTATTTTGAGGTTTTATGGAAGGGAAATAGTCCGAGAATAGCTTATATTGAAAAATACGCAGACGTGGTTTTCGCCTCAGAAACGGAGATCTTAACGGTCTCTTTTACTGAACGGAAGAGGTAACTTAACGTACTTTTATAACGTCTGTGAGTGTCTTATGTCATATTTAGATAAGATTTTACAATATCTGCTCTCTTTGAGGTGTTAATAGACGGTTATTAACATGTTAATTCGTTATTGTATTGTTCGCGGTTAAACTGAATATAGTTTCCTAAAGGAAACGGCGTTATGTAAAGACTAGCATAATTATTTTGAGGCTGATGAAGTGATAATTGTTAACAGTAATGTCTTGTATGTAATATTTCAGACTTGTTGAGCTTGTGTCTTCGTTGTGCCCGCGCCGGGAGTTAAGGATAGAAGCCTGCGTGCGTGCGTGCTTGTGTGAGGAGGAGGAGGCTTCTCAGCTTCTTCAGAAGAGAGGCAAAGACCGTTTTAAGGCAAGTAAACTTCATAATTTCATCCCTTTGTTTTTACTAAGACTAAAATAATGTTTCTTTGTTTTTATTGTAGATTTTGATTGCCTGATACATATGAGAGCATCATTCTTTTGAGATTGATGTAAGTTATTATTAGAAAATAAATGTTTCCGTTGTCTCCTGCTTGTTTACTTCACATTTTAATGTAACAACAGTATGATTACGTGTTCATATTTTATGTAAACCATTGATGTCTGTGTTTTTCATTGCAGAACCCAAACCAACTTTGGAGTTAAGGACACAGAAGCCTGCTTGTGTGAGGAGGAGGCGGTTTTCTCAGCTTCTTTGGAAGAGAGGGAACGACCGTATAAGGCAAGTAAACTTCATAATTTCATGTTATCAATTTTTTTACTAAGACTAAAAGAATGTTTCTTTGTTTTTTGTAGATGTTGATTGCCAGAGACATAGGAGAGCATCATTCATTTGAGATTGTAAGTTATTTATTAGAAAATAAATGTTTCTGTTGTCTCCTGCTTGTTTATTTCACATTTTAATGTAACAACAGTATGATTACGTGTTCATATTTTATATAAACCATTGATGTCTGTGTTTTTCATTGCAGTACTCAAACCAACTTTGGAGTTGTCTGATTTGGAGAGTCATCGTTCTTGGTCTTCCTTTCTTAAAGGAATAGTTCACACAAAAAATTATATACTTGCCCTTATGTCATTCTCATAATTTTTTGTTCATCCATTGAGAGTCTAGATAATCATTATTTTCAAGCTTCATGAATAGAGTTATTGTAGAAGTAATACATTCCATTATTTATATATGTATAAATCTTAAATTACATGATAGTGAACATGTAGAAAATATTGGTCTTCCAGACTTGCAATGGAGGACAGAAATTAAGAGAATATTAAATATTTATTTTTGTTCCAAAAATGATCAGCGTTTGTTTGGGTCTGGAACAACATGGGGAGTAAATTATGACCATTTTAATTTTTTGGTGAACTAACCCATTAAAGAGCAGCCCTCCACGTACATGGACATTTGTGAGGTATGTGAATGTCATGTCTGTTTTAATGTTTCAGTAAAGAAGAAACTCTCTGAAAGCAATACATTTAAACAATATCACATGCCCTCACACTAATGCTGCCATTATAGCATTCTAGAGCGCTGTGGTAGACAGACATTAAACAAACAGGCTATTTACCTGTCCTTACTGATGTGGATGCATCTCTATCTGAAAATGGATAGTTTCATTAAATGTTTTTCTCTTTTTAGGCCACTGATGAAGAACAGGCGGTGACTGGGATGAATGCTGGTCAAAGAGGAGAATTTCCCCCAAACTGATGCAACAGTGGTTTTAAAGGAGGATGCTGTGCTGGATGCTGTAAAAGATGTCGCATGCTGTGCTGATGGGGCTTCTTCATGACTACATCAATTATGATAAAGAGATCATGAAAATTGGCAGTGATGCATGATCTGTATTCATGGACTATGAAACAAACTGTAAGTGTATAATTTGTAAAAAGCAAATGTTAAATGCTTGTTCTGTGTTTAGTAGAGATGGAGTTTACACTCAGTCATTCACACACATGCTCACATTCTTTCACACACATATGTTTCTGGTAAATGTTATAATATCAGTGCTAATGTTGTGGTTTATTTGTGTACTCTCATTCCAGAATAGTTTGTAATGAACTTCACTATTAACTAACTGTACAAGTATTGTATAATAGTGTTTTGTATATTTTATAGTCGATTTTATCTTAAAAGTTCTTCACCAAATGTTTAATGATTAATTTATAATCTCTGTATCTGTTAATGCCATACTTGTCTGCATTTCTTCTTAACATGCATGTTACTTTTTGACTGTTTTCTCTTGTTGTTTTAATAAATATGTACCTTTTGATAGTCATTCTTTGTGTGTAAAAGTTATTTTAAAATGAACAAGATTTCTAGGTTTAATATCTAGCTCGATTTGGGTTCATTTTAGCCTAGCAATGTAGTAATTTTAAACCATAAAAAAGCAACCCAGCCTGCTGGGTTAAACATAATAACCCAAATGGTTGGGTTAAAATAACCCAGCGTTGGGTTTGTCCCTTTTTGACCCAGCGCTGGGTTACCAAAATAACCCAAATTGGGTTGTTTTCAACCCAGCAGTTTTTAGAGTGCACTGGTTTACATGATAACTTTCTTTATTTTCCTTTATTTCTCATTAGCTCGTTTTTATGTAAGCTATACACATTGCCTATTTAATCTAGTTTAACAAACACTAGAAGTAAAGATTAAACATTAAACAGACGTAATTCACGAGTAAATCGACAACACTCTGTAACTGTGTTTTCACCATAATGGCGCTGACTTCGCGCGGGAACTGATCACGGATAAGACCTCCGCCCTGCTTCACTCATGGATGAAATATACTGCAATTGCCTTCATAACCTGCCCCAAAAACAAACAGTCAACAGCTCTGAGGACATATTTTAACATCCAAAGTATGTGTATTCTGTATCTTTATAAATATAATCATTTATTTTATGCAAAGCATCCGACTCTTCATCACACAATAAGACCGACGCGAGCGACGTTCATTTAATGTTTCACACGGCACGCCTGTATGTTGCTCTGCATAAAATTGAACGATATACAGCACAGAAACGATTTTATCAATAAAATAAAATGTACACAAACCTGTATTTACCGAAGAAATGCTTCAATTCGATGGTGCTTAGAACTGCTCTCTCCAAAAGACGATCTTAGCCTATAGGCTAACACTAAAAAACTACCCAAACATTAGGTTGTTACATTTGACCCAGAGGATGGGTAGCACAAAAACTACCCAAACACTAAAATAACCACCCAAAAATGGCTCAACCCAACATTTGGGTTAAAAAAAAACAACCCAGGTCTTATAGGCTAATTGTTGCACAGTTTTTCTTTCGTTTTTAAACTATTTAAGCGAAAATATATTTGTAGTATAGACCTATTTATTCGTTATATATACAGTGTATGTATATATATATATATATATATATATATATATATATATATATATAGGCTTATGTTTTTCTCCACTCATGAGCACAGAAGCGCTACAGGTGCAAGGATGAATCCTGCATGTTCTGTTGTTTGCTGCTTTTTGTGCGTGTAAAATTAATCTCCGGAAAACAAATGTTAGTATTTTTAACTGGTCTCAGACACTTAATCTTTTTAACTGGTCTCAGACACTTAATCTTTCTAATTTTATTCAGTTCTAATTTAAAATATTATTGTCGGTTAACGGTTAATAATCGGTTAACAAGAGTCGATTGTCGGTTAGGAAAAATAATCGAAATGAACATCCCTACTTCCTGGTAACCTGTGGCACAAAATATCACTAAGAATATAGGAGAAGCCACTGAATTTAATAATTTTCATATGACATAAATTACCTCAGAGCGAGCAGACGTAACAGTCATTGCTTTCGGAGGCGGATGCTGCTCTTTGGGAATGCAGTCGTGTATGACAGTAATTATACAGAAATACTTTGATAACAGACTTTCCTCAGGCATTTCAGTATGACCATAACAACATCTAGATGCTGTGAACGAGATCGGTCTGCTGGTTAGTCAAGTTATCCCGTCTCATAGCGCAAAGTCACATGACGTGTTTGAGCTGCAAGGAGGAATTAATTCGGTAAATGTTTTTCCATCGTTTATGCACATTTTTTCTCATCAGATAAAAAATGTATCCTACTCACATGTGCGCAAACTTTGTTTGAATTTTTCTATAGTTTTTAAGTTTTAGAATTTATGCGCATCTTGGCGTTTCCATCCAGCGTTTTGTATGCGATATTACAAAATGCGCATAAAAATTGGTGGATGGAAACGCAGCTAGGGAGAAAGACTGCTTTTCTTCACCTGTTTGGCTCTGTTAGCTTTTAATGCAGAAGTTTTCAAAACGTTTGTTGCCACTGAACCCCAAACTGATGAAAACCTCACTTTTACATTTTGTCTTGCACTCATCTTTACTCTCTTCATTTTTCTGCATGTTACTACTTTTTGTCCAGGGGAAGCAGGTCACATGGTGCCTCATGTTCTGTGTGTCCACGGCTGTCATCGGCTCCTTGCAGTTTGGCTACAACACAGGCGTCATCAATGCACCTGATAAGGTAAGGGTTTCATCAAGTGAGTAGCATTTTAGACTTTTCAAAAACAACACTTCATTTCTTACTTTATCACTCATCGTCTGTCTCTCTGTTGATGATCAGAAAGTGCAGAACTTCATCAGAAACGTGACTCAGGAGCGCACAGGAGAGCGAATGGATGAATCCACGTTGACAACAATGTGGAGTTTAACTGTTTCCATTTTCAATGTTGGCGGCATGATCGGGTCTCTTAGTGTTGGCACTCTGGTTGACAAACTAGGGAGGTGAGAAAATCGCACAGTTTCTTTTAACATAAAACAAATAGAAACGCTTTGTTAAAAAGTTTCCTTTATTAATCTTCTCATTACAGACGAAAATGCATGCTTCTGTCCAACATCCTGGCTCTAATTGGTGGAGGCCTGATGGGTTTATCCAGCATGTGCACCTCATTTGAGTTGATAATAGTGGGCCGTCTGGTTATTGGTGCCTTCTGTGGCCTGTGTACAGGATTGACGCCCATGTATGTGGGTGAAATTGCTCCAACGGCACTGCGAGGGGCTTTTGGTACCCTTCACCAGCTTGGGGTGGTCATCGGCATCCTAATTGCACAGGTTAGATTTTCCTATGTATGAATGTTGATAACAGATTAAAGGGATAGCTCACATTAAAAATATTTACTCCGCCTTATCATTCAAAACCCATATACATTTCTTATTTTTATGCAATTATAAAGACACTGAAGCTTGAAAAAGATTGAAAAGCACCATATAAATATAATCAAATTGGTCTATATGTTTTATGTACTATATTCAGTCTTCTGAAAATAGCTTTTTGCAAGGTACAGACTGAAATGTAAGCCATTATTCCCTGAAAATCTCCTTGGCACATACCATAATGATGTCAGATTTGTGAAGAAATTCTTCTTTAGTCAGATTTGTGAAGACATTATCATTTAGAGTCAGTAATTTTCAATGAATCAGTTGATTCACATCACAAAACTGGTCGGAATGATTTGTTCATTAATTGGACCGTATGATTCCCAATTTATAACAGATAAATAACAGATAATTCTATAACTTTCATCTGAAAAGAGGACTTTGGACCACTGGGCAACAGTCCAGTTCTTCTTCTCCTTAGCTCAGATAAGACGCTTCTAATAACTTTCCTCAGAGTTATTGTATGGCTTCAGAAGATGTGTGACCCTTGACCACAAAACCAGTCTTAAGTTGCACGGGTATATTTGTAGCAATCAAAATTCTAAATTTTATTTTATTCCAAAAATCATTGGGATATTAAGTAAAGATCATGTTCCATGAAGATATTTTGTCCATTTCCTACCGTAAATGTATCAAAACTTAAGTTGTGAATAATAATATGCATTGCTAAGGACCTAATTTGGACAAATTTAAAGGTGATTTTCTCAATATTTAGATTTTTTTTTCACCCTTAAGCAGGGCTTAATTTGTGCGGAACAAGCCAGATCCGGATCCGCACCTCATTTTGGCGAATCCCCCTTCTCACACGCCATTGAAAGACGTTTGTTCTGACCTGTAGTGTGCATATATAAAAAATCCTCTATAATGGCCACGCTTGCTGTGGTGCTTTATTTCTACATTTGATATAAAGAACCTGAGCACACAAAAGACGCGACATGTAAATTGCCCTGCTCTCACAAGACATAATGCACGGATCCAATAGCCTACTAATGATACACAAGTTTTCTTTCACAACTGTTCTCATGTACTTAAGAAAAACCTGGATACTCACCAGGATGGCCATTTTTGTGTAAATTTGTGTGTATTTGATCACTTAAGCTCAATAATAAACTACAAAAAATTCACTCTATGATACTCGCTAGGCGGCTTTGGATGTGACTGTGAGTGCTCCGCCTGAAACAGCCTCTGTAACATACATCTAGGACCCCCTTGAAAACGAGATGATGCATCTCAAGGGGTTTATCCCAAATAAAATGTATTGATATTTATTGTTTAAGGCCCCAATATACTTCAAACGAAATCAAAGAATGAACTGAAATGACGTAATTTTGAACAAAATCAGGCTGAAACAAAGTTAGTTTTGAGTTAGACATTTTTCAAATAAAGTTACACCATGCTGCTGCTGCTGTCCTTTCAATAAGCACATTTAAATGGTGTACAATAAATGAAATGCCAAAAGTAAACCTTTTTTTTCAAATCACGACACCACATAAAACATAAAAACGTGTACTAATTTATCGAGTTTAATAAAAGACCTAGATACACCATCAATGCATCGTTGTGTTTAGGGCATAGGCGCAAGCGTCGTGACACCTGTTTACATTAATATACTGCAGCAGCGCGGGGGTGTTGGAATGTTCAAAAATAGTATACCGTCGCTAAGCCTTTTTGAACTTCTTTTTGCCCCCAAACGAAGAACGAAAACAAACTTTGAAGTATATCGGGCCTTTAGATTCCAGATATTCAGATAGTTGTATCTCGGCCTTTCATATAATGTCCTATCATAACAAACTATACATCAATGGAAAACTTATTTATTCATCTTTCAGATGATGTATTAATCTCAATTTTACAAAATTGACCCTTATGACTGGTTTTGTGGTCCAGGGTCACATATTTTGACCACATTTATGGTGGTTTTGAGTCTTTTTTAAAACTTCAAAGCTTTAGTCCCTATTCATTACAATTAATGGAAAAGACGCTTCAGAATTTATAATTTTGTTGAAGTCTTAATGCTTTTCAATATAGCTGTTATATATATTGTAAGGCCCGGCTGGAACGACCCAATGACGGCAGTCGTTCAGCGGGTGAAGGGCTTTGCGTATTACAGTCTTTCCTTTTCACGAAACAACAAGAACATTAAAATGGAACACTTCTTCTTATATATTTTATCTCGTTATTTCATCTGACTCCATAAATGAAAAGGTTTTAATGATATCTGTGCATCATTAAAACATGAACGAATGATTGATTATTCTTTTCAGCTCCGTTTAATACTTTACCCGCTCAGATGTAGGGAAGCTATAATCAGAGGCCCTGTTTTCACAGGTCTCACGGACACAATCTCGTCAGGCCCGGTCGTCAATCAGAGGTAATTATGGTTATGTATCTAAGATTTGCCGTTAATGCACACGTACACAATCAGAGACATCGGTGAGCCCCCTCAGAACTTTAGTTCGTTTGTTTACTTCAGTAAAGGTTTTTGGCCATTATCAGATATGTTAGTAGGTCAATGTACAACACTCGTAATAACTTTGGATTGGTCAAATCCTTGTTTAAAGTAACATTAAATCAAAAGTCAGAGGTATGGGCATACCCGAGTCTAGTTTGACCAGACGGCGTTCGCCGTCCCTAAACGGAATTAACCCGCCCCTGCATCCAAGTACACTTAAAAGACGCCGGGTATTAGCCGTCGCTAAAACTGACGCAGGCTTGCGGAAATATACGAATCCACTCATCTATTAGGGAGAAAGCAATCTTTAGAGGCAGTCAGAATAAAATCAAACGTTACAATTTATTAACCAGGTCATCGAAACAATAATTCAAAACTCCAATGTTACAAGAATAGAATCATCAGTTAACCATACCTGGCAATGAAAACTACACACAGCGATTTGTGCGGGCAGTCAACCTACAGACTCCCAGAACTTTGTGTCCCCTTTCCTTATATACCCAGATAATTCAATAAACTCACCAAATGGTGGTATTATAATTAGACTTTAGAATTTGCAACCAAATGGCTCCTGATATCCTGTGGCAGGGAATGCTTATTTACATACAGGAGGTGTTTTGAATAGAAGATTAGGGGGAGGACACACTTTTGAGTTGTACACTACGCTTCTCATACTTTAGAACTTCTTTTAGCTTTTCCTTATGATTGGGAGAATGAGACCATTTTACCAGGCGCACTGAGACATTTCAAAAGATATCAAACATGTATGGTTACTTTTTTGTACATATTACATTGCATGGATTTTTCAGTGAATTTTAGGTGATGAGGGGAGGGGGGAATGGTGAGACCGTCAGTACAGGGTGTGGACCACCCAGTGTGCTGCGTCCTGGATGCTGCTGTTATATATGCAAGAGATAGTTCCTGTTGATTCTTAGGGGGGGGGCCCAGACATGCTGGCCCCAGGCTTACAATATATATATATATATATATGGTTATAAATGTTTTTTTGTGGATTTCATGCTAGGTCTTAGGCCTGGAGATATTGCTGGGGTCTCAGTCTTTGTGGCCATTATTATTGGCTCTGACGGCGTTGCCTGCAGTGTTGCAGTGCATCATGCTGATCTTCTGCCCGGAGAGCCCTCGATACCTGCTGATCACTCTGAACCAGGAGGAGGAGGCACGCCAAGGTGAGTCGGCTATGACTGCTAAAGAATGAAGAAAGTCTCCACCCACACACACACACACACACACTCCGTAACAGAACTGCCTGAGCAACTAAAGTGTATTTACTCTTCCGCGCTTACGATGCATGTCTTTCTCTTTCTTTTGCTCTTAGTGCTGACACGTCTTCGTGGGCATTCACATGTGGAGGATGACATCCGTGAGATGAAGGAAGAGGCCTTGAAGATGTCCATGGAGAAGAAGGTTTCTATTCTAGAGCTGTTTCGTAACTCCGCTTACAGACAGCCCATTATTATCGCCATAATCCTGCAGCTGTCCCAACAACTCTCTGGCATCAACGCTGTGAGTCACACTTCACGTACAGAACTTTGTGCACCACGTATAAATCTGATGTTTGATTAGCTCATCCCATTAAACATTTTTATAGCTTGCAGTGCCTTGTTTTCCAGATAAATATATTGAACATATCCATTAAACAAGATCCCATTCGGATAGAGCCACCAATAAAAAGTAATTTGCATTATATGCAATAAGGACTTTATACCAATAAGGAATTAATGCCATCAAAGCGGTTCTAGCCTGAAATACCACCTGAACTTAAAGCATGTTTTAGCAAACCCTACAGTTAGCACAAACCTGGCTGCTACAGTCAACACACGCCACCAAATCACACTGACTGAGATCAGTTAGCACGAATGTATTAAGTCTACATTGAAAAATTTAACAAATGCTCTAAACGGATTGTTGTGGGCTGTATATATACTATGTACTATTTAGTGCTTTTTCACGACATTCTAATTTATTGAGATGCACCTGTGTATATATATATGTATGTATATGTATCAATTTGAGATAAAACAAGACAAACTAATCAATGATTTATTTGCACTGTTTGCTTTAACCCTGAATTCTTAAAATTCTGTCAGTTTCTAGGGCTTCCTTGCATGTTTTCCCCCTCTTTGACTTAGAATGTTGACATGAACAGTTCTAAATGTTAACCATCTGTGTTTTGTCAATCTTCCAGGTAATCTATTACTCTACAGAGATCTTCAGATATGCAGGTATCACTGAGGCAGTCTATGCCACCATTGGAGTGGGTGCCGTCAACACTCTCTTCACTGTCATCTCTGTAAGTTTACACATCTGAGC
The DNA here is from genome assembly GCA_027564155.1 of Gymnocypris eckloni scoliostomus. NCBI lineage: Eukaryota > Metazoa > Chordata > Actinopteri > Cypriniformes > Cyprinidae > Gymnocypris > Gymnocypris eckloni. Next base: position 18,984,819 of record CM050424.1, on the reverse strand, counting down.
TAAAATACTCACATAAACAAAAATCACCCACTTTATTTTTATGCCCTTATGTCTTTTAAATATCATTATGATGGTGTACTAAAAGTACTATGATTTGATTCTTCCTCTGCTTTGCTCAACAGCTCTTCCTGGTGGAGAGGGCAGGAAGAAGAACACTTCATATGGTCGGACTAGCTGGAATGGCTGTCTGTGCTCTATTCATGACCATTTCTCTTGAAATTATTGTGAGTTTGGGACTTATTTCATATCATTAAATAAAACTAAATGATAAACCACAAAAATCTTCAATCGTCATGGATTTAAATATAGTTTACTTGCATGAAAATAAAGGGATTACATTTTTTTTATTCTTTTTGTCTTTTCTGATCTTAAGAACCCTTCAGGAGCAGGAAGTGGTGCTAACATCACTGCCACGACTGCCATCCCTGAATCTGTATCTGCTGGGGTCAGTGTGGGATCTTGCTAATGAACGCCCAATTACATCTTGTGTTGGAAGTAATTAAGTGAAATGTATAATTTCTCTATTTCTCTCTCCAAATGGTTCAATTTCCATACACGGCTAGCAGGGAACTTCAGCAATCAGTGTTCTGGCCATTCTGGCAGTGTTCGGGTTTGTAGCCAGTTTTGAGATGGGACCGGGACCAATCCCTTGGTTCATAGTGGCTGAGTTATTTGCTCAAGGTCCACGTCCTGCAGCCATCGCTGTGGCGGGATGCTGCAACTGGACCGCCAGCTTTCTTGTCGGACTGCTTTTCCCAAAACTATTGGTGAGAACCATCTCAATGAATTCATCAGTATCACATTTGTCAAGGATACAAGAACTAAACGCATTGTGAACTTGCTTACTTTTCAGGAGCTGTGTAAAGCGTACGTCTTTATCATATTCTTCATCCTCCTTATCGTCTTCTTCGTGTTTACCTACTTCCGCGTTCCCGAGACCAAAGGCCGAACGTTTGAGGACATCGCCCTTGGGTTTTCCAATGCCGCAGGCTCCAATGCCGCTAACTACACATTCCCAGAGGGTGCCATCGCAATGCCAGTATCCCCATCATCAGAGAAGTTTCAGATGACTGAATTGGCTGGTCAGGAGAAAAGCTGAGCAAACCCTATAACACAACACCTTAAATCAGGGGGTCGGCAACACGTGGTTCGCGAAAAGTGAATCTTTCATCCCTCTGCAATGGCTTCCTGTATCATGGGTGTACAATACACAAGACTTTGAACTCTTACCCTGCATTTTTTCTAAGTCAACTGTGTTAAAGTAGGGGTTTTCAAGGGCCAATGTGAGTAAATATAGATGTGGCGAGTGGGGTGGGGATGAGAGCCGTGGGAACGGAGCGAGGCCGGTGGAGTAAATGGTAATGAACGACACCTGCGCCACTCACCGGTCTCGAGTCCCACGGAGGAGCTTCGGAAGGGTTAAATGCAGTGGTGGACAAAGTACACAGATCAAGTACTTTAGTAAAAGTACAGATACATATAATAAAATATTACTCCAGTAAAAGTAAAAGTACTGCCTTTTCAATTTTACTCGAGTGAAAGTACAAAAGTACTAAATTTTTTATGTACTTAAGTAAAAAAGTACTGATAGACAGATTTATTTTGCAATTTTATATAGACTACTTTATTTAATTTTATATTAGCACATATTTGTATAATCCTACTGCCCAAAATACCTGGGTTTTTCCCAAAATAACCACTATATAGAGTCAAGATATATATTTTGTTGATATGGACTACGTTGATGAGAGTGATGTAGTAATGTTCACTGTGAAGCTTACACTGCCATGTACCTGAGAGAAAACAGATTTCACCATCTAATCTTCACCAGTAAGAAAAAAGTGTTTTAGAACTTGTTGTTTTGCAGAACGTCAGTTATATATGACATGAGAATTAGGCCTGAAATTAGGAAGAACATTTTAAGGAAAATCGAATTATATTTTCATAATGATTTTTTTTTCTTCTCAAACCTTGTCTGTGGTGTAAAAACACCCCTGGCCCAATGCCCCCAGAGGGCATCACTTCCCACTCTGATAATTACTGTAGTTACTATGTTCTGAACATCACATCCTTTCTTTTTCCCTCAGATGGAATCTATCTAGGTGGCTGAATAAAGATATTTGGACTTTATATCTAAACATTTCCTCAACTTAGCACCAGCAAGCTTGTTAGCTAGACAGTTAGCATCAGCTAACAATATTTACTTATTTTCAGTATGGTTATGAATAAACATTCATATCTGTCTACTCGGCTAGTTGATCTAAACAATATAAAAATGTATACTGTTGATAAACAATATAAAAACAGACGTCACATAGGTCTAAATGTATGGCATTTTAATAAAACGGCTAACGTTACAGCAGCGTATGAACATAAGACCGTTACTTATGAACGTGCATGAGTTATTTTATTTAATCGGTGTTATTTTAATGTTTTGTTTTTTGACCTAAAACATAACGTTAGAGACACTGATGTTGATCTGTCTGCATTCAAGCATTTCAGTGGGCTTAAATAGATCACCCTTTACAGCAGATTTAGTTCACAAGCAACTGACAGTTTTGACCTAAATATTATTTTCAGTTACAATAATTAATCCTAAAATTCGACATTAGTAACTTACTTTTCACAGCATCAGTAGCGCGGCGCTCACAAGATCTCGGTTCTTTACTTGTGAGTTCAGTTCACTGAAGAAGACTCGCTCTAAAGCGGATCATTTGAATCAGTGAGTTTTTTTAGAACAGCTGAGATCATTGCAATGCGTGCTCGTTTGTTGCGATTTGCGAACCGATTGAACAGGTTCATTGAAAAGAATCAGTTTGTTCGTGAATCAGACACCGCTTCTGCCGTCTCGAAGCCGTGATGTATCACGTGAGTAACGATATGTTTTATGAAATGTAGTGAAGTAAAAAGTACGATCTTATGCTTTGGAATGTAGTGAAGTAAAAGTAAAATTTACTCAAAATAAAACTACTCCAGTAAAGTACAGATACTTGAAAAATGTACTTAAGTACAGTAACGAAGTAGTTTTACTTCGTTACTGACCACCTCTGGCAAGGGCGTCGCTAGGCCATTTTTAGGGGGGCTTTAGCACCCCTAAATTTCTGCTCAGCCCCCCTAAAAATCTTGTGATTCTTCCCCTTTAAATGAAAACGGCAGCAGACTTCGGCTCCTCCCCATCTTTCTGCGCGTTCTTCAATCCACAGGCTGCGGTGACGCAGAGGAAAGGACAAGGTGTGTGTTTATCGATAGATTGTTATAATATCTACATCTATGCAGTTCTTTGTCATAAATACTGTTTACAAAAAGTCATGGGAGAGCAATCGGTTTCCAATCTACTGTAAAGTTTTCGCTGCATTCACCACTCATCACACCACAGCTGTTTCCTTCAGCGAAAGCCCTTAACACATATGAACACATACTTTATAAAACGATCACGTTATTGTTATTTGTAAATATTTTTTAATTATTTATTTATTATTATACCCTCATTGGGGGCTGAGCCCCCCTAAAATGAAAATCCTAGAATCACCCCTGACCTCTGGTTAAATGAGGAGTGACGACAGTGGAAGATGAGGACCAGGCCTGTAATTTTGTGTTTTGTGTGCGGCAGTCGTCCTTGATGGGCTGCCACTTTTCATTTGTGTTTGTTTATTTTATTATTAAAGTCAGTAAATGTTCGTCGGTTCCCGCCTCCTTCTTTCTGTACTTACGAACTGTGTTACAATAGATTTAAATTAAAAGAGAAAAGATAGTAGCGTCGTTTTGGATGCGTTTTATTCGTATGCTAAACGATGTTAACATCACGGAGTGCTGAACACTCACGTGCTGTATGTTTCATTCATTCTCGAAGCTAGAGTGTCCAAAACAGACTCATGAGAAGTAATAGTAAGGTTTGACAGGCATCCCGCTATCGCTGTAGCTAAGATGAATAACAAGAATAAAACGTAACTGGTGAAACGTGAAGACAAAATGGTTTGTGTGTTTTTCAAGTCTTCTCCAGGTAATAAATATGAATGATACACAATATGTGACCCTGGACCACAAAACCAGTCTTAAGTGTCAATTTTTCGAAATTAAGATTTATACTTAATCTGAAAGCTGAATAAACAAGCTATCCATTGATGTAGGGTTTGTTATGACAGAACAATATTTGGCTGAGATACAACTATTTAAAAATCTGGAATCTGAGGATGCAAAAAATCTAAATCGCTTTTAAAGTTGCCCAAATAAAGTTCTTGGCAATGTATATTACTAATCAAAATATATATTTTTGATAGTTTTGATAAATTTATGGTTCAAAATAAAAAAAATTTTTTAGTGAATTGTTGGCCTTCTGGAAAGTATGTTCATTTACTGTATATGTACTCAATACTTGGTAGGGGCTCCTTTTGCTTTAATTACTGCTTCAGTTCGGCGTGGCATGGAGGTGATCAGTTTGTGGCACTGCTGAGGTGGTGTGGAAGCCCAGGTCTCTTTGACAGTGGCCTTCAGCTCATCTGCATTTTTTGGTCTCTTGTTTCTCATTTTCTTCTTGACAATACTCCATAGATTCTCTATGGGGTTCAGGTCTGGTGAGTTTGCTGGCCAGTCAAGCACACCAAGTGCAAGCAGTGTGGGCAGGTGCCAAATCCTGCTGGAAAATGAATTCAGAATCTTTAAAAAGCTGGTCAGCAGAAGGAAGCATGAAGTGCTCCAAAATTTATTGGTAAACGGGTGCAGTGATGTTCAAATCATCACAGACTGTAGAAGCTAAACACAGGACTTCAAGCAACTTGGACTATGAGCTTCTCCACCCTTCTTCCAGATTCTAGGACCTTGGTTTCCAAATGAAATACAAAACTTGCTCTCATCTGAAAAGAGGACTTTGGACCACTGGGCAACAGTCCAGTTCTTCTCCTTAGCTCAGGTAAGACGCCTCTGACGACAACTGTAGCTAAATTCCTTGACACGTCTGTGTGGTGGCTCTTGATGCCTTGACCCCAGCCTCAGTCCATTCCTTGTGAAGTTCACCCAAATTCTTGAATTGATTTTGCTTGATAATCCTCATAAGGCTGCGATTCTCTCGTTGGTTGTGCATCTTTTTCTTCCACACTTTTTCCTTCCACTCAACTTTCTGTTAACATGCTTGGATACAGCACTCTGTGAACAGCCAGCTTCTTTGGCAATGCATGTTTGTGGCTTACCCTCCTTGTGTAGATGTTACTGGTTGTAGATGTACTGCTGAAGGTATGAATTATCAGTGTTTAAATGGTGTTCATTTAAGTATTTCTCGTGATGAATGTCACTGAACATGACTGAATGAACACTACTGATACAAGATCATATGAAAGGTAATCATGAAATCCACTCATCACAAGTACACGATTTAATAACCCTATTAGAGTTTTTTAATAGGCTTTTGGTTTTGGGGTAGTTTGGACTGAGCACTGTATAAGTTTTGCTCTACTGTGTAAATATATATTTGTTTACGTGTATTACTGTATTTTGCTGCACTAGTCTGTCTGGATGATTAAGATGCTTTGTGTAGTTTTATCAAGTACACACCAATGATGTTTTCCTGTTTTATTTTTTTGTGAACGTGTATTTTTTTATATATTTTGTTATATTTATAGCTTTTATCATTTTATTTACAATTTCTTATGTTTTTACTTTTTAATTTTTTTTTTTCAAACACAGAATAAATATATTCCTAAATATATAAGTGTATATAATACTATAAGCACTTGAAAGCATATTTATTTTGTGAGGTTGACAAGATTGAAACATTCCCATTGCACATGATTTGATCTGACTGATTGTTTGTGACTGTTCACATCACAATAACTCGGTACATAGTTTGTTTATGAGATAACTCATGTCATGACAGGTTTGGTTTATAATCCATTATGATTTAGCCTACTTATGCACTTGAATTAATAGTTTTTTCCCTCTCTTGATATATTGAGCATTTACGGTAGGAGAAGAAGAATTTTTCAGTTGTCACATACAAAATTATACAGAGTATAACCAGCAGTGAAATGTGTTCTCTGCGTTTAACACATCCAAGTGCACACACACCTGGAGCAGTGGGCAGCCGACACAGCAGCGCCCGAGGAGCAGTTGGGGATTCGGTGCCTTACTCAAGGGTCTCACCTCAGTCATGGACAATTCCTGCCGGAGCCGAGATTCGAACCCAGAACCTCGGGTTCCAAGTCCGACGCTCTATTCATTAGGCCACAACTGCCCTATGGCATTTGGCAGACATACGGTTATTTTAGTACAAATTCACTAAATCCAATTCACTACTTCACCTGCTCATCCAGTCTGGTAAATCAATTTAGCTTCCTGTTCTTTAAGAAGGGCATAAGCTCAAGCCGAGAGAGACTGGTCTATAGGCAGAGCAGGCGATTGCCAGGGCCTCGGGTTTGAGGAGGGGCCTCCAAAACACTAACATCCCCTTTATGCCAGTCCATGGACAGCAAAATACTAGCCTAATTGTTCATTGGGTATTGTTGAATTGTCGCTCACCTGCAATTAAACCAGTTAATATTGCCGTTTCAAAGCGGGTCCCAAAAGAATCACAGCTCACAATGCAGTGTGTGAGTTGTCCTCGTCATTTATTTTGGAGTGATTGCAATGTATTCTAAATATAAACTTGTTCTGATGATCAGTGTCGTTTCTGGACAGATCATTAACCAATTATTACGAGTTTAAAAGAGCGCGAGCACCGCTGCGCTGACGCGCCCAAACGCTACGCTTTAAATTTGCGCGTACAGTAAATGACACATACCTAGCTAAGAAAGAAAAAAAATACAAAAGCACTGATGTTCATTTACTCAAATGGTATTCAGGAACTGTGAATAAATTACTGAAAAAATACTGCAAAATAAGAATAATTGTATCACTGCTATAATCAGGGGTGATAATTATTTCAGTTACCCCCACAATAACCAAAACTGTCTATTACAACACCAAACCCCCATATTTATACCGCGGTTAATTGAAACTAGAATCGCGCATTTGGTGCTAACCTCACATCAGCGCTACATGACTGAAGCGCAGTTATTTTAATTGTGCACGAGCGGAGCGCGAATCACCATCTGTGCGCGTTCACCAGCGCAGCGCTCGAGAAGTGTGAGTAGATTTGCGCGAGACATTCCTATCGCAAAGCTGATGGTAAAATATGCGATCTATTTGAATTCTATTGAGAAACTGCAAATGCTATGGAGAAAGTCGAACATTCTATAAAAAAGGCACAAACTGAAACGACTGATGAAAGAGGTGAAAACAATCTTGCATCAGCACTAACATAATATTGAAGTATTTTTTAACTACGTATGACCACCTTTACTATAATGTATTACCTTTTACTGTAGGCTTATTTATTGTGGTAAATTATGTATATGTAGAATTTATAATAGATAATCTGTTAAGGGAATATATTTTTCCCTAAATATTTATATTAAAACTGTGGCATGTTGTAGCTGTTGTTTCTGAAGTCTGTTGTTTCTCATAAAAAATACTATATAGGTTAATAAAAAAGTCATTATTGGTCTGGTAATGATTAAAAGCTAGCTTTATAATAACAAATGCTACAGTTAAGAACTATAATTTTTCATAAGAGCAAGTACAAGTCAGAATCGAGAGCAATGGGTTCTAATGACGAGTGACGGAAAAACCTTCAGATATTCCAATGATGGCATCGATTAAATCATTCAGAGCCTGGTGAACTGTTAAGAAGTAAGAAATAAACAGTATTAATATAATAATATGTTAAGTTAGATTAACTTTCCATGCCGTGTTGAATTAGAACATTCTGTCAACCTATGTGTCTAAATGATATAAATACATGATATAGCCTATGAAAACAAGTAATTATTATAGCCTATTACTTTATTGCAGTTAAGCAATCAACCAACTTTGCATGTGTGGTGGATAGCACAAAATACAATTTACAAAAAAAAAAATTCAAGCAAAACAAATAAATAATAAATACAATTTAAGAGGGAGCATGACCCCGAGTCCACATCAACCTGCATTTATTTAAAATATAAATATTTTGTAACAATACCATTCAGTTTGCAATTCAATGGGTCAGTATCTTTTTAAGAAATTAACACTTTTATTCACAAGAACGTGTTAAAATGATGCTGAAAATTCAGCTATGACTCACAGAAATATATATTTAATGTATGGTAAAAATAAAGCACCATTATTTAAAGTTTCACAATATTGTTCTGTATTTCTGATCAAATAAATGCAGACTTGATGATCATAAGTGACTTCTTTCAAAAACATTAAAATAGTAATGTGTCCAAACCTTTGGCAGTTACTAAGTAAAAAATACAAGTTTAAAAGAAATGTTGTATAAATAAAAAGGTTAGGAATCACATTTGTTTCAAGTGATTTTTATTGGGGGTGGGGGGCCTCCAAATGTCTAGAACCGGCCCTGCCATTAAAATTTAATAAAAATTTGATAAAATAAGGGTCATAAAAAATTATAGTAAAGGAGGAGATGGCGTCGAAGAGTGTCGGTGTAAGAATTGTCAGAGAAGTAGACGGCTTGTTTGATGCTTGACAGGTCAGAGTGATCAGTCTCCTCACAAACAAATCAAGCTCTACTGCTGTCTTCAAGTCACTCCATCAGGAGGCGCTGTTTTCAAAGAGGCAGGAGAACAGCAGCCTCTAATGAAAGTCTATATTGAATAACCTTGTTTGAGTGGAAAATGAGACGTGACCAAGCCCAGAAGGAAATATTTAAAATATGTTTGTCTTTTTTTCCAGGAAAAAGCAGCAGTTGAAAGAAGAGAGGAAAAGAAAACACACAGGCATGTTTCCAAGCTTATTTTACTGAGTGATGCATATTTCCAATCTGGCTCTCTGCGCCCTATCAGCATGCCAAACCAGAGCCTTCACCAATGTGACTGTGAGAGCGTCTGTCTCCTGCGTGTCTAGACTCACTGCGAACAAGACCAACTCGTTTTAGACTTTCATCACGGTGAGTGTCTAAAGTCAGTTTACTAGTCCTTTCGTATCTCTCTCTCTCTCTCTCCTCATTCTTTGCTCAGTGACTTCTCAGTCATAATCATCATCATACATAAATACTCCTCCCTGCTCCCCCACCCCCTCTCTTTCTCTCCTCTCTTTAATCTGAGATAAAAAAAAAAAATAAGCAGACTCCTCCTCCCTTCTCTCTGACTCTCTCTCTCTCTCTCCTCCTGTGTTCCTCTCCCGTGTTCTTCCTCTCTGGACTTCTCCTGTGTGTTGCTCTGATGGAAATGTGGAGGATCTTTCTGTCTGTTTCTCTTGTGGTCCAGCACAGTTCAGCTGAAGAAGGTATGAAACTTCCTTTGCCCCCCCTGGTGCTCTCAGCTGCCCCGCTTTGGGGGTTATCAGGGTCTCTTGCTGTCCGGTCCGGTTTGGAGTGTGTGTGTCAACATGTATAGGAGTCTCTGAGTGAGTATGTGGGTCTGTTTGTGGTTATAATAGTTCACTTTCATTTACATCTGCATGTGTTTGTGTCAGTCTGAGGCTGATGATCTGAGTGGACTCTTGTACTGTATAATGAGTGGCTGTTTTGAGTTGTTACTGTGAATCGAAGAGCTCTCTGTGGACCCTGCCAAGCTGCATTTATGCTTAACAAAAGGTTGCAGAATGGAGCCAGCAGAGGGGTGAATAATTTGTTGTGTAACCTTTGTCTCTCTCTGACCCATGCACCCCCACCCACCCCCCCTTCCCAACTCTCTGCCCCCTTTTTGCTGATATTATAACTGTTATAATGGCCTTCTTCCTCCCCACAGACCATTCAGCCCTTTGACAATACAGACACCCCACTCACTTCACTGTACATCTCTGTGTCCTTTCATCTGCTCTTTTTCTTTCTCTCGGTCTCATTTCTTTATTGGCTAAATGGTGTTTTCATTCAATGCATTGCAGACATGAGCATGCAGTTTAAATAGATGGATTGATGAAGTTGGCATCTCATAGTGAGCTCTTGTGCAAAAGCTCCTAGTGACTCATTTTGTGTGTGTGTGTGTGTGTGTGTGTGTGTGTGTGTGTGTGTGTGTGTGTGTGTGTGTGCGTGTGTGTGTGTGTGTCTGTGTCTGTGTCTGTGTCTGTGTCTGTGTCTGTGTCTGTGTCTGTGTCTGTGTGTGTGTGTGTGTGTGTGTGGTATCTGAATACCAGAGTCTGTTAAGAACATGTTGTTTCACAGAAGCTTGTAATGTGCTACTGTTTTTTCAAACTTATCTGAATCGGTTATTGTGCTTTGCATTTTTCACACGAAAGCACATGTTTATGCGCATGAGTGTATGCAACTATTTGTAATACAAAACGTGGTTCTAATTTGATCTAAAACGAGTCCCTTTACTCCAAGGCTCCTTCGAGACAGGTAGTAAGGTTGATTCTATAATACAGTTATCAAATACAGTTTTTCACTTGCATAATGATTGTTACCAATTATATTTTAATTTCAAAGAACTTTTCAAAGCAATGAAACATTTGTAAAGCCTGATTACTATACACACAATATTGCCAATGCATCACACACAACGAAAGCAGTGACAAAATAGAACTACTAGAGCTACCAATATTAATAATAATAATGATTTAAAAAAATTACAATAAGGTGCCATACATATAATAGGGTACCAATAAAAAAATGAAAACATTAATATATTCAGCATACATTGCTGGCAAAATGCATGTTTGCCAACATGTCTGTTTAAAATAAATTCTGTTCTTTTGAACTTTATTCATCAAAGAATCCTGAAATAAGTTCCTTGTACATGTAAATGAAGGATCGTATAAATTCAGCTTTACCATCACAGAAACTTTTATTGAACATTAGTGAATTTGAATAAATATTACTGTTTTGACTGACTTATTGAATAAATTAAGGTAGCATTGGTGACCAAGACATTTCTTTCAAAAACACGTGCAAAATTCTGACTGACCCCATATTTTCAAATAAACAAACATCAATCAAGCAGTCAATAGATATTCAACGAAACATGACAACGTTGTTGGAGTGTGAAATCTCAGTGTATTTTTGCAGTAATTCATGTCTTGCATAGCCCAGAGAGCGTGCATGATACGCACCTACAGATTCACTGGGTGAAATAGATAGAAAAAGTCAAGGACCAATCCAAGTGTTTTGTTCCCATATTGCAATAATACTATATTAACCATGTGACACATCAGTCCCATAACACAGACTCATACCTCTATTATGATTAGGTCGTTCCCTCCAGACCATAACTCTTAACTAACTCAGCAAACCCCTTTACCTGCTCTCCTATAGAAAAACACTATACCTTTCATCACATTTAACTAGTCCTCAGCCATTCCCTCAGGCCCATAACTCTAAACTAATGCAGTTGTACCTGGCCTCCTGGAGCAAAGGCCTGTACCCTTCATCACCTTTAATTAGATCTGCAGCCATTCACATAGACACTGCCTGTCTATTCACATAACGTCCCGTACCTTCAAGATCTGGGGAAAGCGCTTAGGTCTGCTATAGTGAAAGTGCCCTCTTTGACCACATCAGACACTCTAACCATATTTAGGGTAGTATTTTGCTGGTCATGTGATCTCAGAATGGTGGCCTGCTCCATGTGAAATAAAACAGCTTTTATGAGGCTACTGATATGACTGTAGTCTTCATCTCATGTCAGTGATTTTTTACATTATTTCTAAAACAATGAAAAATACTTTTATTCAGCAAAGATGCATGAAATTGCTTTATTCATAAAGAATCCTGAAAAAGTATCACTGTTTTCACTAAAATATTAAGCAGTACAACTGTTTTCAACATTGATAATAATAAGAAAATGTCTTGAGCAGCAAATCAGCATGTGAATCATGTGATATTGAAGACTGGAGTAATAGCTGCTAAAATCATCACAAGAATACATTACATTTTAAGATACATTCAAATACAAAGTTGTCATTTTAAGTTGAATTGTTTTTTACAATATTGCTGGTTTTGCAGAATTTTGGGCCAAATAAATGCATCATTTGTAAGCAAAAGAAAACGGTAAAAAAATCTTATCAAGCCTGAACTTTTGAGTGGTACATAGCAAACAAAAAAAAATGCTTAAAACGAATTCACTTCCAGAATAAACATTTCCTAATAATTTACTCACCCCCGTGTAATTCAACATGTTCTTGTCTGTCTTCTGGGTTTTTCCAGAAGAGATCAGATGTGCTAAAACATTAGCCACATTTAAAAACACATCTGTTTAAAGTAAGTGCTGTGATGGTAAAGAGAATGTGGGCAAAGAAAGACGTGTGTTGATGAATCAGTTGAAAGTTTCTATTTGTTTGGTTTATGATGGTCAAAGTAAGCAGGGGGTGAAGTAGTGGAATAGTAAGGGTTTTCACTTTGTGTGGAAGAGTTTGAACAAAGCTTGAGAATGTTTGTTTTTAAATTCCTTGTTTTTATTGTTGTGATTATAATTTTTTAAGTACTATTTTACTTCCTTTTATGTAAAGCACTTTGAATTACCACTGTATGAAATGTGCTATATAAAAAAACGTATAAATAAACCTTTCAAAAAGAAATGAAGCTTTTGAGGAAAACATTCCAGGATCTTTCTCCATAATGGACTTCAGTGGGTTGAAGGTCCAAAGTGCAGTTTTCAATGCAGCTTCAAAGGGCTCTACACGATCACACCTGAGAAATAAGGGTCTTATAGTGAAATGATCGGTAATTTCTCTTCGAATCACATGTGTGTCTTCACTCATTGTGTAGGGTAATGCATGAAAAGAGGAGGGTAGGGCGAAAAACTCATATTTTCCCCTCCAACTTCAAAATCCTCCAACATCGTTGTTTTACCTTCTTCTGTAAAGGGCATTGGACTTTCTTTGCATGTTCACTTTGTAAACACTAGGTCGGTATTTCTGCCTACATCATGCGTGAACTTTCCAACATGACTACATGATGCGTGAGGTCTAGTTACTGCAAGATGTTAATTTGTGGTTAAAAGTATATAAAAGTTGTTTTATTTTTTTAATTGTTTCTCCAGTTAAGACCCTTATTTCTCGGCTGGGAACGTGTAGAAACCTTTAAAGCTTTTAAACTGCAATTTAGACCTTCAACCCCTTGGCTCCCATTGAAGTCCACTATATAGAGAAAATCCTGGAATTCTTTCCTCAAAAACAATAAACGAAGTTCCCAATGCAGGTTCGGGAGGAACCTCATCATCCAGTCTTGTCAATCGCCGCTATGACCGTATATAAGCAGCAGTCATTGGTCCATCCAGTGACAATTCTTCCGGCATCCCTCTACCACCGCTTCTCCTCTAAATTCTTCGTTTTTCCTCCACACCTCCACACCTTACCATCATGATGGGGGATTATTACTCAGAGCTTGAGCTGAGCCTCGGGTTCGAGCCTCCTTGCACGGAGTTCGTTTAACATTATCTGGCAGGGCTGAATGGACAGGCGAACTCATGAATTACTTTTCGGCTGAAGAAAGAAAGACATGAACATCTTGGATGTCATTGGGCTGAGCAAATTATCAGGACATTTTTATTCTGGAAGTGAACTAATCCTTTGAGCGTATTCTAAGATATTTGTTGTAGCAAGCAGCTTATACTAATATTTGATTTATGTCTAAAATAAAATAATAATAAAATGGAAGATATATTTTCTGACCACAAGGTTTAATATCTGTAAGTATGTGATATCTATCTCTAAAGGTATGCTTCTCAACTTCATTAATTAGATATATTTTCCTGCAAAACTGAGGTTTTAAGATTTCAAGTGGCCTGCATTGGCCCACATGCCCATGGCACTCTCAGAATATGAAGCTATTTTCCAAATAGAGCAGTCAAAACCTCTCAAACCACAACCCAGCTCAGAGAGAGAGAGAGATTGTTGTCCCTGCTGCCTTGTCAGTCTGGTCTGAAGACAACACCATAAGGTCAGTCCCTGAGGTCGGGTTATAAAAGGACTGTGCTCTCCTTTAATGGTAATTAGCCACCACTTGACTCTTCAGGGGTATTGTGTTGAAAAGAAGTGTGTGTGAGCAGACAGTGCTGAGTGGAGAATGCACACAGCAGGGTGTTCCTCGCTGAGAGAAACAGAATGGTTTAAAAGCCTCACTTTCTGGTAAAAGCAGCTTTTACACCCACACCCATGTAAAAGAGGGAGCTGTGAAGGAGGTGAGGAGGATGGAGAGGTGCAATGAGAGAGAGAAGAGCACAGTTTCATGTCATGTCTCACACAGGGCCACAAAAAGGTCCCTCAGGCAGCACAGCTTGGGTTTCGCTGGACTGTTTTCCCCACATTGCTAGCTCTGTTTTATGTCCACTTCTTCTCAGGTTGGATATGTGTCTCTCAGGAGGTCTCCCACTGTCAGTATATTGAGTCACGCAGCTCAGCTCTCAGATCTGTACCCATCCAAGCACGAACTGTTGCCCCAGGCCAAAATGCATCACCCTGCTCTGCTCCATCTTTAGCTGCTCCCCTCCCGCCAACACTACCCACCCTTCCGCTTGCTAGATTTAGCTGCTCGTGTTACACTGCAAACATTTTTTTTATTGTCAGAAGTCATTTACTTAAGTAATTCGTTTTTAAAGATGTTTTTGTCAGTGAACTCTCATATGGAATGACATAAAGATATAAAGTCATAATTGTTTGTGAGATAATCTAAGTAAAGTTGTGCATTATAAATCACAATTGTGAAATATTGTAAAACCATATTGTGACATAAAATGCAATCGTGCAATACTAAGTCACAATTAAAACACAATAAGGTCACTGTTGTCAAATATAAAATCGCATTGTGAGATATAAAGTCTCAATTAGGAGATAATATTTCATGATTACAATTTATATCTTTGTCATTTTTAAGTCTAACAATTAATAAATTATGCAATTGTGATTTATGTTATAATTACGAGACAAATTGTAATTATGAAAAATCACAATAAATATAAAATCACAGAGATATAAATTGCAATTGTGAAATATTAAGTCACAATTATGAGTCGCAATAGTAAAATATAAAGAGATATAAAGTCTCAATTATGAGATAAAAATACACAATTACCTTAAATAGTCAAAATTGTTGGATATAAAATCATAATTGTGAAATGTCAGCTTACAATTGAGTTATAAAATCACATTTTGAGATATGAATTGCAATCATGAAATATTAAGTCACAGTTAAGAAATGAAATATAAAATCAAATTGTAAGATTTAGCATCTCAATTATGAGATAAAGTCACGATTAACATAAATAGTCACAACTATGAGATATAAAATCAAATTTTGAGATATGAATTGCAATCATGAAATTATGTCATGTCAAATCATGTCACAGTTAGGAAATGAAATATATAATAAAATAAGATAAAACTCACAATCACCAGGAGTCCATATTGGGAAATTGTGATATATCAAGTTACAAATTTGAAGCACAAAGTTGCAATAACAAGACAAAGTTTTCCGAGGCATGCAACAGAATTTCAGTTGTCCTGAGTCCAGATTTGTGGTCCTTTCCCTATCCTGTTCCTCTCTTTCTTCCCCAATCACTTCCTGTTTCTATTTCACTACACTTTTGTATAAAGCCAAAAATATATAATGTTGCTACTTAAACAAGATTTTCTATCTGATCTAACTCTAAAACCAGTTCATTTCTAATGTTTCCATATAAAGCACATTGTCTGAGTACCTGGCAGAAAACAAAAGTCTAGTCTATGCCGCAAAAATTCCAGTCTTAAACGTTTGCCCCATGGCAGTACCACGCATGCACAAGGATCACGTAAGAAGCCCTTTGTACTTCAGAAAAAAGAGCAGAGAAGTCAGCCCGCTAAGAGCAAAGATGGCAGAACATCCCCAACTGTTACTGTTCCACCGTTTGGCCTCCATTGCTGCAAGGGGAGATTTTTAGGACACTGCATGAAATGTGTGTTGTCCTCAACTCGACTAACGTGGCTAAATAAAGGCAGGATACAAAAGCGAAAAGAAAAAAACACTTTACGCTTCCCTGGCGCACTGGTGTGTGCACAGGTCAAGCCATTGATGAGATCAAGCAGAAAAATACAGCACGCCTCCAGGGCCAAATGAGCCGTCCAGGTCCAAAGCTGCAGGCTACAGGAGGAGAAGGGTGCTGCCAGCGCTGGTGAGTCATAAGCAGTGTTTTGTGGAGAGAGACAGACCATAGAAAAGCTACAATTCCAGCTAAACCCAAAATGAAGAGTTCTGATAACATTCACTGACGTGCGTTAGCTTAAATCTGGAATTGTGCTAATCCCTGTCTCGCTCTTGCCATCGCTCTCTGTGGTTTGGTGGTAATGAAGGAGTGACTGTGTGTGTGTGTGTGTCCTGGGGTGACTGTCTGTACATAGAGACATCATGAGCAAATTAAAGAGAAGCTGCCAAAGTTACACACATGCATGTAAACACACACTGCAACCAAAAGAAAACTCTGGTGCATTGTTGCATTAGTGCAGTCACACCCATCCGGGTTCATGGAGTGTGCTGAATTCATGAATGTTTTTGTGTTAAAGTATGTATTTGATCTAGCAAGTATGTAGCAAAGTGTATTTTGCACTTAGAAATGACTCTTTAATAAAGACACTGGTTAATGGAATTTGTCTATCAACATTTCTCAGCAGCAGTATCCATGCATCACAGGAGGATTCTGGCCAATTTGAATAATTTAGCAAATTTCCAAAGCTCAAGGGCTCTTTACAATCAATCATATTAATACAGAGAGCAGACATATTAATGAATTAATTCCCCGAACAATCAAAAGCACTTTCCTCCCTATCAGATTTGTTATTCATTTTGTAGATAGATTAATTGTGATGAAAATTGAATATGAAGCATACATGCATCACAGGAGGGTTCAGTCATTGTGTAATAATAGTAATTTTTATATTGCAAATTTCTCAAGCTTAAATGCACTTCCAAGCTTTAATGATCAATCATATTAATGCAGAGAGCAAACAAATAATAACATATATGTCACCCCTAAGCAATCAAATTCAAATAATAGAGGAAATAATAATGGTGGAAATGACATATATGAAGCAAATACAGTATATTATACATACATGCATCACAGAAGGATGGCAACTTTTATAATAATAATAATTACAATAATCATTTATATGGAAAATTTCCAAAGCATAAGAAGACTTTACAATAATCAGATTAATACAAAGAGCAAATAAATTACCAAACAAATATACACATACACTACTGTTCAAATGTTTGGGGTTGGTAACTTCTTTTTTCTTTTTCTTTTTTTTTTTATATTTGTTTTCAGCAAGGACGTTAAATTAATAAAAAGTGATGGTAATAAGAAGATATTTTAAACTTTTTATTCATCAAAGAATAGTGAAAAAAGTATTGCAGGTTAGAACTTTTTTTTAAATGAAGCAGCAAAAACTATTTCCATTGTTGATAATAAATAAATAAATAAATAAAGCATATTAGAATGAATTGTGAAGTAACATGTGACACAAGACTGGAGTAATGGATGATGAAAATTCAGCTTTGCATCACATGAATAAATTATATCTGACAGTATATCAAAATAGAAAAACATTATTTTAAATTGTAATATTTTACAATATTACCTCACAATTTTAGAACACTTCCTCTGTCATGCATAGGCTAAATTCATAGACAACTTTTTCTATTAACTATTAACTTTTTTATTTTTTTATTTTTATTAATACATTAGAAATTATGAAAAATAAATATTTATAAACAACATTTAAAACATTTCTTTTGTCATTTTAATTCTGATTGGAAATTGCACTGCACACAATAAAAATATTGTTCACAAGTTTAAGTGATATTTACCTCAATTTTTCTTTGTTTTCTTTAAACTTTTAATGGTCTGATTTTTCCTCTCAAACCTGCCCTTCACTGACACTGTCATCTCCTTTTTGTCATGATGGAAATTGCACCACAACCTTCATGTGACCTTCAAATAACAAAGCTTAGGTGAAATCTATTTATTTAAATAAAAATCAGCCATAAAATTGTCCATAGTTGAAGAAATGTGTGCTGCTGTCTATATTTGAACAACAAATGCATTTTGATCACACCTCCGTGAGTTAAAGTTTAGCCGTATGTGTGCATATGCGTGTGAGAGGCTATTCTCGAAAAGTGTTGGAATAAAACACTCACACTTCACCACTACAGGAGGATTAACATTGTAGAGAGTCGTCTTGAGCGAGACTGACTAATCAAGCGTGAACTGGCACAGCGCGTTAACACATCTGAGAACCAAGAAAGCCAAATACACACATATTCTCTCCCTATAAAGGACAGAAAGCATTACCCTTTCATAAGCGTGCGCATATACCAGCGTGAGAGCACTCAAGTGAACAACTCACAGAGGCACACCACTGCTAATGCAGGACACCCACACATCATATTAATACACAGCACAGAAAGGCAATGATAATAAAGAATACAGAAAGAAAATTATAAAAAATACAGATTATATATTATATTTCAGCCTGCTGAACACCATAGGGTATACTCAAGCTAGCATTGTTAAAATTTTTGCAACAATTAATATTTTTTATGGTGGCTTAATTTTTCTGTTTATACTTAATTTCTGTTTAGACACAAACATTAAAGTATTTGCAACGCTATTTTCTTTTCTTTTAACAGGCTGGCACACTTGTCACACAATATACGGTAGGTCGTCTCAAAGGCAACCACCAAGCCAGCTAAAATAATACATAGGCCTACGTAATAAGAAATAAGACAAGCAAAAATGTAACAGGTCAAAAAGTTCCTATTGAACAACTCGCATTTTAGATACAATAACTGCCGATTACTTTGTCTATTTTTGTTCTGCAAAGGAAAATATTTCCAAACTAAGTCAAAACAGAGTCAAACATTGTGCATCTTGGAGAACAATGCAGTAGCTGTGTTTCATTCCCAAACGAATCACTGTTTTTGAACAAATCGGTTGAGTCAATGATTTAATGACTCAATCAAAAGACAGTCAATTGTTTAGTTCCTGAACAAATCAGTGATTTCAAACAAATCAGTTGAGTGAACGATTCAATGACTCACGCCTAATTACAGTCACTTGTATGTTCCTGAGCGAATCAGTGTTTTTAAACAAATCGTGTTTGAAAACAAATCGTTTCATTCCTGAATGAATCGATTCAATGAATCTTGACTCATATTCACAGTCACACTTGTTTCATTCATGAATGAATCAGTGTTTTTAACAAATCGATTGAGTGAACGATTCAATGACTCACGCCTAATTACAGTCACTTGCATGTTCCTGAGCGAATCAGTGTTTTTAAACAAATCGATTGAGTGAACGATTCAATGACTCACTCATATTTACAGTTACTTGTTTCATTCATGAATGAATCAGTGTGTTCAAACAAATCAGTTGAGTGAACGAATCAATGGCTCATTTATATTCACAATTACTTGTTTCATTCCTGAATGAATCGGTATGTTCAAACAAATCAGTTGAGTGAACGAATCAATGGCTCATTTATATTCACAGTTACTTGTTTCATTCCTGAATGAATCAGTATGTTCAAACAAATCAGTTGAGTGAACGAATCAAAGGCTCACTCATAAAGACAGTCACTCTTCTTGAATAAATCTTTGAATGAATCGGATGAAGGCCCACACGAGTCACTTGCTGCCACCTATATAATCACTAATGCAAATTTGGGAACTGGAAAGAATAATGTTATTTTCTTTGGCAAATATAAATAGTAATTAAGAAATTGCATAAAATCCATTCATATGAAAAACACGTGACAACTTTCCTCAATATCAGATTTAAAAAAAAAGAAAAAGAAAGACTTGCCCAAAGAACACAGTTTATTCAATTATATAGTAAATTCTTATATACACGTATGCATAATGTGTTTGTCTGTATGTATATGTATATATATATATACACACATTAGGGGTGTCAAAATTAGCGCGTTAAAGTAGGAGACTAATTTTTTCAGATTAACGCATTACAACAATTTCACGCAATTAACACAGGGTTGGTAACCCCATTCACAACTGCTGCCTCTGTCTCTTTTTCTTGAAAATGATTGCGTTTATTTAGATGCAGAATGTCTTTATGTCCACATCAAATGGGAGACGTTTCAGACCCGCACTCTACGTCGCCTCCACGCCAGGAACGAGTCAAACTAGTGCGGAAAAGATACTGTGCTCGTATCATTTCATATCAAACAGCGAAAGAAACTACATGCATACAATGTCCAAGTAATGCTGTCAGTTAAGGCATGAAGTTACCAAAAAGGCGATTAAAGCTGCCTTAAAAATGTGTGCATGCATGCAATGTGTTATATGTCACATTTAAGAACATGTCTCTGAAATGGTTTTAAGAACTGTCCTGAGGCACCCCAGCACTGTCTCCCCATCTAAACCACATGATTCAACTCGTCCGCTCATTAGTAGAGACTTTAAGACCTGAAGTGGGTCAGAAAATTTAAAGAGAGTTGAGAGAAAACAAGATGCATGTCAGATCCGCTTCAGCAGCAGCTTTTGAAGCAATAGCAGGCAAATAAGCTAAAAAAAACTGCTGTGATGTCTATTAATCCAAGAACAAAAGAAAAAAGCTTTATAGCTTTAAGAGGTTCATCTATATTTAAATTAGAATTGAATTAGTGTTTGGTTACTATTCATTTTCTGTATATTTCTGCCGAAGGGCACAGGTAACTAAATATGTCATTTATTATGTGAAGATTGTTTTAAGTTCACTTAAATTAGAAGTTAAGTCTAAGAAATGTAAAAATTGATAGCTTTCAATTATACTGTAATGCTGAATGGCTACAGTCAATGTTTTTTTATAGAGACATTCAGTAGTATTGGTATCAGTGATGCTGTCTTTCAGTCATAAAAAATATCCCATTATAGAAATATAAAAACACTGTCTTTATGTTGTTTGTATATTGCATATTTGAAGATTGAATGTGAAATTATTGCAATATAAAAGTATATTTAAAAACGTTAATGTTAAGTGGGATTAATCACGATTAATTTGAGAGGGAAAAATGCGATTAATTAGTAAAAAATGTAATCGATTGATAGCACTAATATATATATATATATGATTCCTAAGTTTATGATTTAGGAATTTAGTTTGAAGGACAGAATTAACAAAAATCTTTACTTTGAACTAGGTCTTTGAAACCAACATACCAAACCACTGCTAGAGAAAATATGCATTTGTTTAACTGGCCTCAAAACCTGAGACAAAAGCACTGTGAGAACTTCTCCATATGACAACCTGCCAGCTCTCCTTGGTCAAAAATCACTATCTCTTTACCCTATCACATCTGTCACTCTGTTTCCATCTCTATTGGCATGTCTTTCTTTCAGTGCTCCTGTGTCACAGCTTTTTAAACAAACATTGTCTCTCTCTCCCTCTCTCTCACATCAATAATGTAGCTAAATGTATCTCAGTGTTTAAGCCCTGACAGGGCCCTTCTGTCACTTTCCTGTTTAATAATAAACACAAAAAGAGGGGGACAGAGAGACAGAGTGAAGGGGACAGCGTGTGTGTGCAACACAGGAATGAGAATGATATGCCAGTGGAGTGCATTACTCTAGCACTTACTTACTTGGTTTGGCCCACACAGCAGTTTTTGCTTCCATCAGTGTGCAAACAGCCCCATCTCTCTGGATCACAATGGACCTAGTGAGTGCAGTCCGGCACTTCATACATGTCCACGCTCAGGGTTACGGCCTACCTGAGAATCTATTTAGGGTTCCGGTCATACACTTTTAACTACAGTTAGGGAACTTAGAACAAGTCATGTAAGGGAAACCCAGGATAAATCCATATTAATCTGACATTAAACACAGCATTAAGCAACAGAATAGAACAGAGAAAAGTTAATCTGGTTGACTCCACCATAAAACGAAATCAACTATATGTCTATTTCAATATATTTCATCATGCATTTCTGAGAGAACTATGTAAATACAGCATCTGTAATGCTGAATGGCACATAAATATCTCATTCAATGAATAATTATTTTGTTAAAATCTAGTGCTGTCAAACGATTCATTGTGATTAATCGCATTCAAAATAAAAACTTTTCTTACATAATATGTGTATACTGTGTATATTACAGTAATAATGTATATATATAAATAAAACATATGCATCTATATATTTAAGAAAATATATTGTTTATATATGAAACATATTTATATATAATATAAAATATAATAATATGAATATATAAATGTATAAACATATGCATGTATATATTTAGTTTGGAAGACAGAATAAAATAAAAAAGGGAATTTAGGGTAAAAATTGCACTTCTCCCCAAAGTGTATTAAACAGAATGTCTACAAAGCTTTTTTTAGACAGGCAATTTTTCTGACACACTTACTGAATTTGACCTAGGACGTAAGCCAAGATGTCCAGAACAATCCTGTAAAGAAAAATAATATGCCTCTCTTAATATTGGAAACTCAATTTTAACTTGATCAGCATTTTATTTTATTCATTCATCAAATGGAAAGTCCATGCTAATTGTTTTCAAATTATTGCAGGCTACACAAACTGTCCTGCAGTGTGGCGATGTATAGATTCATTTGTCACAATTCAGGATCGTTATATAATTGATATACCCTTGACATAAAAGTGGCAAAGCAATTACAAGAAATGTTAACCTGTTATATCATATATATTTTCCTGTCTCCATGTGTTCATTTTAACCTGAATTCTTGATGAAAAAAAGCTCATGTTCATGTAAATTTGTCAACTACTCATCTGAGAATAAATGTCTTCAGTGAAGTGACAAGATTTGCTGTCACTCTTCTTACCGCAGAGCAGTTGTTGTCAGAGCTGGTGAAGGGGGAGTATTTTAGGCTTGTGGTATAGCCTTCACTTGGGCATATCTTGTCCTGACCCAGAATCATCCCTCTGTTCATTCCACACTAACAGATGGAGAGGCCATCTGTAAATCACAATTTGGAGTTTTTAGAGACAGTTTTAGATTATTTTTTCACTTTACATCTGGTAATAATATAATAAAAGTTTTATAAACTTTTAGAAGCCAAAGTTATATTGGACTCTGGTGTTAAAATGTGACATTTATAACCGGTTTGATCATGTTGAACTGCCCATAAAAAAAATCACATTTGCTTGCATAAACAAATAGCAAACCGAGATGCTTATAAGATATTTCAAGGTAGATTGTGTATAATGATTCACAGCATGCATAATTGAATTACACAGATGCTAAAAAACAGTCCATACGCACTTGGCTTTCAAAGGCACATATGAGAGAATGCAGTGGTGGACAAAGTACACAGATCAAGAACTTGAGTAAAAGTACAGATACGTATAATAAAATATTACTCCAGTAAAAGTAAAAGTACTACTTTTTCAATTTTACTCGAGTGAAAGTACAAAAGTACTCAATTTTTTATGTACTTAAGTAAAAATTACTGATAGATTTATTTTGCAATTTTATATAGACTACTTTATTTAATTTTATATTAGCACATATTTTTATAATCCTACTGCCCAAAATACCTGGGTTTTTCCCAAAATAACCACTATATAGAGTCAAGATATATATTTTGTTGATATGGACTACGTTGATGAGAGTGATGTAGTAATGTTCACTGTGAAGCTTACACTGCCATGTACCTGAGAGAAAAACAGATTTCACCATCTAATTTTCACAAGTAAGAAAAAGTGTTTTAGAACGTGTTGTTTTGCAGAACGTCAGTTATATATGACATGAGAATTAGGCCTGAAATTAGGAAGAACATTTTAAGGAAAATCAATTATATTTTCATAATGATTTTTTTTCTTCTCAAACTTTGTCTGTGGTGTAAAACACCCTGGCCCAATGCCCCAGAGGGCATCACTTCCCACTCTGATAATTACTGTAGTTACTATGTTCTGAACATCACATCCTTTCTTTTCCCTCAGATGGAATCTATCTAGGTGGCTGAATAAACATATTTGGACTTTATATCTAAAAATTTCCTCAACTTAGCACCAGCAAGCTTGTTAGCTAGACAGCTAGCATCAGCTAACAATATTTACTTATTTTCAGTATGGTTATGAATAAACATTCATATCTGTCCACTCGCTAGTTGATCTAAACAATATAAAAATGTATACTGTTGATAAACAATATAAAAACGGCGTGATAGGTCTAAATGCATAGCATTTTAATAAAACTGCTAACGTTACAGCAGCGGGGAATATGAACGCGTGCATGAGTTATTTTATTTAATCGGTGTTATTTTAATGTTTTGTTTCTTGACCTAAAACATAACGTTAGAGACACTGGTGTTGATCTGTCTGCATTCAAGCATTTCAGTGGGCTTAAATAGATCACCCTTTACAGCAGATTTAGTTCACAAGCAACTGACAGTTTTGACCTAAATATTATTTTCAGTTACAATAATTAATCCTAAAATTCGACATTAGTAACTTACTTTTCACAGCATCAGTAGCGCGCGCTCACAAGATCTCCCGGTTCTTTACTTGTGAGTTCAGTTCACTGAAGAAGACTCGCTCTAAACGGATCATTTGAATCAGTGAGTTTTCGACTCGAGAACAGCTGCAATCAGGAATCGTTTGTTGCGATTTGCGAACCGATTGAACAGGTTCATTGAAAAGAATCAGTTTGTTCGTGAATCAGACACCGCTTCTGCGTCTCGGAGCACGTGATGTATCACGTGAGTAATTATATGTTTTATGAAATGTAGTGAAGTAAAAAGTACGATCTTATGCTTTGGAATGTAGTGAAGTAAAATTAAAAGTTACTCAAAATAAAACTACTCCAGTAAAGTACAGATACTTGAAAAATTTACTTAAGTACAGTAACGAAGTAGTTTTACAATTACTTCGTTACTGACCACCACTGAGAGAATGTGAATTATTATAAATCATCCTGTGTATAATGAGGTCAAAAGGACGAACTCCATGGAGACAGGTTAAATACTGTGTGTGTGTGTGTGTGTGTGTGTGTGTGTGTGTGTGTGTCGCGTGTGTGTGTGTGTGTGTCAAATAAATAACTATACCTATACAGTAATATAATTAGAAGGGACTGTTTAGGGTCAAAGATTAATGGTGTATTTATAAATCTGTGTGCAGGTCTTTGTGAGAAAGATGTGTTCATGCATACACTTCTAAGATCTTCAGGACCCGTATTGACATTGGACATCAAGTGGTGATCCAACACTGTCCAAATTGTTCACTATATGAGAATGACAAAAACTGTAATTAAGATCAAATATTAAAAGGTATTAATGTAATGCATTTGGCCAACTGTATCCATAAGATTATTAACATGACTGAGTAGAACATTTGATAGTTTTGTAAACACACAAACAACAGCAGAAGTTTACCAAACATACTGTGCGGAACAAACACTGGGACAAATATTGTAGCATATTAGTGTAAACCATAAAACCAGAGACAAATTCATTTAAAATTAAATAAAAAATCTAATTATGATTAGATACTTGGCCAGTTATGGCAGCAATAGAAGATTAGCTACTAAGATTTGTTATTGATTTTGAAAGAAGTCTCATGCTCACGAAGGCTGCATTTATTTTGGTAAAAATTGAGCTAAACCGGAAAATATCATTTCTATTTTAATATATTGTATTACATTTGATTACATTATTCCTGTGAAGCAGCCATTACTCCAGTAGTGTAAAATAATCCTTCATATATCATTTTAATTTACTGATTTGGTGCTCAAACCCAAAGTTCTGTCATGAAACTCTAGATGTCCAATAGGTCAAACTCAATCTGACATAATGACTAGGGGTGTAAATCGATTCTCATACCCAGCGATACGATATTTGCAATACCTCAAAAAATACTATGATACAATTACACTTTGATTCGATACAGGAGTATATCAATCAATATTTCAATATTATGATATTATATACCTATTTTAAACAACCATCTACATTTTTATTTACTCACAAATGCAACCAAAATATATAACATGAACATTTATATCTGAAGGTTTCACATCCTGTACCTCAATTGGGAAAAATAGGCCTATACATTTTTATATATAAAAAAGAAAATAAACAATTGGGGAAAAAAATTCTGGCTGCTACTATGGGCTCAGTGTTAAAAATATTTTCTACAGATAACAGTTAATAAGCAATAGCAGAAAATAAATACAATAGAAAAAGACACAAGTTCAATAAACAGTGCTTTTCAGGTTTTTCAGCTCAGTCTAAAATAAATATTCAGTTGGGCTAAGCTACAGAAATGTAATAATCAAATGTCAAATAAATGCAGAGTCTTCACTGTATAAACTAAATATAGATTAATCATCTTTGATGTTACAAATATATTATTTAGTCAGGAGCAGTGAGCAGTGTATTTTTCTTTGATAGCATATATTTATTATACTGATTTTATGTTAAGACATATGCCTAACTGACTGTTTACTAGGATATTCGCCAAAACGTGCATTTTGATGCCATTTTGTCTGTATTTATTCATCCATGCACAAAAAAGCGTAAGAGAGCTCAATTTATGCGCGGTGTGGACAGCAGCTACTGAGCTCCTTGCTCAACATTCAAATACTTGCTGAAATTCAAATGCTCAAAAAGTGAAATTCAAGTGCTTGCTTTAGCAGCTGCATCTTGCTTCAGAAACCCTCCACCTTCCCCAGCTCCACCTGTATAGATCTGCTACGGGGTGATTCTTGAATGCTATATATGGGTGTTATTTCATATATGTTATTATGTGATCTTCCGCCAAGACCAAACTCAATTACATTGTCATGTACATTACCATGAAAAAAAACAAGAGTTGTCATGACAGATCTAACATTTATTATTATTATCAAAGGTGAAAACAGTTGTGCTGTTCAATATTTTTGTGAAAACCGATACATAAAAACTTACTGGGCCCAAACTTTTGAATAATTTTCTCCTCCCTTTTAAAGTTTGGTCATTTTATGTTGCAATCCCAACTATGCATGATTATATGGATGATTAAATGTCATTGTTTCCATTGAGTGTTGTTTTTCCCCCTGCTGTTAGTGATGAAAGAACTGTACTAGAATGCCATTGCAGTTGTTACACTAATTGGAGAAGCATTCATACTCTTTTCCTTGTGGGTATCTGACTTAACACTATTCGACTGGCCAGTTACAAACACCAAACTTAATCAGTTAAAATCTTTTAATTGTTCTGCAACATTAATTAAATGTGTTTAAAAGGATGCATGAAATGCCTGAAAGCAACATACTGACTTCTGCGTATCTGCTAAGTGATAAAGAGTCACTAAAACTATACAAATGCCTAATCATAGTATTGCTTTAGGAAAAATGGCATTTAGGACATGCTATTATTTCTAATCTCCTAAACAAAATTACATTTATTTTAGCTGAATAAACCAAAATAATTAACATAATTATAATGAAACATTTTTGACATTAATGTTCAGCACACATTAAAATGCCAGTTCATACAGTTTGAATGGCATTTACTTTTGTCTCCAATCTGTATTTATTATATACTTTACAGTCACGATGTCCCGGTACTAGTGTTTAATATTAAGAAGTACTTAATCCCTTAAAAGCACAACATCACCAAGAACACTGTTATAGAAGTGCCCTCTTTTCATGTTTGCTGTCTACCAAAGGAAAAAACACAAAATCTCTCCCAAATCCCTGCTCTGCACGCTCCAAGGCATCCCTGTCTTCAGGAGGAAGAGAAGCGGTGGATAAGAATCAAATGGAGAGTGACAGACAGGGAAATGATAGATTGGCGGAGAGATTTGCAGAGTCTCCATCTGTGAACATAATCTAAAAAAATCTGTTTATGCACTAGCAAGAGGGAGATGGAGGGGTGGATTTAGTGTAAGCCACAGAATAATATCAGTTGCATGGTTTTAAGGGCAAATAGAGGAGGGAGGGAGGAAGCTGAATTAAAAACACTCTTGTCCTCAGTATATGTGCCAGCTGTACTCCAACGAACTCCATGGAGACAGTTAAATACTGTGTGTGTGTGTGTGTGTGTGTGTGTGTGTGTGTGTGTGTGTGTGTGTGTGTGTGTGTGTGTGTGTGTGTGTGTGTGCAAGTGTGCGAGAGTGTGTGAGGTTTAGGCCTTCTGTGAATGTGCTTTATATGACAGCGCTTGTTTTGTGTTTGTTCAGTTTGGTCTGATCAATTTAAGAGACTTTAGGTTCTTGTACATGAGGGCTTGGCCCATTTCACGCTGCCCCAGTGGAGCCAGAGCTCAACCTCCCCTCATCTGGAAAAATATGTAGTATTAAATAAACATGAAGCAGAAATAATTAATTTGTAAACAGTACGATGGATTGCCGATGAGAATTCACTGGCTTGTTTTATTCCTTTTTTTACTCTCTCTCTCTGTCGGTGATAAACAGTTCATTAGATGAATGTCAGGCAAGACATGATTTGATGGGAAAGGACAGCTTAGCTGCTCGATTCTGGTCATTTCAACCTTTATTGCATAGAGTATTTCGACATAAGTTCTGCCTGTGGCACATTTTTAATATGGGATGTTGACAGGCGCATTCCAGTGTTGTGCACATTTTAGCAATGCATTCCGGTGACACTCTTGTATTTTCTTGACATGCAGTAGCAAAATCTGAGACAGTAAAATGCTTCTCTTTTTCATAGAAAAATATATTTTTCTGATTTGAACAAATTATACACACAAAGTACACAGTATTTTTCTTTTAAAGTATATAATTGCTTATGCATGATTAAACTGAATTGGACATAAATATGTACACTGTGAAACTTCAAAACCTGAATATCAAAAATAATTTCTCAAAACAGGGTAAAGAATTGAACTCTGTGAAACATCATGTATTTAATAATGGCCTACTACTGTAATATTGTTTGTTGTTTTTACATTTATGTTTTTGTGTACTTGCTGTTTTCATCCAAAGCAACTTACAAATGAGCACAATGGAAGCAATCTGAAAAAAAGTTAAAAAAATGTATACAATTTTTAATATAAAGTTCTAATTTATCAAAAGTTTTTATAAGTTCTATCTGTGCACATCATTATTTAAAAAAAACGAATGTGCCCTCATAATCTCTAATCAAAAACATGAACTTCCCCCTTGCAACAACATCTCTGATGACGTGTGTCTTCCCTCCAGCAACCTGTCACTCGCATGAGATTTCAGTCAATCAGTTCCTGATGTATAAAATAAGGTCTCGCCCCACAAAAGCCATTTCTCTCAGATAACACAAACAGCAAAAACAATGGTCACAGACATTGACTACATGAGTTCGTGATTGTTTTTCATTCAAAATTATGAAATTTGAATAAAAAATTTGAGTAGTTTGTGTCACTGTATATTACTGTTGCTCATGTAATATTTAAAACAATCTCTTCCTCAGTATATGTGCCAGCTGTGTGTGTGTGTGTATTTGTGTGAGGTTTAGGCCTTCTGTGAACATGCTTTAAGTGACTGTGCTTGTTTTGTGTTTGCTTTAGTCAGGTTTGTTCAGTTTAAGAGACTTTACATTTACATTTATCAGATGCTTTTATCCAAAGCGACTTACAGTGCATTCAGGTTATACATTTTTTTGTAAGTACATGTGTTCCCTGGGAATCGAACCCACAACCTTTGCGCTGCTAACGCAATGCTCTAACCACTGAGCCACAGGAATCAACTTTAAGAGATCTCAGGTTTTTTTTACATGAGGGCTTGGCCCATTTCATTCCATTTATATGTAACAACAATCCACTGAAGGCACGCCGAGTAAAGAACCCATGTGCAGTTTATTAAAAAATGGCAAATTGATACAAAATAAATAGAACTAAACCCTGACAAAAAACTTGAACAGAACTTGACCCAATTCACCAACAGCAGGTTACAAAGGAAAAATCATAACATGGCAAACATAAGGGCCTAAATACATACACATGGGAAATCACATGACGGCAACACCAAATTTATGAAATGGAACTTGTAAACATAAACTGATTATAAGGTAACAAGACAGTGAGCCATTAGATCTGAAGCCGATCGATCAGTATCTGACTTGAAGCAGTGCATGCTGATTAGATATATTGGTCAAATTTTAAGACAAAGCCTATGCCACGTCACTGTGATGTATGCCATCAAAGTACCGTGAGAGCGATTCGAAAGCAGCCGGCTGACTCATTCTGTGCAGTTTCTTCAGAGCGGCCACAAGTTCTGACGATGACACAGCCGTTTCACGATTGGTCAGATTCAGTCACGTGTATGACATCTTCAGTTTCGTTACTACTCACAAATACATGCTTTTAGAACAGTAAATAATAATTTCAGGTCAAATTTATGTTATATTGTCATGTTTATCATAATACAACCGATTAAAAATATAGAGCCCATATTGTATATTTATTCTTGTATAAACAGCCGCTACACGTAATGAAAAGACAGTTTTTATTTCATTATATATATTTTTTTAATTTAGGATGAAGTCAAGTAGTGTCGAAAGAGATATGTTTTCAGTTGTTGCTTAAAGATTGACAGGGATCCAACATTCCGGACGAGGGTGGGAAGATCATTCCACCAGCCAGGAATGGTGAACGAGAATGTTCTGGAAAGTGATTTTGAGCAAGACACATGAACTAAAGGAACCACATAGGTTCACATGACTCGAAAGGAAACATGTCTGACTGACATGCCTTCAAACATGACTGACTAAATTATAAAATAAGAGACATAAAGATATAAACATGACAGACATGGCACTTATCACAATCCTTTACCATTCAAACCGCGTCAAGCTGGAATTTATGTTCGGTATCTGTGAGCAGTACATCCCACCTTCTTTCTCAATCATTTTGACATTGATGAGTGCTGATAGACTGCTAATATTTAAACCTTCTGTAATCCTAACAATAAACAAAGCAGTATTAAGAATATCAAATATTGTTTGAGATTGAGACAGTTTGTCCTTCTTTAATTACTGGATGGATGGGACTTCCCCGCAATGTTAATGGCCGCTGTAATAATCTAAATAAAGTAATGATGAAAATAATTACTGTCTCTGTCTTTCTTCTCTGTCCTTTCCTGTCTTCCTCAGTTATGCTGCTGGACACCATGGAGTCCACCGCTGAACTAGGCTGGACGACATATCCTGACACAGGGGTAAGATTCATGCTTTATTTTAAAATCAGCACACATTTCCTGATGATTTTATGAATCAGATGGATCACGCTTTAGAATATTCTGAGGTGATTGATTGTGTGCATGTGAAGCTTACTAATGACCTCTTCTTTTGTGTTTGTTGTTTTGGTTGGCCTTTATGTTTGTGTGTACTTGCTGTTTTAATCCCGCCTTTACAAAAGGACAAGAAATGGAGCATATTAAACCCTCCCTCCCTCAATTCCTTCATCCTCTTATGTGTGTATTTTCTGTCAGCTCGACCGTGATATCTGCTGTCTCTGTGGCCCTGGGCAGTGCAGAGTCTCTGACCTACTGAGAAGAACTACTAGTCCTTTCCTTCCTGTCCCAGCTTCTCTTGCCAGACCTCAGTTTCTCTCTCTCTTTCTGTCTGTCACTTGGTCTGCATGCATATCTTTGTTAATCTATCCATCTGTGCTTTTCTGAATTTCTCCCCCTCTCCTTCACGCATCTTCTCATTCTCTCAAGCTGTCCTCCCCATGTTTTCTTCCCGCTCAGTCCCATTTCTTGCTTTCATTCCGTTTTAGTTCTCTAAATGAATATTTTCATTCCTCCTGCAGTCTTTTCATGTTAAGTTTTTGATGTTGTGTTTCTCTTAGTCATTCTGTCTGTTTGTATTTATTTTCTTCATCCTCCGTCTCTCTCCATTTCTCAGCGTGGCAGTTGTTCGCCGCCTCTTTGTGAGTCAGTGAGGGTGTGTGTCTGTGATTTCTGTATTGTGTGTTTGAGAGATTTGGGGTTTGTCTGGGATTTTCAGATTAAATCACCTGAAGAAGTGGGAAAGGGCAGGGCATTTCTTTAATCCAATCTGTGTCATTTTCACATCTCGGGACCTAAACACAGACAAAAGCTTTCTTAATATGTTTATATATATATATTCACTGGTATAAATTTTTTGTTAAAGTACAGTGAAGTCCAAAAGTCCAATTTGTTTCAAATCTCAAGTTAAACTGGAAAAAAAACTTAGGATAAAAAATACACACATATATTTACTGTATATATCATTCAAAAGGGATCTCAGATTTCTGTACTTCATTGTATATTTTCAAGCGTCTTTGTGAAAATGTAGTGGTTGTGCAGTATTCATGCCTCAGGCTCATTTTTATTCTCATGTTCCACCTCTCAGTGGGATGAGGTGAGCGTGTTAGATGACAAGGGGAGACTCATGCGTGCCTTTGAAGTCTGCAATGTCAATCAAAACCCTCGTCTCCAAGACAACTGGTTGGCCACGCCCTTCCTGTACCGGCAGTCAGCTCCACGGATCTTTGTGACACTGCGTTTCTCGGTTCGAGACTGTGCCAGTCTGCGCTCACCCTCCCCGACATGCAGGGAGACCCTGACACTGTTTTACAAACAGGCTGACTCTCAGAGAGAGCTGGAGAGAACCTGGGCAGCTGAGGTGAGTGATGAGGGATTAGCTCGTTTTTAAGGCCCAAGCCAGAGACTTTAATGAGATTAAAGAAGGATTGAGAATATTGTGCTAAGCGCATTGGTACATTGGTCAATGATATGATATTCAATTTGATCTGTGGCTATTCATTCATCACAAAATACCAGAAAAATCCAATTCACACATACAAGGACTTGAATGTGCATCGTCAATGTTTTTTTTTCCCATATCTGAATTAAAAATAAATGTTAAAATATGAATATTCAAAAATTAATGTATGACCAAAAAGTGACATAGTACAACCAGCACCAAAAAAACATAAAATGTCATAATCAATATACTTCTTAAATTATCAAATAATTTGACCTTTTTATGAAAAGACCAATTTTATTAAGTTTGTAAAATGTCATGTTGTGCAACTCCCCTAAATGTAAGGATTTTAATGAATTACAAAAGTTTGCGATCTGTTTTTTTATGTTTTGAAATAAATCTATTTATTCTCACAAAGGCTGCATTTAAAAATACAGCAAAAACTGTAATATTGTGAAATATTACTACAATTTAAAATATATATTTTTTCTATTTCAGTATACTTTAAAATGTAATGTATTCCTCTGATGGTAAAGCTGAATGTTCAACAGCCATTACAACAGTTTTCAGTGTCACATGATCTTTCAAAAATCATTCATCAGAATTTTTTGATGAATAGAAAACTAAAAAAACTGCATTTTTTATAAACAATGTAAAGCCTTTACTGTCACTATTATCCTAATAAATTGTATTTCTTTAAAAAAAGGTGCACTGACCCCAACATTTTAAATGGTATTGTAA
Source organism: Gymnocypris eckloni scoliostomus (assembly GCA_027564155.1). Taxonomy (NCBI): domain Eukaryota; kingdom Metazoa; phylum Chordata; class Actinopteri; order Cypriniformes; family Cyprinidae; genus Gymnocypris; species Gymnocypris eckloni. The sequence goes on along the minus strand of CM050424.1, from coordinate 18,951,455 downwards.
TATACACTATAAATTATACATTTTGTGAAAATGATCATCATGATGTGGACACTCGTGGAACATGTGGTATAGCTTTTTACTTTATGGCTGCACTTTATTATATTTAAATGATTATTGAAAATGTTATATAAAAATCGAAACCATAGGAAACCAACACTAACAGAAAGTACGGATCAGAAAATAAATATTAATGTATAATATGACCTGAGATGATGGAAGGACTTGTGATTAAGTATAATCTCCAAAATCATAGATCCGTACCCAAGTTATAATGACTGCTATGCCCCACAAATGTAACCATATGGCTAGGAGACATCTTGAGCTCATGTCTGTAACCTTCAGTGCACACAACTTAAGTCTTACTTTCCAATTATCCCATTTCTGCAGGACAGTATTAGCATCATAAAGCTAGCATGAGTGTGTTAGCCTGGTATCAAATGCTGGGTTGTTGATACCTTGTCCCACACCCACACACAGACATCATATGAAGGATTTTGGCAGCATTCAGTCTTGTAGCATTCTGTTTTGTTTGACTGACTAAGACATACTTGGAAGATGTGTTATGATGCAGCCTGAGGATCCACGGGATTCGTTTTTTAAAGAAAGTAAGACCCGTGTGCTCTTTGAGAGACTGTGTATTGTATGAACTACACCTCCCCAGACGCACAACTCAGAACAAAAGATGAAACCTACATGATACCTCTGACATACGCCTGCAGGCTTTTGATAAAAAAATGTATGTAAAATATTAAAGCAAGAAGTGTATCATTCGTTGCTTAAATCAAATACTAATTTCATTAATTATTATTACATTGTTCAATTAACAATGTACATCAACAGCACTGGATATATATCTTTATACTTTTCTGGGCAGGATGGCCTCAAGGGATGTATAAATTCTACGAGTGAAATTTCCTGGTCGTGTTTGTTAGAGGAAAACACACAGTGTGGTTTTACGACACTGTTATGTGGAGTCTCAGCGGTTTGTGTGGCTTACTATTCCACCTCAGGGGAGAAGATAATGCTAAAAACAAGAAATAAAAACTGTTGTTATCTCTCGAGAGAAATGTGATGTGGTCCAACGTCAATGGAAATCAAATACTTTTCTTCTAGTTTTGCAGGTCTCGCAACATCTCTGTTATGTAAAGCGCTTGTCATGTCTTATTTTTGCCGCCTTTTAAACTAAAAATAGCTCCTAGAAGGACTAGTTCATCCCAAAACTGAAGTTCTGTCATTATTTAATCACCCTCATGTTGCTCCAAACCGTATGCTGCTATTTATTCAGTGAAAGACCAACTTCCAGGGACATATCTGGTGGTATTTTGCTTGGAGATTTCACTTGAATGGACAGCAGGCCACCGCAGCTGCGGGAAAGGGCTAAATTGAGCTTGTGTCCAAGAGAACATTGCACTGTTGGCTTTCACTGTTAACTGCTGCAGTAAACACTCAAAAAGATACAAAAAATTATTACAGTGCCAAATCACAACTCATTGTACAAATGTGTTGTATTATTTAAGAAGACTTGGAATATTCTTTTATATTTTATAGAATATACACTTCCCTTCAAAAGTTTAGGGTCAGTAAAAATATTTTTTTATGTTTTTGAGTGTCGTCAAGGCTGCATTTATTTGATCAAAATACAGTAATAGTGTGAATTGTTGTTAAAATAAATAAATAACTGTTATCTATTTAATTATATATTTAAAATGGCAAAGATAAATTATCAGCAGCCACTGTAAATGCTCACCAAAAAAAATATTCCTGTTGTTTATATGCTGCTTCTAAAATCTGTTTTGTACCTTTTGTAACATACAACCACCATAGCCTTTCCACAAGCTAAAGTAATACTAATACTTTATATGTGACCCTGGAGCACAAAACCAGTATTAAGTCGCTGGGGTATATTTGTAGCAATAGCCAAAAATACACTGTATGGGTCAAAATTATAGATTTTTTTTTTATGCCCAAACCCATTGGGATATTAAGTAAAGATCATGTTCCATGAAGATATTTTGCAAATTCCCTACTGTCAATATATTGAAACGTATTTTTTTATTAGTAATGAGCATTGCTAAGGACTTCATTTGGACAACTTTGAAAGGCGATTTTTTTTTCCAAATAGGGTCATATCCTAACAAACCATACATCAATGGAAAGCTAATTTATTCCACTTTGATATGATGTATAAATCTCAATTTTGAAAAATGTACCCTTATGACTTTTGATGACCCAGACCCTTATGACTGACCCTAAACTTTTGTTCCTGTGGCTCAGTGGTTAGAGCATTGCGTTAGCAGCGCAAAGGTTGTGGGTTCGATTCCCAGGGAACACATGTACTGACAAAAAAAGTATAACCTGAATGCACTGTAAGTCGCTTTGGATAAAAGCGTCTGCTAAATGCATAAATGTAAATGTAAATGACTGGTTTTGTGGTCCAGGGTCACACGTGTTGTCACATATCTACAAAACAGCATCATGGTAACACTCAGTACTAAAATAACTGAATAAGCATTAATTAAACCACATAGGTTGCCACATAAAACCTAAATTTACATAACTGATAACAAAAACCATTAAGAAACACAATTATGCAAATTAAATCAAATGTAAAGTTTCACCTATAGGGAATCCTAGGATTGTCAGTTTACAGTTTTTCGCTTTAATAAGATGACAGTACTGAGAGTACCGCAAACGTATTGTAAACAGTACTATTTTACTGTAAGCTTACATGAAATTTAAGATTGGATCTATTACATTTATTCGTGTACAGTAAAGAAATGTAACAGATTTTTACCAGGTTTTTACTGTAGTATTTTTTATAGTCTTTTACAATTAAAATTGCAATAATTTGTACAGGGCTGAATTAGTTCTCAATAAACATTTCTTATTATTATCAGTGGGTTATTATGTTATTTAGCTGCTATTACTTTAAGAGCTGCCACTGCTGAACATGACACAGATCTGACATTTTGGGTTTGAAATGACATGAGGAGTCTCTCTCTCTGTCTCTCTCTCTGTCTCTCTGTGTCTCTCTCTCTCTCTCTGCTATAGCCTTCCAGTGGAGAGACGAGAGAAGGCTGGGTGAAGATCGACACCATTGCAGCAGACAAGAGTTTCAGCCGCGTGGAGCCAAGTCTACCTCACCAGTACAAATCTGAAAACGCCCGACGCATCAACATCAAAACCCGCAGCTTTGCTCCTCTCACACGAAACGGGTACGATGACCTTTTCCCCCTCTCCCCAAAACCTTCAGATAAATGATGGTCACTGTGTGCAGATGAAATGAGGATATGGTCACTCAGGATCAGGCAATTCAGCTGAGTAAATATCAGCCACAGTGTTAATATTTAACTTGATATGGTTTGAATATGAAAACAAACAACAGTTATTAGTCTGTCTGGTCTCAACGGATGTTTTGATGGCTGCTAAACATGTCGCCTATCTCTTTTATCAGTTTTTTGTTATTGTCTTTTTCAGGTTTGTTTTAGCTATAGTAGACAGCGGAGCATGTGTCACTCATGGGTGTTTCCATATTTTATCGTCGCTGTCCAGCAACCAGTCGTTTCCTGGCTTTCTACCCAGCCACGCCCTCAGGGGCGGAGCCAACGTCTCTAGTTCCGGTGTCTGGAACATGTGTACCCCACAGCCAATCACAGGGTGGGACAGCACCGAGAATGCACTGTAACACAGAAGGCGAATGGATGGTGCCTGTTGGAGGATGCACGTGTGATGCAGGATATGAGCCCAATCATAATGGCTCGGCCTGTATAGGTGAGTCTGTAAAACATGTCATGTCATGAATTTTGATTCATTTCAGTGACTCAAATTCTTTGATTCCAATCATGAAAAGATTTGTTCAGATTTGTTCACTGGTTAATTCAGTGACAGGATATGAGTATAATCTTAATAGGTTGGACTGTTTAGGTGAGTTAACAAAACATGTTGTAATATGATGAGGATTTTGATCAATCCCAGTGACTGAAAAGTTTTTTATTACAGTAATTAAAAATAGCTGATCAGATTTATTAACTGATTCATTCGGTGACATAATATGAGCCCAATGATAAAATTATTTGCCTGTTTAGGTAAATCAAGAAAACAGTTTAATAGTGGGAACTTTAATTTATCGTAGTAACTCAAATCTTTTGATTCAGTCAGAACGGGATATGAGTCCATTCATAAGGGCTTAGCATGTTTCGGTGAGCCAACAAACTTGTAGTCTAATGGTGGGGATTTGTATTCATCTCAGCGAGTCAAATCTTTGAAACATTCACCAAATAGATTTGTTCAGATTTATTCACTCTTTCATTCGGTGATTTATTTTCAGGTTACATCGTAACGTCAGTAGGTGGTGACAAATATTTTTGTTTTATTTTTTTATGAGCGAGTCATTGAATAATTTCTAACAAAAAAAGGTCACTACCAAATCAGAGTCTTTTTAATATTTTCCTATAATAATTAAATAAATAATATTTTTTTATATTGTCAGTTTGCTCATTTGTAATGATTTTATTTCAGTGCACTTTATTTAGATTTGATATAAGGCTATGTCAATATTGGTGAGGGCCCATTTACAAGATCTTGTCTGGGGCCCCACAAACCTCTGAGCTGGTCCTGAGCTCATCGCATTTACACTTAGGATGATCCACTAGCGTTTGACAAATACTTCTAACCAGAGACCCCCTTTCACTCACCTTATCATTTCATTGTGCATGCATCATTGTTGTGTCAGTTATCTTTGAATCAGAACTCTGCGGGCTTCCTGTCATGGTAATTATCAATGGAATTTGATGGACAGAAAATGACACGCGGTGTATTCAGACAAGCGGAAAAGCGCCCATAAACACAGATCTAATTAAAGACACAAAAGACGTGCTGCATTGCATGCACTGTGTTTTGTGATTGCAAGTTACAAATTTGTCTCCACGAGTTAAAAACTGTCCCCACTTTGAAAAAAATTAGTTAAATAATATTTCTTGAAGGGTAAGCTATTAAAAACCTGTTATCTGTTAGGATTATGTTAGGGAAGTAAACATTCTTATTAGACTAAATAATTATTGATCAAAAGTGATAGTAAAGACTTTTCTATTGATGCAAAATAAATAGTTTTTAAAGCTGCAGTCCATTGCTTTTTTTGGTTAAAAATGATCCAAAATCCATTTTTGAGCAACATAACCAGCCAGTGTTCAAAACGATCTTCTTACCTTGGCCCGATTCACAATGGTAAGTTTATAATCAAGTTTTCTAATTTGAGTGGTACGGGTAGGTTTTTGTGGGAAATTCGAGCATGCTGCAGCATCATAACGTCTGTAAACATAAAGAAGTTGTCCCGGCTGGTAGGCTACATCTCGTGAGGATTTGTCAGCATTATATGCATATCTGTGGGTATTTTGTTGGCACGTCTTTTCAGTATTTTCTTTCTTCTTTTTTTGTATTGTCTGTTGGCTGACAGAGGAGAAAAAACTGTGAGAATTTTAAATATTAAAGACGAACTTGTCTTTTTCATCAAGTACATTTTTTCTGTCTATCCAATAGAGGAAATGAGGTCAGAGAGGAAGAGAGATAGAGATGCAGCAGAAGTGGAGGAGAGCTGAGAGGGGTTAAATTCTGGGGGCGATGCGAGTAAATCAGACAAGAAGTTTTGGGATATCTTGAAGACGAGAGTGGTGAGGAGACGGAGAGAGAGTGGGATAAGAGAGGGATGTGACATATTTAGGTCACGGTGATGTAATGGCCATTCAGCGGAACAAGTGACAGAAACCACAGGGAAGAGGAGAGGGAAGGACATAGTAGTGGACATAAGTTAAAGACTGGAGCACTGAGATCGCAGAAATCATACAGAACATGCTAGATGGACAGACGGAGTCATGTGTGGAACAAGTTTTATTTTGAGCACAACAGTTTTAATATGCTATGTGATGCGTATCCTTGAGTGCAGGCGCTACATATTTCATTTGCATTTAAATTTGATGTCACATTTTTAGCAGCAAACTAATTTGAACTTCTCTCACATTTTTCCACCTTGTATTGCTATCAGAGCTTGGCAACTGACGTCAAGAATGTGAATTGTGATTTATGACCAGTGAGTGACAACAGTGAGTGACAACTACACTGCAAAAATATAATTCATTAGTGCTGTCAATTGATTAATCACAATTAATCACATCCAAATAAACGTTTGTGTGTACGTAGTATAAAATGTTATATTTATATATAAAATATGTATATTTATATATATAAATGATATAAGAATGTAAATATTTTTAAAATATATGTAATTGCATTTTTATGCATAATATATAAACGGTTCACACACATCTATCATGTAAACACAAACTTTTACTTTGGATGCAATTATTTTATTTGCCATTAATCATTTGACAGTGCTGAGAATTATATATATATATATATATATATATATAACTTTATATAAATTAAAAACAGATTTTAATTAGAATTTATTTAAAGGTCCCATATTGTCAAAACTGCATTTTTTCATGGTAACTGAGGTCTAGGGGCTATGTAACTACCATATACGTCTCAAAACAGTCAGTCCACAGTAAAGTGCACACAGCCTGCATAAAGTAACTGTGCTTTTTACGAGCGCTTGTGACCTCCGTAAAAATGTGCCGTCCGAACTACTCAGTCACCGCCTTGAGTCACCATCACAAGCACTGCCCACCGTCCTTTTGCCAAACCCTTAGACAGCACAATAGCATCTACCTTGAAAGTACATCGATGAGCAACAACACGGAAACATGTTGGAAAGGTTAACTTTAACCAGATCGGCTGACCTGTAACTGTAAGGATGGATGATCTGACAGGACTGTTATGAGGGGAATCACGTCTAACATGTATAGTAAAGACAAACTCGCCGTGTCTATCTTGTCATGATGAAGGCAACACTTTTTACAGCTACATTATTATTCCAGCCACAATTTATCACAACAATGTATATACAATTACAAATGATTATATATAAATCGTCAGTTTGTTGTTTTACACACATGCACACAGACATTATTTCATACACAGCATAAGTTAGTTGTGAGATGCAAGAAATCTTCAGGCGCGCCCATAACAACAAAAAGACAATACTTTATTGAACCTTTTCAGATACGAAGCATGTGTTTCAAACGCGATCGTGTTTGGCGATGGTTTCTGTCCAGTATGCACGTTTTATCTCGTTTAACCACAACTGTCGTCGTTTTTTTGTCTGGCAGTGGCAGCAGGTATGCGATCAAATTTCTTGAGGCTGTATTATGTCGATTCTGGCACCCAACATTACACCAAAATGATATTTTAGCTCCTTATGTAGCCGAATCTGCACTGTTTTGAATGGGTCGCCTTCAGTTTCCCCTTTGTTTTGCAGCTAGCGCTATGACGTAATTGTGACATCGGCCCTACACAGAAGGGTATAACTGCAGCCTGGAGATCTCCAAATGGGGCGGGAACTCCAAAACGAGGTGGGAGCTCCAAAATAGGGCGTGGCTTCCTCACATTTACAGACAGGCACATGACACGCATGCACAATTTTTTCTCCCAATCAACTTCAGAGCAAACTCCGCCCCACAGATGATTCTAAAGATTGTATTGGTTGTGTCCATCACAGTGTTAATTTAATTTCCTACAATATGCTACAAAAATGCTAACCCCTAAACCTATCCCACACCTGACCCTAACCTTAACCAGTGAAATTGGCGCTGAAAAGAAAGTTGCAGTTCTGGAGATAAGCAGTTAATAAGATTATGTGATATGAGATCTCTGAGCCGGCCGTCCGGTAACTCCCCAACCGGACCTCACCGGACAATGGCAGTTTTTTAGTTACACCCAGCGTCACTACCCCATCCTACCCTGCAAATTTCAAGCCCCGGGACGCCTCCGTTGCCAAAACAAAGCGATAGAGTAAACTATTTCCCCTGTGCTACGCTGGGACGGCTCACGAGAGAGCTCGTGGGTGATTCCAGTTTATATCATTAAACCACAAGCTTTGGGCTCTCCTCTCACAGAGAATATTGATTTATACAGCATATTTATTTTAGATAAACTAGAAAAAAAAATATTTATAGTGTTATTTTGAAATGTTAGTCAACAATTGGCTGAAGCCAGTACCAATGGTGAAAGTCTTTGCACGAAGAGACCCCGCCCCATTTTGGAGGTTCTGCCCACTTTTCTGCAGATCTCCGGTCTGCAGTCATACTTGGCCCTACACGACCCTAGTTACCTGTGGTTGGCCTTGCCATGCGTCACTCAGAAAACAACAGGCCAATCAGAAGAGAGGCTCATGAATATTAATTAGACAGGCCTAATCGACCTGTTTTACCAAAGCTCCTGAGAAAAGAGCTGTAAAAATATATTGAGATGGTTTTTGGTACTTTTACTGCAAATGTATATTCTTAAAGAAATCAAAACCTAAAATAAAACTCCAGAAAGGTGTACAATATGGGACCTTTAATAAATTAAGACTTGTCCGCAGATTTATTTTTCTTCTTTTAAGCATAAACCTTACACCATTTTAATTAACTTATTTTAAATATTTATTTTTACCTATGATATCTTTACTAAGCTGTTAAAAACATTACTATTGCTAATAAATCAATAAGTCAATATTATAAATGTTTCAAATAAATTAAATACTAAAATCTAAAATATGCTAAATTCTACAAGTGAATTTGGGCATCACATTATAATGCGTGTGATAATGTATAGTAATTTTGAGGCCTGCTAAATATTTAATTGAATTGAGTTATTAAAACAGTACTTTTCAAGATTAAGTGAGTGTTGAGTGATGGCAAATTAAATTAATCTAAATGTGAAGATGGTAAAATGAGCATTTAATGAGCATCTATACCAATGCAGATAAATTGAGAGAAATATTGTATAAATATTTTCTGGTCATGTGTGTAGATATTAGACAACAGATTTGAGTCTGAGTGAGTTGTTCGCTAAAGAGCAAGTCTCAAAGCCCCCAAAGACATGAATGTTCTTTTGCTTTGACCTCAGTTGTCCTTCAATATTCTATAGTCGTTAAAGCATGACTGAGCAGATGAAACAATTACACCTGCTCATCCACATAGTCCACATCATTGCATAGTGGACCGCTTAGAATCCATATTTTCATCCGCTTTTGCCTAATATCAAATGTAATTTACAGAATCTTCCAGATTCTGGGCACAAATAATATTTTTGTTAGATTAGTGTTTTTGTAGGCAGAATGACTCATTCCCACTTCTTACTTAATAATTAAACTAAATTGCAGCTTTGAGTAGAGGGGTGATGATAATTTGATGCAAGTTTTATATCCTCCATGTTGCCATTCAAATAGCATGAAAGCGACTCTTGATTCGTGTCATTCAGTCACTGGGGTATTCAGTGACATTTTATCTTGCATCAGAGCAGTTTTACATGATTCTCTTAAATGGATGAAACCATAATAACTGGTGACCATGAGGTTGTTTATCATTTGCAGAGAGTTTCCTGAATGTGTTACAAACATTATATTGGCACAGTAACTGTTGCTGTAAATATAGCACATTCTCTGCCATACAAAAAAGCTTGTTAATAGTAGATTGCCTAGATTTGCTTATTTACTTATCCAGTGCACACACAGTGAATATGTTTTATTTTTAATGTTTTGTGAGAGGAAAGCCCTACCAAAAGAGTTGGCAATGTGTTTTGACAGTTTTTTCTGTGCATGCATGATTTAGTTTTATCATACTCAAATCATCTGCTATCAAACGATGGGATATCCACTACAGATGGGAAGTCCAGGAGCTTTCAGTCTTCAGTTTAGCTATTGCTGAACAATCTAATTGACAGAAAACAAAAGTGTTGTGTAATGCCAAGAGCCAGCAGAGCATTACAAGCAAATAATTACACATTAAATGGGATAATTATGGAGATTAATTAGAGTGTAAAATATTTCCTATGGTGGTTTCTACGTAGCGGTCTGAGATGCACAGCCCAGAGAGAGAAAGATAGAGAGAATACTAAACAAGTGCATACCTTTTTATGTCCTGATTTTGAAGTTGTGTGTCAGTCACTGTTTGTTGTTTGAGTGTTCATGTTGTTTATGTGTGTTTGTGCATCTGCGTGCTTTAGTCATTCAGAATGCTGCAAGCCAAATAAAGAGAATGAGAGCAACCACAAGAGGAAGAGAGACAGAGAGAGAAAGGAGAGAGAGAGAGAGAAATTGGGTCAGCGATCTAAATACCAAGTACGATGTCAACGGCAAATTATACACTCCACTGAGGTCTCTCACTCTCTCTGTCCATTTGTTTTTACGGTTTCCCTTCATCTGCATCTTTTTCAATGTCTCTTTCAGTTCCTCTCTGAATACAACACGTTCCCTAATGTAACATTTTTTTAACACTTTTGTTTTTGTTTGAGGCGAGCTCTATTTAAACATGAACAGCCCCTCCCCCAGCAATCCCTTTAGATGAATCCTCTCTTGATTTGTCAAACACACATAAAACTGCTTAAACTAACATGCACTTTCAGTAAATTCATAATATACACTCTTAAAAATAAAGGTCCTTCACGATACCATAGAAGAACCTTTTTGTCTAAATGGTCACATAAAGAACCTTAAATATCTGAAGAACCTTTCTGTTTCACAAAAGGTTCTTTGTGGTGAAAGAAGGTTCTTCAGATTATGAAAAGGTAAGAAAGAGATGGTTCTTTAAAGAACCTTTGACTGAATGGTTCTTTGTGGAACAAAAACTTATTCTTCTATGGCATCACTTGAAGAACCTTTTGAAGAACCTTTATTTTTAAGAATGTATTATCAAATAATATAATATCGTGTGTGTGTGTGTGTGTGTGTGTGTGTGTGTGTGTGTGTGGGGGCATGTTTATGTGGTTTATGAGGACACAAATTTGTATAATGACATGGGTATGACATAGGTATTACAAGGAGAAGGTGATTTATGAGGACATTTTCAGTGTCCCCATAATTTAAAAAGCTTATAAATCATACAGAGTGAGTTTTATTGAGGGAAAATAGAAATGCACCATCTCCTGTGAGGGCTAAGTTTAGGTGTAGGGTAGGTGTAGGGCAATAGCACATATAGCTTGTACAGTATAAAAACCATTACGCCCATGGAGAGTCCCCGTAAACCATAAAAACCAACATGTGTGTGTGTGTGTGTGTGTGTGTGTGTGTGTCAAATATATTTTATATATATATAAGATTCTGATCACGTTTGATAGAAAATTTGATAGAATTTGATAAATTCATAATAGAAATCAGCTTTCTAAAATCAGAGTTATCTGGCAGTATCTAAGCCAAGCCACACACTTTGTCATGTGATAAGGAAAGACTCAAGAAAGGCTGTAAACAACATTATGATTAAATATTTCAAACATTTACTGCCACCACAGTGATTTCAGCTTCTTGAAAACACTTAACCCATTCATTCTCAACACCGATTACAGTGGATTTCCTCAAGAACAGCATCATTTAGTCATTGTTCATGATACGGGACGTAAATATAACACATAAAAATGACGGTATATATTTTATATTTACTCTAACGCCAGACATACATCATGAAAATGCCTTTTGTGCCTTCTGCATATCAGTAAATGTATCAAATTGATGCAATCTCATTAACTGATAAGAAATGTGGGCCAGTTAATAACGCCCATAAATGTGTTAATGTATTTTTTTTATGAGGAAACTAGATGCCTTGTGGCTAAATAGTGTCCGCTAGAGAAGGAAAGGAGAAAGCGATTGGCTGATAAGCGGGTGAACGGGAGTGTGAATAGGAGAAAGAGAAATGTTGAAAGGCGTATGAGATGTCTGAGGAGTGAGGAAGTTTTGTAGCTAAAACATGTCTTTTGTCACAGCTACATTGGATAATAGAATCCAACCACATGAAAGATAGATGGACAACGCTCTCTTTCTTTTCTCTCACGATGCCATCTTTCATTTGTTCTTTCTCACTTCTTCTCACAGTAGTGTTTAGGAGCGAATATCAAATCTGACAGACAAGCGAGAACATAAAAATCCTTTTAGCTTTCTGCAAACTGAAATCTCTTTCTTCCCTTCTCTCTCTGTCTCCCTTTGAAGTGCTTTAAATGAGTTATACGTGCCTGACCTGTCTATTCACTTGAGGGTAGAGAACTTGTGAGAACTTCAAGGCTGACAAGAATGAAACAGAAACTCTTAACTCTGTCGACCGTAATTATGTTAAAGCGTTATAGTGTCACAGGGTTTCTGTGACAAAGCACTTCAACAAATCACAGTGTTCCTGTCACAAGTGTCATAATACAGGCTCTTCTGTGACTCAGCGGTTATATCTTTTGATAAACCTGATTGATTTGGACATTTCAGTGTGGGTTATGCAAACATATTGATTCCCCAATGTACCTCATATTGTGTTTGTTGTGGTTTGTTCTGTGGCCACACAATTGAAAGGATGGAGGTCATTGCTGAGCTTCAAGCTGGGTCATAATCGATCTCCAATGAAAGGTTGATGTGTTTCACAGCTGCTGAGTATATCCAACTGCAAACAGTCCAATGAAGCAGTGTTTCTTAGCCAATCAGAGGTCTCAGGGTCATAGCAATTATATCACTGGGTAATGAGTGATTCTGAAGAGCTTCAAATCTGTCTTTTCATGTGGCATGTTACAATTTCTCACTGAATTACATCCTGTCAGAATACCAACAATCAAGATGAGCGACAATGTTTTTGCTCCATCTTTTCTTGGTAATGATACATCTGACTAAATAAATCAAGTGCCTGAGAGAACAATAAACCTTGCTTATTAAATTCTCACCCGCTAATTGAGTGTGTTTGAAACTAATTGTTTTCAAATTCTCTTGCAACAGTTTACGTTTCATTTGCCAGTCGGTGCATTAAGTTGGATCATTATATGGCTCTTCTGTACTCGGCATCCAGTTCCTGGTGTAATTGACAGAATTCCAAAGCGGGAATCTGACATTCCAAACAGCTTGAGTGCATCTTGTGCCATAATTATAATGTTTTTCTTTTCTCTCTTTTCAATAGCGTGCTCAATCGGGTCCTATAAACCAGTGGCCAGCTCAGCTTCATGCACAGAGTGCCCAGCGAACAGCAGAACCAGTTCAGAAGGGTCTAAACTTTGCGAGTGTCGGAGTGGCTACTACCGCGCAGCCACCGATGCCAACACCACCGCCTGCACAAGTAAGACTATAACTAGCTATATGTAAGAAGATAAGACAAAGGATAAACAATCATTGTAAATATACTAGCATAGAAATGTGCAAACTTTGTTAAACAAAAGCATGATTTATCAATCCTACAGGATCACTGCACGTCACTCTGTGTGACATGGATCTAATAAACTTGGGTACAAAATGCATGTAGACTGTACAATGATGATTATTGACTCGTATGCTACTACGCACATTACTGGAGAAAAATAAAATGCCATCAGTATGTTCTAGTGGTAATCAAAAAGCATGAGAATTCACACTTTAGCAGTTGTAGTTTTATGTGTGCTGAGAAAAAAGTGCAGACGGTGAAAGAGGAAGGGATAAGAGCTTGAAGTAAGCAGTTTTATGTGTTAGCGCCATGTCGCGTTGATTTCATGTCGCATTTTTATTGGCTGGTCAATAAACCCGGGTCGTAGCAGCAAACACACTGTGTGATGATCATGCTGAATTTATGACACTCTCAGAAAATTATCGTAGGCTATCTTTGGTCGCGAGACCATGACAACAGCCGTCTTTGAACCTCTCTCACTGTATGACACAGGACCAACAATTAAGAGCCACGATCACAAAAATCACCATGATTGTTTCACGATGCTAATCTTTCATCTGGAACAGCCGGAAATCATAGTGTGTCTTGGGTTTTAAAGGGGCAACTTTACACCTTATTTCACCCTAAAAGATGCATCTTAGTACCTTAGAGTAGTAATATGTACCCTTCAAGAACTACTGTGGTTTAAGGCTGTGAGGTGGATACTGTTTACAAAAGAGGTGTGTCTTCAGCTACTTCTTTAAAGTTATGATTGTCTCAGCAGGGTTGAGCTTGGCAGCTTGTTCCACCAGAGACGGGCAGAGAGGAGGTTTTGGAAAGTGACTTTTTGTCTTGATGTGATGGAACAATATATATATATATATATATATATAGTAGGATGAAACGGCTGTCCTGATTTCATAATGATGGAAATAGAAAAAGAAAACCTTGTTAAGTGGCATGATCTTTTCTTATTTCCTGGAAAGAAATGTCTCAAAACCGCTTCACTGCTTAAATTTCTTGTCTGCCAAATCATGAAATTTGATGTGACCAACATGCAGAAAATAACAGAAAACAGAAAAGATTGTCATAGAGAGGATCCCCCCCCCCCAGACACTTGTGACTGATTTTTTTTATTTGTTAAAAATAAACATAAGAATAACTAAATAAATGATAAAACAATAACAACTAAAATTCTTTACCTTGAAAAATTAATTACAAATATTTTTGAAGATGATGAATGATCTGTGCAATGATCTGTTCAAGGTGTATGTAAAACATGTTGTTAATTTGACTTTGATAACTTGATGAGTAATTCAATTTAACATTTTGTTGAAAACTATTTTTTTTTTACTTATGAAACTGACATGAATACAAATTACATTTTGATTTTAAAGGCTTTCGTTTTCTGTATCATTGGCTCTCATTTGTCATTGACCCAAATATTATTAACCAAATCCCTCCAAAGTTCACTTATGTGTCCATTCTAGTTTCTAGAGGCTAATCTTTAGAAGGTTCCGGAGCTGGTGAGCTCTCACAGTGTTTGTGAATAACCTCAGGTTTTCTTTCTCAGGCCCTCCATCGGCGCCGGCGTCTCTGTCATGGGAGTATGAGAGTTCAGAGGGCGGGGTGTCGTTGCGCTGGAGACCTCCTGTGAACATGGGGGGACGGAGTGAAGTGTGGTACGGGGTGGTGTGTCGGATCTGCCCCTCTGCCACTGACACGCCACCGAGCATGTGTTCCTGGTGTGGAGATACTGTCACTTTTTCCCCTTCTCAAACTGGCTTAAAGCAGACAAGGGTCACGCTCAAAAACCTGCTTACTAGGGTCACCTACCTCATACAGGTAATTACCTACAGACACTTTGTTCACATAGACCCAGAGTTTCTTTGTGGAATAACATTATACAATAACAGGATTTACACACTGAGCACACTGAGTTGTCTAAAGAACAAAACAAATATTTCAAAATGTCCATTTGTGGGGAGTAACCTTGTGTAATAAATGCATAAATATTACAGCATAAATTACCGTAGATTTGGGAGAAAATCGGATGTGTGTCAGATCCACGTAATCTGCATCAAAAATAATGTTTTTCAATTATATTATAATGTTGAATGGCTATAATTAATGGCTAAAATTGAGGGTAAATGTATTTAATAGAGACACCATTATCTTTATTGGTATCAGTGATACTGGTCTTTATTAATAATAGGCTACTTAGAAAAAAGATAACCATTAAACATATTTAAAATATAGCGTCTTTGTTGATTCTACATTCATTTGGAGATTAAGTATGATATTTTTGACTATATAAGTATATTATATTTATATGTGAATAACCATGATTAATAATTACAGAATAATGTGTGATTAATTAGTAAAAACAATGAATTGATTGACAGCACTAATGTATATTGATGGGCAACTTTCCATGCTGTTGATGATTGTTTGTTAAAATAAGTCAATTAAATTAAATTTTTGTCTATTCTGAAAAATTGAAAAATGTTTAATAATTTTAACAAAAATTTGGGGTCATTAATACATTTTAATAATTGTATTTCTTTAACTTTTAAAGAATTTAATACTTAAGTCGCCAAGGATGTGTCTATAAAGTATTTTCCATGGTTACAGAATATTTCTATTTCACATAAATGCTGTTCTTTTGAACTTTCTATTCACCAGAGAATCCTGAAAAAAATATCACTGTTTATGCAAAACTGTTTCCAAAACTGATAATAACACTAATGCATATTTCTTAAGCAAAATCATAAAGTATATATTGTTATATTGATTTCTGAAGGATCATGTGACTCTGAAGACTGGATCAATGACTGCTGAAAATCAGCTTTGCCATCACATTACATTTGAATATATATTAAAATAGAAAACTGTTATTATTTTCCATGATATTACTGTTTTTACTGAATTTTTGAACAAATAAATATTGCCTTGGTGAGCTTTAAAGACCTAAAGCCTACCGACCTCAAATTTTGAAACGGCAGTATAAGTTCCTATACAGAAACTGACCTATATAAATAAACTTACCCCGAGAAATATTCACCACTCAATGCTCATGAGTATGCCTTAATGCAGCTTATGTACATGGAAAGAGCTGCAATATGAGCTTTGTATGGTTTTACAGGTTCAAGCAATAAATGAAGTGTCAGCGCTGAGCCCTTTTCCACCTCAGTTCGCCAGCATCAACTTCACCACCAGCCAATCAGGTACGAGGAAAGCAAATGTATGCTGGATGATCCACAGTATGTGTGTGCACCAAACTGTTTGCTCAGTGTATCAGTGTCTTTCTGTGCCTGTCACTGTCTATTCGTCCTCCACCTGTCTTTCCACTTCCTCTCCCCACGGTCTGTCTTTCCATCCATCTCTCTCTCTCTTCTGTTCATCATTTTTCTTCATCTGCTCTCTGGACCCAGGTGGCTTTGGGTCACGATATGCTGTCATTTCATATAATGGTCAAGAAAGCAACAAGAGAGACGGAAAGAGATGAAGAATGGAGGGAGGATAATCAATGTGGCAGCCCACAGAAACTTTGGAAACAAAATGCGCAATTCAGATGTGTCTCTCTCTCTCTCTCTCTCTCTCTCTCTCTCTCTCTCTCTCTCTCTCTCAAGGTTCAAGGTTCAAGGTTTCTTTATTTGTCACATGATAAATTATACAGGGTATAATCAGTGGTGTAGTCTAGCTTGAACAGTGAGTATACTGTCACTTTTCCCCTCCCAGCCTTCCACATGACTGATTAACATGGCACCACCACACTCACTAATGCATAAAGTATGCATCTACATGTAATTGAGAGGATTGTTAAAGACTGCTTATGTGTTATCAACATTCCAATTTATTATAAACAACAAAAGACAGTCAGCTGATAAAACCTGTGCTCCAGGTACCATATTCATATAGTATCATCATTCTTAAAGGTATAGTTCACCCAAAAATGTCAAAATTGTTATAATTTCAACTCACCCTCAAGTTGTTCCAAAACTGTATGAGTTTCTTTCTTCTGTTTAACACAAAAGAAGATATTTTGAAAAATGTTGGTATTATCAGACAGTTGGCAGCACCCATTGACTTTCATAGTCTATATATTTTCCTACTGTGGAAGTGGCTGTATTGGTGTAAATGTTTTAAATTAGACATGTGCCAGTATCTGTAATACAATACATCACGATAATGAACATGCACTATATTATTATCGTGGGCACTTCAAAATATCGTGAATAATTATTTATTGCAAATTATTTTATTTTTAGAATGCATTTTAAGAATACATTTTCCCCATTAACCATTTAAAATGCACAGCACCACTGTATTCGAAGTCATTTAATTACTTGCAATGGCAACATAAGTGTTGACCAACACCAAAAAAGTTATACTTGAATGTGTGAGGTTATTGATGTACAAAACATTAAAAAGTCTCTGTTTCATTGTACAAAGCTGTGCTCATGTTTGTGCTTCAAGCTTAAACTGATATAGTCACATTACATCTCTGCAGATGTGGGTTACTGATGAAAATGCTAAGTATACTACAAATGTCATTTACAGTGTGTATGGCTTAATAAAATAGTACTGTTAGGATATGGGTGATTAAGCAAACACAGTCCCAGGAGGTTTCATCATGCCGTATAAAAGCAAAAGGTAGGGTAGGCAGTTTTGTAGTGACAATGAAAATTAGACTTGAAACCGAAATGTATAATGCACTTGGTAGTACTCTAAACTGAAGTTGAAAATGGCCTCTTTTAAGTCTCGTACTAATATATATATATATATATATATATATATATATATATATATATATATATATATATATATATATACATTGCTTTTTATATAGGGGGCTAATTAATTGTGTTAATTAACAGATGTGAAAATGTTTGATTGTGTTATGATGCATTAATTGTTTAATAGCCTAAAATCGAGATCAGTTCAGACAGTTCTCGTTTATTGTCATCTTATTCTTAAAGTGTTTAGCGAACCCTGCACGAACACTCAGTCACATCATCATTCAGATCACTGCAATCAGGAGATCGCCGGTCCTGCGCTGACATGACAATCTTTGATAAAGGCAGACGCGTGATAACAGCTCGATCGTGAGTGAAACCTAAGCGCTTGCGCACGGTTACCAAAATATGACATTCAAAATTTTCGGTTTAAATTTTCGCCTGTTTTTAATACTATATAAACCAATAATGCCATTTTCGGCCGATATTTTCGTGTGTGCTGAGCAGCTGATATCTACCTAACTTACTGTCTATGAATGAAAGTTCTGTCACAAAACGATGTTGTTACAATCCTCACGTTTTTAAGTGGGTATACGGAAATCTTTTGAAACTTTAAAATAGTGGGTATATTGTATAATTGTATCACGTAGACTACACCACTGGGTATAATCAAAAAAAAGATCTCTCTTGTATCTTTAGTAGTAATTCAAGCTCAGATGGATTCTGCAGACCGGTATATGACTCGTTTACATAACTTTAGCATTATTTAAGACGTGGGTGCTGCTGATTGAACAGGATTGAGTCACAGATCCGTGTGCTTCCACATGACTGATTAACAGACGGAGACATCGGCTGAGATGAAGGGGTCAGGGCTTAAAGAGGAGGGACGGAGAATGGTAAATAATAAAGTTCATTAACAAATATTTAAAAATGTTCAGCAATGTCTAACTAACCGTCAAACATGCACCAAAGCCTGATGCAAATAGCTTATTTGGACCTACATGTCAATCCACGTGTGTATTATCGCTATCAACACATGAAAAGCATTTATAATGAGGATGGTGGTGAATATCTAAAGCAGGGCTTCTCAAAGTCCGGACTCCGGTCCGACCCGCCTCCACTTGATATTTCAAGCGCACTGATGAACCAGTGCGGCTGTTCAGTGACAACACACACACACACACACACACACACACACTCGGGCGCATAAACCAGTGTTGCAGTGATTACAGACTCTTTTGTAAGACAAAGCACATAGCAACTAGCGACATTTTATAAACCTTAGATTTCATTCAGTAGAATAATGTCACCGGTTTCGCCACACATAATTTAGCGATTTCGCCTTGTGAAAGCAGCGTATTCAAAGAACCGATCAGACTTCTCAGAATGAACGAGTCTCAAAACAGCGTTTCCAAAAACCTATCACTGTTGACCGTCTCATATGAACATGAGTGTAGTTCATCTGTAAAGGGTTGAAATATACATAGCGCACGTTTGTGCTCCATTAAATATATGTTTAAAAAATATATAATTAAAAATGTTGGCTATTCAGTTGAAGAGACTGCAGGTTACATTAATACTATTTCAGAAACATTAAATATGTAGACCTAAATTTGAGAATTGCTTTATTGTCATTTAGTTGTATAAAAATGCAGATTACTGTTGAGTAACTCTTATGAAAAATAACCATGGTTTCATTATAATAAAAGTGCAGTAAAGTTGTGTTTGTTTGCATATTGATTACAATTCTATATAACCAGTTTTACTACAAATACCATGGTTAACTATGGTTAGTGTAGCAAGACTATGGTTAATTTGTGGTTATCATGGTTTAATAGTAAGTGCTCACAAATGTTTTTTTTTGTTTTTATTTGTATAACACTATGGTTCATTTTTTCATAGAACACAAGTCTTAGATCTGATGACGTCATAAATATTATAATTAAGCAAAAATCAAGTTGAATGCATGTTATATAAAGTAATATTCAGCATGTTTATAAAAACACGCTTTGTAATAACAATTATCTCGGACCTTTTGACGTTGATGATAATTTCGATTCGGACCTTTGAATGTAAACTTTGAGAACCCCTGATCTAAAGCATTCAGAGCAGTAGAAAAGTAGCTTATTTTATAAAGTGATGAGCCCCCGTGTGGTCACTCTTATAATTACATGTACAATTACAGTGCCTTCTGAGGTTCCCATGCTGCACCATTTGAACAGAGTTCACGACTCCATCACGCTGTCCTGGCCGCAGCCGGACCGGCCCAACGGAGATATCCTGGAATACCAGCTCCGATACTACGACAAGGTCAGCACTGTAGATCTATGCAAAATATTAAAGCAGGGGTGTCAAACTCAGCTTATGGAGGGCCACGCAGTCCTTTTCCAACACACCCGTCTCCATACCTTTAGATTTGAAATAGTACTGAAGACCTTGATTAGCTGGTTCAGGTGTTTAATTCGAGTTGGAGATAAACTCTATGGGCTATGGCCCTCCACAAAGCTGGTTCAGTTTGATAGCCCAGTATTAAAGGCCGTAGTGAAAAATAAATATACTAAAATGTATTTGAAATACATTTATTTAATGCTAAGTATACTACAAATACATTTACATATTTTTATACTTAATAAAATTATACTACTAAAGTAGAACTATTGCAAGTATACTTCAAAATCTTGCATTTGAAGACCAATATGTATAAATCAGATAAAACAAATATCATGGATTTTTTTAAAATTAAAACACATTTTAGACTTGATATTAAGAAATGTGCATTGTGCACAAGTAGTACTCTAAATAAAGTTGAATGATAGTTTTATATCAGTAAGTCTCTCGAGCGATGTCAGTAAATATTTTAATAGATTTTAACTATACTTAATATGAAATAAATGTATTTGAAATACATTGCTTTTTTACTATAGGGGAATAGATCACCCAAAAACTAACTGTTGTGTAATGGCATTGAAAAGTGTGATCGGTACATTCCTAAAAATCGACCAGTGTTGTTATTGTTAATTAAAGCTAAAACTATTAAGCTAAATTAAATTAAAATATATATTATCATATATGTGATGAAAAACCAATCTTAAGTCGCTTAAATGTTTGTGGCAATAGCCAATAAAAGTAACTGAAACAAGTTTAAGTACTACAATTGATAAAACTGAAATAAACTCAACTCAAACTATAATAAGACACATAAAAAATGACAAAAGCACAAAATTACCAAAATATTATTCAAAATTTAAATAAAATAAAATCTAACTTAAAATATAACAAATACTATTTTCTCAATTCCAGATTTTCAAATAGTTGTATCTCGACAAATATTGTCCTATAAATGATGGGCCATTTATTCAGCTTTTGGATGAGCTATATCAGTTGATCCAAAACACTGACCCTTTTGACTGGTTTTGTGGTTTGCAAATGACACATATTGTTTTTAATAAACTATTCAAATTAGTTTTGTTTTAAATTTAATTGAAATGGCCTTGGAATGAAATATAAATATATAAATAAACGTAAACCTTTTTTAAGTTGCCTTGGAAACTAACTAAAACCTGTTTAAATACTAAAATTAATCAAACTAAAATTGATATTTAGAAAAATAGCAGATGAAATAGTTAAATTATCAGAGTTTGACATAATAATGATAGATGTATAAAATGTATATATCATTATAATATTACAATGTAAATGTCAAATAAAAGTATAAATTAAATGATCACAGATTTAATGTAAATAATAAATCTAAATAAAATATGTTTTATATAAAAAAAATTAAGAAAAAATGACAATAGCATTAAAATGAAAATAAAAAGCTAATTGTATATAAATATACTGAAATAGCACTGGAACCGATCTGAGGGTGAATAAATGATTTTTAGGTGAACTGTCCCTTTACATTAATATTAACCGTTATATAATGATTGTTATTTTGGCATCTGATGAGGACAGTTCAGTGTGCTGCAGCTGGTACCAACACAGTGACAGGTGTTGGAGCTGGAATTCCAGGCTCCATCAGAGAGGAATCAGATCCGTCGTGACCGGAATGAGAGAGGCTACGGACCCTACAGCCACACCATTTACTTCAGCACTCTAGCAATGGGTACTAGGCCAAGGATACAGCATGCCACACATAATTTAGCATTCTAGCCAACACATATGAAAGCATATTCGTATGCTATTCAATTCGCAGTGTAGTCTCAGGAACAATGATCTAACAAAAGTGACAGTAAAGACTTCAAATAGAAAACTTTCATTTGAAATTGTAAAATAATTCACATATTCAACCATATTACTGTTTATGTGTGTGTGTGTGTGTGTGTGTGTGTGTGTGTGTGTGTGTGTGTGTGTGTGTGTGTGTGTGTGTGTGTGTGTGTAATATTTATATTTTCATTTATTATTTTTCTTTAATTTAATTTGGAATTGCCATTTTGTCACTTTGTAGAGGAACAGTCAAAGCAGATTCAGAATCGTCTGCCTCTAATGATTGGATCGATAATGGGCGGAGCAGCATTTCTATTGGTTGTGATTGCAATCATCATTGTGTTTGTGTTTCGAAGGTATGTACATCAAAGTTCTTCACCTCAGCTATTGTGCAATATAGAGCACACGTTTTAGAGAGGCCTTTTAATGTGGCCAGCCTAAGGGACACCTGTGCAATAATCATGCTATAGAAGTGCTCACTAACACCGATTTAGACAGATTTGTGAATAATATTTGAGAGAAATAGGCCTTTTGTGTACATGGAAAAAGTCTTAGATATTTGAGTTCAGCTCCTGATAAATGGGGGCAAAAACAAGTGTTGCATTTATCATTTTGTTCAGTGTAGATAAAAAAATACCATTGTTATTGTGTCTTTTTGTCCACTAGTAAAAGGAGAGGAAGCCCTTATAGTGACAGACTTCAGAGATACATCAGCAACAGAGGTGAGAGCTTTATATGTGAACTGCAGTGCATACTTGTGTACATTCCTCCAACAGTCACTACATGTACATTATCTTCATCTTCTAAAGTGGGCTGTATTCAGACTACTTTGTAATTGTTGCTATTACGTAATAGCTATGATTCAGTAAAGTACTATGGCTACACCACAATTAAGAGGGGTTTGTGAGAACTTAGCAATTTTGACAAAGGATGATAAATGTGCCGTGTCAGTCGTTTTCATGTTTGTAGTCCTGGCTGTACTGCACATATTTGTGGTATTACTTTATTCCTCTTGAAAACTTGAGCCGCCTGTGACAGAACCAGTCATTAGATGGTCTGTGTGGATTAAACATAATGTGGATGTTGTTGTTCATTCAGGTGGGGTGAAATATTACGTGGACCCTTCTACTTACGAAGACCCCAGTGAGGCGGTCAAAGAATTTGCACGAGAAATCGACCCTGCGCACCTAAAGAGCGAAGAGGTCATTGGTGCTGGTTAGTACAAGTATTGAAAGTTTGTTGATTTCGCAGAGGCAGAATAATAACAGCTTGACACAAAGTGTATAAATCAGATAAAACAAATATTATGGATTTTTTTTAAAACCTCAGAACACTCTTATGATTGTATTTCTCTCTCTAGCTCAGTTCGGGGAGGTGTCCCGTGGCCGGTACAGGCCAGTAGGTCGCAGAGAGGTGCTAGTTGCGGTAAAGACTTTGCGTTGGGGGGTGACAGACCGAGAGAAGAATGTGTTTCTCACTGAGGCAGGAGTCCTTGGCCAGTTTGACCATCCTAATGTACTGAAACTGGAAGGTGTGATCACTCGCACCCCTCCTGAACGCATTATCACAGAGTTCATGGAGAATGGACCCCTGGATGCCTTTCTCAGGGTAAGAGCAAATTACATGATGTTACATTCTATGAAATTATTTATTTCTTCAAAATAAATGATCATAAATGTTTATATTAACATATATGTGAATCTGGAGCACAAAACCAGTATTAAGTCGCTGGGGTATGTTTGTGGCAATAGCCAAAAATACATTGTATGGGTCAAAATTATCATTTTTTCTTTAATGCCAAAAATCATTGGGATATTAAGTAAAGATCATATAAAGATATTTTGTAAATTTTCTACCGTAAATATCTCAAAACTTAATTTTTGATAACTAATATGCATTGCTAAGGACCTCATTTGGGCAAATTTAAAGGTGATTTTCTCAGATTCCAGATTTTCAAATAGTTGTATCTCGGCCAAATATTGTCCTATACATGAATGGAAAGCTTATTTATTCAGCTTTTAGATGATGTATAAATCTCAGTTTCAAAACACTGACATTTATGACTGGTTTTGTGGTGCAGGGTCACATATTATTTTTTAAACAAATAAAAATAAATAAAGTTAAGGTAAATTATCAAAAGAGAATGGCCTTGGAATGGAAAGATGTATTCTTTCTATTCTATCTAATATAGATCTATATTATTTTGTATTTATTCAAATGAAACAAATGATTGTGTTATATAGCATTGTTAAATTCTAAAATATTATTTAGAAAAGGAGCAGATGAAAGTTAAGTTAAATGATCAGAGTTTGACAGCCCCTAATGCCTTTTCAGGATGAGATGTATTAGTATTATGGTATATATATCATTATAATATTACAATGTAAAATGTCAAATAAAAGTTAAATTAAATGATCACAGATTTAATGTATTTAAAATAAATCTATACAAATATATTATTATATAAGGAAATTACAGGAAATTTAATTATTTGTATTTATATAAATAAAATATATTGTTTTCTCTTTATAATATTACATTATTTAAAATGACAAGATGTTTTACAATAAACGTGTATGAAAAATACATTAAATAAAAAATGCATATTCATAAATGAGTATTTTATTTATTTTTAGGAAAACGAGGATCAGTTCAGCGTGCTGCAGCTGGTAGGCATGGTGAGAGGTGTTGGAGCTGGAATGCGGTATCTTTCAGAGAGGAATTTTGTCCATCGTGACCTTGCTGCCCGGAACGTTCTGGTGAATTCAAACCTGGTTTGTAAGGTGTCTGACTTCGGCCTGTCCCGTTTAATGAGGGGTCTGGACCACAACATGCCCACCTACACTGCTTCACTGGTGCGTTATGGAAAGATTTCTATAAATGTACAAAATACTATTTAAATGGATGTATGTAAATTCATTTCATTTTTAGTTCACTGAGGTTTGTGTGTGTGTGTGTGTGTGTGTGTGTGTGTGTGTGTGTGTGTGTGTGTGTGTGTGTTTTGTCATTGAATTTGATTGAATTATTCCCTCTGTCTTTCAGGGCAGTAAGATCCCTGTGCGGTGGACAGCTACTGAGGCTTTCCAGCATCGTAAATTCAGTTCAGCGAGCGACGTCTGGAGTTTTGGGATACTCATGTGGGAGGTCATGTCATATGGAGAACGTCCATACTGGGACATGAGCAACCAAGAGGTGAATTTTACATTCACGAGTACTTTACCTCCCATGCAGTCACAAGGCAGTTAAATGAAAGAAATGTACACTAGAGGGAGCTATTATAATCTTTCATGAGCAGTTGCATAAACAAAACAGAGTGTAGTAAAGTGTGTGTGTCTGTGTGTTTACCTGATATTCCTACATTATGAGGAGCAAGTGTCCTCAAAAGTATAGTGTGACGAGTGGGCGAAGTGGCAACGGAGCGAGGCCGGTGGAGTAATTGGTAATGAAACACCTGCACCTCACCGTCTCGAGTCCCACGGAGGAGCTTCGAAGGGTTAAATGAGGAGTGACAACAGTGGAAGACGAGAGAGGACCAGGCCTGGAATTTTAGTTTGTGTTTTGTGTGCAGTTGTCCGTGAGTTTGTTTATTTTATTATTAAAATGTCTTAAATGTTCGCCGGTTCCCGCCTCCTTCTTCCCGTATCTGTCATCTTCGTTACATATAGTATTACCAGTAAATGTTGACCTTGTGGGTACATTTTATTTGTCCCCATGACGAAAACAGCTTATAAATCGTATAATCAAGTGTTTGTACAGAATAAAACCCATTACACTTATGGAATATCCCCAGAAAAAAAGCTATAAAGCTAGACATTTAAGGACCTCAATGAGTGTATACTCACATGTTGACTAAATATTACAACATTAAACGCCTAGTTTTTCAGCTGCTTTGAATCTGGAAGTATTTTTCCCATTCTTTTTCTTCATAAGGATTTAAAAAATATTGAATAAAGAGCTCTAAGACATGAACCATTCACCCAGCACTATAAGACTTTGATTTGCAGACTATTTGAACAAATTCCTACCAAAACCCTGTGAAGTGAATGACACAATTTTGATATAAAACATTTGCATTGTGCAATCATCTTACTAAATGTTTTTTCCCATCTTATTCCTCTTTTATAACTCAATTTTTTATGTTTTTCAGTTCCCTTTTCCTCCAAATCACTTGTCTTCACTTCTTTTGTATTTCTCTTGTCTTATACAATTAAACACTTCACTATGGCCAAATACACACTATAATATTTCAGGAGTGACAACCGTATTTAAATACGGGAGTGAATCCCCTAAGTTAACATGAAAACTACTGACTGACAGCATGTTTGGTAACCATAGTAACATTCTGGCTTCTTGCATGATTGGTATCCATTATTTTTGACTCAAGTTATATAACAGCGACCAAATAATTATGTGCTACAACTTGAACTAAACCAGGCTGTAGACGGTTGTAGAGAGAGTTTATCCTCTCTCTCTCTCTGTCTCTAGGTGATGAAGGCAGTGGTGGATCAGTATCGTTTACCTGCTCCGAACGGTTGTCCTCCAGCTCTTCACTCTCTGATGCTGCAGTGCTGGCAGGCTAACAGACAGGACCGGCCAGGCTTTGATTCTCTCCTGTCGTCTCTTGACCGTCTCTTACGCCACCCTGCCTCCCTGAAGGCCGAACACAGCCGGTGAGTTACTAAAGTTACCACATTATATTAACAGGTAATACTGTTTTGAATCTTTTAAATATTCTCCTCTTTCTTAGTCCCACCCAGCCACTCTTAAGCCCCACCCCTACTGACCTCTCAACAGTGACAACAGTAGGTGATTGGCTGACAGCTCTAAAGATGGACCGGTATAAGGATGCGTTTGAGAGAGCGCAGTACCACAGTCTGGAAAGAGTGAGCATGCTCACAATGGAGTAAGTTCTAACACGCTTATTATATTAGTTTCTCCAACGTATTTATTCATCACAGAATAATTTCTTTTTTGTAAATTATTTCAAAAATAAAAGAAATATCTTACCACAGTGTCATCCGTGCCACATCTCAAACGATGTATTGTGTTTAATAGCATTGTCTAATACTTTTGGAATGAAATAGCTTTTTATTGCCATGGCTAATTTCACAGCAAGCATTTTATACATTATAAATGCACTCATTGAAATCATATATTCACACTTCTTTTTCTAATATTTGATTCCTGACACAGCTGTCTCTTTGGCAAACAAGTACATTAACTTTTTCAAAAGCACAAGAAGACTCTTATGGTCACCAAGGCTGCATTTGTTTGATCAGAAATACAGTATAAACAGTAATATTGTAAAACATTATTAACATTTTGTTGTTTTCAGGATTCTTGGTTGAATAGAAAGTTATAAAGAACAGCATTTATTTATGTTTATATTTATTTTTTATTAAATCTTTATATATCATTACTCCAGTCTTTAGTGTAACATGATCCTTCAGAAATCATTCTAATATGCTGATTTGGTGTTTAAGAAACATTAATTTTATTATCAATGTTGAAATCTGTTGTGCTGCCTAATATTTTTGTGAAAACTGTGATACATTTTTTAGGGTTCTTAAATAACTATAAAGATCTAAGGAACAGCATTTATTCAAAATAAATCTTCTGTAACGTTATAAATATCATAACTGTCTCTTTTGCATCCTTGCTGAATTAAATGAATCTTTTAAAATAAAACAAATCATGCCAAACTTTTAAGCAGTTGTGTATATATTTATGTAGAGATTAAACATTTTTTATTTGTTTTAAAATATAAGGAGTTTTCTTTTTATTATTAAAAATATGATTTTACTTTTAAGACTAAAGGTCTGGGTTACCTGTTGGTTATCTATGCATAAGGGTAACCAATAAGATCTATCCATAAAAAAATCTATTTCAGTTGAAGAAACATTAATTTACTGTCTCATATTTCTTTGTGAGTGCTGTGAAATATAATGCATAATTTTTCTCTCAGAGATGTTCAGGCTCTAGGAGTGAATCTGCTCGGTCATCAGCGGAAGATCGTCAATGCAGCTAAGCAGCTCAGGACACACCTCACTCAGGGACACGTGGAGGTCTGATGTTTCCCACATTGTGTTGACACAGCAGTGCATGCTGGGAGATCTAGTCCATAGCCTGTTGCAGCCCACAAGAACACTGGAATAGAGATGAGGATGACAAAAAGCCTTGAGTGAAAAGGAAGATTTTTATTATGAATTATTTGCCCATCTGTTCCACCCTTCCCTCCTCCAGTGTTGCACTACCTCTCACTTTCTTAGTTTTCTCAGTTCATTACTTACTGGCATGAACTTGTATGCCTTGAACAGTATGAACTTGAGCCTCAAGAACACAAAAAGAAAGCTCCTTCACAATCAATTGCAAGGACAATCAGAGACGTGGATGGTGACTGACTGTTATGTCTTTGTTGGCATGTGTGTTCAAGGGCATTCGATGTTTTCTTTTAACTACACAACCAAACAATACTTATATTTATAAATTAACTGAATCCCCATAAAAACACCACAAGTACACGTCTAAAAGTCATGTTTATAATAAGTATTTTGCCTTGCTTCCCAGTAAAAATATCTTGCTGAGAGCTTATCAATTTTTTAAGGATGTGTTACACACATACTGAAGAAATGTTTGGGGCCAGTGAGATTTCAATGTTTTGAAAGAAGTCTCTTTTGCTCAGCAAGATATGAAATACAGTAAAAACAGTAATATTGTAAAATATTATCACAATTTAAATCAAATGCTAAATTGATAATTATTTGATATATATATATATATATATATATATTTATACTATATACTTATTAGTTTAAAATGATTATAAAAGTATTCATTTCTTTTATAAACGCATTCAGTTCTCTCAAAAAAGAAATCTTACTGATCCCTAACTTTTCAACAGTGTAATCTCTCGGTATCTCTTGTTTAGTGTCACTTTTGATCAGTTTAATAACAAAATCTTACTGACCCCAAACTATTTGGCTATGTGCAAATAGTATAACAGTAATATTTTCCCAAGACATATTGAAAAAAAATCATAATATGCTTTTTGAGTCAATTTATTTAGTTTTATGGATGCTATTTTTACTGGAAAACCAAACAAATAATTATCAAAAATAAAACGTATTTTGCTCTGTATGCTTTATGTACAGGTGTATGAAGTATTGGAATCATACAATACTTACAGCAAGTTATTCAGACACACAAATGGTAATGTTTTTGCATTTTGCGAGTATCACTACACCGCGGCCACGGTAGTTCACTGCATACCTGTGATGTTCCATCATCTCACCCATAAACCAGTTTCCTGCCACCAACCCTAGTCCTGTCCACGAGCAGGCGTGTTCCTGGAAAAACTATTTCACCCTGAAACAATGTAGCATAAAGTCACACTGTAATATACGAGCATCGTGAAGTAGGTGTTACAGTAAATGTGATTACAATTGCTGGGTGAAGTGAAAGAGAGAGAGATGTGCTCCTTGTGTATAGTGTGTGTGTGTGTGTGTGTGTGTGTGTGTGTGTGTGTGTGTGTGTGTGTGTGTGTGTGTGTGTGTGTGTGTGTGTGTGTGTGTGTGTGTGTGTGTGTGTGTGTGTGTGTGACAGATTTACAGTACGGATTAACTGTTTGGTGCTGTTAAAAAAAGTGTGAATGGATCTCTGAGTAAAAAAAAAAAAATGTAGTGTATGATCATGTGGATGTAAATTTGAATCAGTTTGGTTGTACAGTTGTTCACCATTGTTTCACTACTGTCCAAATTTGTAAAATATATACGATTTTGTTTAAAGATGCCTACTGTATTTGTTTACATGATCTTGAACCTCAAAAAAGTCTTTACTCATCACGTTGCTGAAATGTCCTTCTTGTTTCCATAAACAGCACAGTCAGCAGCATGACACATATCAGACACTGATCAGTGTGTGTAAGCTTTACCTGGAAGTGGGCGAGATTCTCAGCATGAGATCAGAGTATGATCTGTGATCTGATAGGGGTAATGAACACAAAATTCCACACATAAACAAAATAACTAAAGTCAAGTTTAAACATGCAGATTTTTTCTGCTGTTTCATATATGCAATCTAAAGTTGTTTTAAACAACATTTTGTTAATTTGCATAATATTAATTATGCATGCATATATTTTGAAAAACTAAATTTTCTATATATATATATACACAGTATACATACATATACAGTGCCCTCCAAAAGTATTGGAAGAGTAAAGACAAAAGTATCTGTTGGCTGTGGAGTCAAGACATTTACAAATATGATTAAAAGATGTATATGAGACAAAACTACAGAATGTCACATTTTATTATTGGGTGATTCAACACATCAATGTTTCACCGGCTAAGAAGTTCAGCTCTTTTAAAGTTTCATCCCCCTATCTGATGTGAGCATAAGTATTGGAACAGTTGCCTCACAGGTCTTTCTAAGTGATCAGCTGTGTCCTGTTGCATGAATTCTTCAGGTATTAAAAGCAGGGAATGTGTCGTATCAGTTATATCCATTACTTCTGTATTCTGAATCTTGCATTCGATGATGACACACACAAGCCAGGATGAAGATGAGGGAGCTGACTTTGAGAGAAAAGCAAGCAATTTGGATGCTAAAAGAAAAGAAAAGAGAAGTCCACCAGCGACACCAGCAACCAACAAATACCTGATCGACTGAGAAAACAACAGTAGTTGATGACAGACAAATCATAAAACCTGAGAAAATGAACCAAAAAAACATGTCTGTAATATCACCAAAAACTTCCAGAAAGCTGGGGTGATGCTCTGACAATCTACTGTCCAGAGGATACTTTGACACAGAACTACAGATGCTACATACACAGCAAGATGCAAACCTCTGACCAGCACCAAAAATAGTAAGGCAAGATTAGAGTTTGCAAAAAAGCACAAAGGTGAGCCAGAAAAGTTTTGGAACTGTGTTTGTGGACCGATGAGACAAAGGTGAACCTTTATCTAAGTGATGGGAAAGCAAAAATGTGGAGAAAATAAGGGAACTGCAAATGACCCCAAGCATACAGCCTCATCTGTAAAACATGGTGGAGGTGGTGTCATGGCATGCGCATGCTTGGCTTTCTCAACTTTACTCATGACTTAATGTATGATAACAGTAGCAGAATGAATTTGGAAGGGTACAAAACCATCTTGCCTACCAATATTCAAGAAAATACCACCAGATTAATTGGGAAGTGCTTCATATTGCATCAGAAAAATGTCTCAAAACACCCTGCCAGTTCAGTCAAGGAATTTATAAGGGCAAAGAAAAGGAAAGTCTTAGATTGCCCAAGTCAATCTCCAGATTTAAATCCCATTGAACATGAATTTCACCAGCTGACGAGGAGAGTAAAGGCAGAAACTCCCCAAAACAAGCAACAATTGGAATTGGCTGCATTATATTTACATTTACATTTAGCAGACGCTTTTATCCAAACCGACTTACAACTGAGGAATACAATAAGTGATACATTATAAAGAGGCAAACAGACACAGGAAGTGCTTGTAATAAAAATATCTAGGCATTGTTCAGAGCAAATTCTAGCCAGAGAGTGAGAAGTTAAGGGAAAGAGAGCAAAGTTAAGGAAAGAAAGCAAGTTTTTTTTTTTTTAAATATATATGAAGTCAACTGATGACGGAAGAGATGAGTTTTCAGCTGTCGCTTGAAAATTGTCAGGGATTCAGCATTCCGGATGGGAAGTTCATTCCACCAAGTCAAGTCAAGTCAAGTCACCTTTATTTATATAGTGCCTTTAACAATACAAATTGTAACAAAGCACTGCACAATATCAAAATAGGCACATTTTGTCAATGTAAAATGACAGGATTTAACACTCAATTATCTGCTGAATGCATTTCATTATTGAATTTAGTAATGGCATTGTCCAGCTTAAATAATATCTGTGCAATCAAGTCGATGATTGTGCTGCAAGTGAAGTGTCCCCAACTGAGCAAGCCAGAGGCGACAGCGGCAAGGAACGAAAACTCCATCGGTGACAGAATGGAGAAAAAACCTTGGGAGAAACCAGGCTCAGTCGGGGGGCCAGTTCCCCTCCGGCCAGACGAATCAGTAGTTTGTTCCAACTGCAGCAAAGTCAGTGTAAGTGGTCCACCAGCCAGGAACGGTGAATGAAAACGTTCTGGAGAGTGATTTTGTGCCTCTCTGTGATGGCACCACAAGGCGTCGCTCACTAGCAGATCTTAGACTTCTGGAGGGAATGTAGATTGTTATAAGTGAGTGGAAGTAGGCGGGTGCTGAGCCTGTGGCTGTTCTATATGCAAGCATCAGTGTCTTGAACTTGATGCGAGCTGCAACCGGGAGCCAGTGCAGGGAGATAAAGAGAGGTGTAACATGTGCTCTTTTGGGTTTGCTGAAGACCAGTCGTGCCGCTGCATTCTGAATCATCTGTAAACGTTTGATTGTGTTTGATGGAAGGCCAGCTAGAAGAGCATTGCAGTAGTCCAGTCTAGAAATGACAAGGGCCTGGACAAGAAGTTGTGCTGCATGCTGTGTACGGAAGGGCCTGATCTTTCTGATGTTGTGCAATGCAAACCGGCAAGATCGAGCTGTTTTTATAATGTGGTCTTTGAAAGTCAGCTGGTCATCGAAAAATACACCAAGATTTCTGACTGAACTTGATGGGGTATTGTAGAAGAACCTAGCTGGATGATGAAATCATGCTGTAGAGTTGGAGTGGCAAGGAAGACAAGATGCTCTGCCACTCCGCCAGGCAGCCTGAGATCCGTGCAGCTACCATTGGATCATCTGGTCGAAATGAGAGATAGAGCTGTGTGTCATCAGCATAGTAATGGTATGAGAAACCATGTGCTTGTATGATAGGACCCGGTGATGTAGTGTATGTGGAGAAGGGGGGGGGTAAGAACCGATCCCTGGGGAACCCCAGTGACCAGTTGATGTTCTGTGGATACACTTTGAATTAAATTTAGCTATGAATGGAAGGAGAGAGACAAATCTGTAGCTACATGTAAGTGAAGTGTTTAATGTAGGTTTTTTGAGAAGTGAGGTTACCCGAGCCTGCTTGAATGCAGTGGGGAAGGTGCCTGTGAGGAGAGATATGTTGATGATGTGTGTGAGTGCTGGTAAGTGTGAGGGAGAGATAGCTTGGAGAAGTTATAAGGGGATTGGATCAAGAGCTTTAAAACATGGCAAAAGTATTTAAAAGGATGAGACCAAGGATGGGTGATGTCTATGAGTCACAGACTCACTCATATTCATTTTTTAATCACATTTGTCTTGTGTCTTTTTTTAAATGTCTTGACTCCACAGCCAAGAGAGCAATTTTGTCTCTACTGTTCCAATACTTTTGGAGGGCACTGTATACGTGTGTGTGTGTGTGCACTGTAAACCCGGATAAGTAGAATTTACTTAAAAAAACCCAGGTAACCGATTGCCTTAAAATTTTTAAGTAATGAAGCATTAGTTGAATAAGTGAGGTGAACTACGTTCAATGTACTTAAGCCCATAATGGAATGGAATAGAACATTTAAGTTGAATGTACTTATAACCGAGTTACAGTAACTGAAGATACTTAGTTTAAACAATCATTCCCCACCCATTTATTTAACTCAGCTTGTTAAGTAAGCATTACTCCATAACTAATTTAACTAAGTTGTATATTCTAACTGACCCAACTTAACTTTTTGTTCCTGAAACTCAAAATATCTTTCAATTAATAGAGCCATGTAAAATACATACATACAACTACAACATTACACAACATCCAATTGTATTTTTATTGAACATGTCCTTTTTAGCAACAAAAGAAACAAAGCCATGGCCTAATAGGGTTCTAGTGTGTAGTTTCCTCAGTGATGGTAAGAAAAGAAAAAAATATCTTCCTCTTTACTGCCAATCATTACAATATTGTACTGCACCTCTTCAAATTTGGTTGACAAACTGCAAAACTCAGCCCTGTTGCTCAGACAAACTGCAAAAATCAGCCCGGTTGCTCAGACAAACTGCAAAACTCAGGGTTGCATGGGTGACGTCAATGCCGTGTCATGCCATCCCGCCTTGTGCCGTCCACGAGCTTCTACGTTTCAAAATAAAGCTTCACAGAGCTTCTACTTTTCAAAGTAAAAGCTCAGGTCTGGAATAAAATACTTTTGTTAAAAAATCTCTCTATAATATAAATGCAGATTATCATGTTAATGAATAAAATACTTAAAGCTCATGCTTTAAATATTTGGTGTTTTTAACTAAAAAGTAAGATACATGCAGACTATCATGCTGATGAATAAAATACTTAAAAAATATATGTCCATCTATAAAATAAATGCAGACTAGATTTTAAATGAGGTTTGATCAAATGTATGTTAACATCAGGGACACAACAATAACGTCCAGAAATCACGAACTTACCAGTGACTCCATCTGGAAAATAATTTGCGATTCGTATTGTTTTGACCCTCTGAACTTACCGTTGGACAGGCAAAACTTGATGATATTAAGTTGTTTTAGCTCAAACAATAAGATAGGCCATTAAAAAGTACAGTTTACTCAGAATTCATAATTAATGTAAAGAAATGACACATGTTTAAGTAATACAAACTCAGTTTGTTTGAGTAGACACTACTGATTGGACTTAAAAACTCAATTACAATAAGAAAGGACAAGAAAAAGTTCAGCTTAATCAGAATTAACAAGTAATGTCAATAAATTAGACACATTTAAGTAATATGTACTCAATCTCTTTGAGTTGAATCAAAATCTGGGTTTACAGTGTGTGTGTGTGTGTGTGTGTGTGTGTGCGTGCGTGCGTGCGTGCGTGCGTCAAGTCAAGTCAAGTCACCTTTATTTATATAGCGCCTTTAACAATACAAATTGTAACAAAGCACTGCACAATATCAAAATAGGCAAATTTTGTCAATAATGTAAAATGACAGGATTTAACACTCAATTATCTGCTGAATGCATTTCATTATTGAATTTAGTAATGGCATTGTCCAGCTTAGTTCAGTTTAAATAATATCTGTGCAATCAAGTCGATGATTGTGCTGGAAATGAAGTGTCCCCAACTGAGCAAGCCAGAGGCGACAGCGGCAAGGAACGAAAACTCCATCAGTGACAGAATGGAGAAAAAACCTTGGGAGAAACCAGGCTCAGTCGGGGGGCCAGTTCCCCTCCGGCCAGACAAATCAGTAGTTTGTTCCAACTGCAGCAAAGTCAGAGTGTAAGTGGTCCACTGGTTCAAGGGGTCTTTCCCCGATGGATGTCTAGGTGACGAGGTCCTCACTGGAGATCTGTCTCTGGGGCTCATCTCGGAGGTCCTCGGAGGGGTTGTCATCGTCTCTTCTCAGGTGTTCGGTCATCTCTATCGTTTAAGGGTAGGATCCAGACTGAGGCTTGTGTAATTCCTAACTACCACGGGATGTTAATCCCGTGGCAGTAACATAGAAACAGTAAGACAATTAGCGTAGCAGCGGCTCCATCCAGGAATAACCCTGGATGAAATTATCAGTATAACCCAAGCTAAAGCATAATAATGTGCATGTGTTCAGATGGACTGGCAGTACAAGATTGTGAGATGCATTATATGAATGCTTGGCTAAAGAGATGCGTCTTTAATCTAGATTTAAACAGAGAGTGTGTCTGAACCCCGAACGTTTTCAGGAAGGCTGTTCCATAGTTTAGGAGCCAGATATGAAAAGTTCTACCTCCTTTGTGGACTTTGCTATCCTAGGTACTACCAAGAGTCCAGAGTTTTGCGACCTAAGGGAGCGGGTTGGATTGTAGCGTGACAAAAGATTAGTTAGGTACGCAGGAGCTAAATCATTTAGGGCCTTATAGGCAAGTAATAATATTTTGTAACTGATACGAAACTTAATAGGTAGCCAGTGCAGAGACTGTAAAATTGGAGTAATATGGTCATATTTTCTTGACCTGGTAAGGACTCTAGCCGCAGCATTTTGTACTATCTGTAGCTTGTTTATTGAGGATGCAGGACAACCACCTAGCAGTGCATTACAATAGTCCAGTCTAGAGGTCATGAATGCATGAACTAACTTTTCTGCATCAGAAACACTTAACATGTTCCGTAGTTTGGAAATGTTTCTAAGATGGAAGAATGCTGTTTTTGTAACATTGGAAATATGATTTTCAAAAGATAGGTTGCTGTCTAATATAACACCCAGATTTTTAACTGTAGAGGAAGTAACAGTACATCCGTCTAGTTGCAGATTGTAATCCAAGAGATTCTGTGTACTGTTTTTAGGTCCAACAAGTAATATCTCGGTCTTATCTGAATTTAATAGGAGAAAATTACTGGTCATCCAATCTTTTATAATTTTAACACACTCTGTTAGCTTAGATAGTTTAGAAGTTTCATCTGGTTTTGTTGAGATATATAGTTGAGTGTCATCAGCATAACAATGGAAACTAATCCGTATTTTCTAATAATATTACCAAGGGCAGCATATATAATGAAAATAATAGAGGACCTAAGACAGATCCTTGTGGTACTCCATACTTTACTGGTGATAATTGAGATGACTCCCCGTTTAAATAAACAAAGTGGTAGCGATCGGACAGGTAGGATCTAAACCATCTTAGAGCCTGCCCTTGAACACCTGTATAGTTTTGTAATCGATCTATCAGTATGTCATGATCTATAGTGTCGAACGCAGCACTAAGATCAAGTAAAACTAGCAACGAGATGCAGCCTTTGTCTGACGCAAGAAGCAAGTCATTTGTAATTTTAACAAGTGCAGTTTCTGTGCTATGGCGGGGCCTGAAACCTGACTGAAATTCTTCATAGATATCATTTTTTTGCAAAAAGGAACACAATTGAGCAGACACTACTTTTTCTAATATTTTCGACATAAACGGAAGATTTGAAATGGGCCTGTAATTTGCCAGTTCACAAGGATCTAATTTTGGTTTCTTAATAAGAGGCTTAATAACTGCCAGCTTAAATGGTTTTGGGACGTGACCTAAAGATAGCGAGGAGTTAATAATATTGAGAAGCGGTTGTTCTGCAACAGGTAACAACTCTTTCAATAGTTTAGTTGGTACAGGATCTAATAAACATGTGGTTGGTTTAGATGCAGTGATAAGTTTATTTAGCTCATCCTGTCCTATAGTTCTAAAGCACTGCAGTTTTTCTTTGGGTGCGATGAATGATGCTGAAGTACTAGACGCTGTAGAATCTACGTTTGTTATTGTATTTCTGATATTATCTATTTTATCAGTAAAGAAATTCATAAAGTCATTACTATTAAACTGTGAGGGAATATTTAGATCGGGTGACATCTGTTTATTTGTTAATCTAGCCACTGTGCTAAATAAAAACCTTGGATTGTGCGTGCGTGCGTGCGTGCGTGTGTGTGTGTGTCAACTAAACTAAATGAGACTTTCTATTCATCAAATAATAATTTATATTCCATAACAATATTTAGCAACTTAAACCTAACTTTTTTTTCAAAATATATTCACAGCACTTAAAAAACATTAAAATAATTACATATTATACCTCAGCTACCCTTATATGTGGCAAACAACATGCACACCCACTTGTTTTGGTCGCTAAACAAGTGCTAAACTGTGAATTGCTGCTGATTATTGTAAATATTTGCTGTGACAGCATCACACACTCTAGCATATAGGTTAGTTAAAAGCATTCTGCAAATAATTGCATTATTCCAGGTGCAAAAATGACCAAAACTCTGCATTCCTGCTACACTCTGACCCTGCTGAACTTAACTGAAACTGTCCATTAAATCATTGCAACAAAATAAGTTGTTTACAATAATTTGTGGTAGGCAGGAAAAATCACACACAATAATTTGTACATGGAAATCTTGCACCTTAACATAAAAAAACACCACACGGTGCTGTAACTCCCAAAAGAAGTCAAAGTAAAACACATTCCTTGGGTATTAGGCTATTCTCTGAAGCTCTAAAATAATACACACAGCAAATATGTGCTTTTCAATGCAAAACAACACATGACTGAGTCAACAGGAAGGGAAAAAAACATTACTTCACAATATGCGGTCCAACTAACATTCTATAGATAGTATCCCATACTGCTTTTCTGAGCCTGTTACACACCATTTAAAACACTTTTGACCAACCAATATGACTCACGTAGGCTACCTGACCATAAAATTTGTCAAACGTTCATTTGTCTTTCACACCATCCAAATTCACCTGAAACCAGTCCTTTACATTACTTAATAGCGTTTAGCTAAATGTAAAACTTTTGTGAATGTATACATTCAGGGCTGATGTGGAAAATATATCAGGTTTCACTGATGTCCCCACTAACATAGTTCTCTTGGTTAACCAAAACACTTATTTCTTCTTTGTGTTGTAAACATACAATTAGGCCTTGTTTTTTTAGTTCTCTGTGTTTGACCACTATGTATTATGCCTTAAATTACCCTATATTACACAGCCACTATCTGATGTTGTTATTGCATATAATGTCCTCTTAATCCCAATTTTTTCCCAGAAATGCGAGCAACATGCATTTAAAAAATATTTAAGAAATCTCTGTAAAACATTTTTTATTTATGGTAACAATTGTATCCAGAAAAGTGCTTAGTCTAAAATACCTCAATAACACCTAATTGAAAGCTGCAAACAATAAAGTAACATTTTATGTATTCAGTTATGTATTCTACAGTATTTGTTTGTTTGTTAATTAAAGCAGTTATGGCAAAGGCTTAGGGTTGCCACCCGTCCCTTAAAATATGGAATCGTCCTGTATTTAAAGGTAAAATGATGCGTCCCGTATCAAATCAATACGGGCTGCGATTTGTTCCGTATTTTACAAATGCCAACATACACTCACTGGCCACTTTATTAGGTACACCTTCCTAGTACCTGGCTGGACCCCCTTTTACCCCAAGTATACCCAGTATCTTCTTTTGGGTTCAACAGAAGAAATTATTTTCTGCAGGTTTAGAACAACCTGGGTAAATTATGATAGAATTGTCCTTTTTGGGTGAACCATAAAGTGACAGACAACATCTGTGCTTCAAGGTATAGGCCTATTGTTTTACAAAAATGTGGATAGTCTGTTAATATAATATTCCATACATTATCAGAGCTTGGTAGACATAATTATTATATTTTTAGACATTATTAGACAGATTCATAAATGGATTATGATTAATGTTAGACCCAATTTATTAATGTATCATTTATATTAATCATAAACATACGCTATACATAATAAACAATCAAAGAATTCATTTACAATTTGGCTTTTTTTAATGACATTATTTAGATGTAAATGGCAGTAATTTGAGCAAATTAATATAATATATCAAATTAATCCCATCCAGGTAACAGCTGCAGAACTGTAAAAAAAGACTAATAATAGTAAATAGTTATAAATAATAACATTGACAATTACAATATTAATGTGTTATGTTGGAAGTATACATAATTGAGCTTGTTTTTTTCCATTGCCATAGGCACATTTGTGTAAATACATTTTCTTCTTAAATTATTTAAGAAAGATTTAGATTCTTCGAACTGCATTTTGGTCACAATTGTCACCGGTTAGATTAAAACAATAACGAGAATAAAAAACGACAAATGTATGGTCCGTAAAACTCGACGATCAAATGTCTTGTGGTATAAATTACGTTAACGTTAAACTAGACCTGATGTGTTTCGCTCGCTCGGACAGCTTGACGGATTTTTTTGGTAGTTTACTACAAGTTTAAACATCTTGAAACGACGTGCGAAACATGATTAGGCGGCTTTAATGTAGCAAGACATAGGCTGGTCAGTCCTGTTACGTTGAAAGACGTGAAAACAATTACGAAATAATCTTGAAAACCGGTT
This sequence comes from Gymnocypris eckloni scoliostomus, assembly GCA_027564155.1. Classification (NCBI taxonomy): domain Eukaryota; kingdom Metazoa; phylum Chordata; class Actinopteri; order Cypriniformes; family Cyprinidae; genus Gymnocypris; species Gymnocypris eckloni. The sequence goes on along the minus strand of CM050424.1, from coordinate 18,911,452 downwards.
TATGCCTTGACCTGGTGTGGTGGTAGGCTACCCGTCTGACCAGTCATTTACCACATTACTAAGAGAAGTAGTAGTGTAGTGTGTTGCTGGCTTTTAAAGTTTTTTAAGGGTTTTGAACGGATTTAGGACTGAATGCTCCCGTGTTAGCGTTCAGGAGAACAAACTCTTGTTGATCGGACGTTGGGCCCGTGACCTCAAAACCTACCGCGCTTCAATAAAGGTAAATATTCCGGCCAATGAATGTTCCGTTTTGACTCATCTGGAACATCCTGGTATCGTCAGCTGGTTTGGGACAGGTTTGCTGTACATTTATCTGACACAGTGTTTTCAAAAGTGTTGACTGATATGGTTTTGTTTCAGGTAACGTTACGCAGTGAAAGATGATGGGTGAGGACCGGAAAATATGGACCACGGACCAATCTCGCAACTCCATAGAGGTACATAGTGAAGAAAGCCCATCTATCTCCACTTTAGAACAAATCATGTTTTTCAAACCACTTAAGTAAAATAATAAAACAACAAGTAGTTGAAAAAATCCAAAGTAATACATCTTTAATAAGAAGATTCAGAGTTAGTAATTAAGTTGTTAACATAACAATTAGGCTATATTAGGCTAACTACAAACACAAGTATTTAACATGACTGTCCCAATTGGTCCCAAACTACATTGGGTCACTTAAAACTCTCTGGATCCTTTTCTGTCCACCTGTGTGACGTCCTCCACCCTCCTTTCCAGACTCAGCTATTAGTATAAATACTGATGTCAGACTGCTTTGTATTGTCCACTGACAGTCAAACAAACATGCTGTGCATCAATTACTAAAATAACATTGGAATAACATATTAAGGATTTTTGTAAGGTAGGTGATTATTGATTTGAATGCTGGCATCCATGGGACAGCATTGTAGCAAGTGCATATATAATTGATTGCTATGTTTTGAAAGTGGATAGCGGGGTAAGTGGTTGTTTTTCTGCATTTAAAATAAATGTAAAAGACGAAGAATAATGCTAATCTAGAAATGTGCTTAATATGTTCAATTCTAGTAAAAATAATACTAAAATAGTATAAGTTGTAGTAATAATAGTAATAAAATATATTCATATTTTTAATATAAAATATTAAAAATATAAAAGATTTTGAATCATCATAACATTAAGTTACATCAACAAAATGAATTAAAATGAATCAAAATTAATTTAAGGGTTAGATGGAATGTACATAAACAAGTCATCTAAGTTTGTATACATTTTTAAAAGACCTGTTACTTCATTATTAAGATAAACAATATACTGATTTTATAATAAAACGTTGAATATGTTTTTGAAAATTGCTTTTTTCTGTGGTCTAACTTATTTTGACAATTTCGATTTCTTCCTGTCAGTCTTTTTGGTCTGAAACTCCACCAGAAGTCATGTCTCCAGCCATCTCCAGAACTGCTGCGGGGGAGATAAACCATTGGTGGAGCCAACTGAAGTTCCGCCTTCAGCACAGAAAAGGATGGAATGAAATGTTGGATGAGACCTTCCTCATGCAGAACAAAAAGTAAAGAATTAACTATTAATCAATATAATAAAATAGAAACTAGATTTGTTTTATTTCAACAAGGAAATGCTAGGAAAAGAATATTGTGCTTGTAAGTTTAGGTTTTAGACTTTGGTTCTGTGTAAATGAACACGTTTTGTCATGGCTGTGCTTTAAGATGGTATACAGCTGCCTCTGTTCCAACTTTGCCGTGGAATAGTTTAACAATGTAAGTCAAAGGGAGATTTAAGTTCAGTCTTGAATAGGTTAAAAATGATCACATTTATATAAACCAAACAGAAAATGAAATTGCCTACAAAACATTTTAACTGTGATATGTGTAGCGATTAAGTACAATAAGAAAGGAAAATGATGTTAAAAGAATATTAATACAGTGCTGCTGCCTTGCAAACATAACCAATCCTGATTTCAGCTCTCGTTTAGGGTTGTAGTCATGTCTCTTTATGTTCTGCAGAGTCAATGACATCCCCCTGTTTTACGCCACTAAGGAGAATAATGCAGCCTGTATAAAGAAACTGCTTGACTGTTCATCTACAAATATCTTTGAGAGAGGTAAACCAATTTTTTGCCATTATTTACTGGCACACTAAATAACAAATCCAGAATTGAATGTGGATCTGGCGTTTGTGTGCATTCTAGGTGAACTTGGAGAGACGGCTCTGCATGTTGCTGTGATGAATGATAATTTAGATGCAGCTGTGGCGTTGATGGAAGGAGCGCCAGAGCTCATCAATGAGCCCATGACCTCTGAACTCTACCAAGGTCTTTATTTAAAAAGCAAAAACCTCCTCAAACATTTCATGCAAATGTAATAACTCTCTGTAGATCTCATGAGTGTATGTTCTGATTGACAGGTTTAACAGCCCTTCACATTGCTGCTGTTAACCAGAATGTTAACTTAGTACAGGAGCTGATAGCAAGAGGAGGTGATGTGGCGACACCCAGGGTCACAGGAATGTATTTACGTAAAAGAAGAGGAGGACTTCTGTACTTCGGTGAGATGGATATTTTTATTCTATTAATGATTTTGATCAAATCTGATTATTTGAATAGTTATGGACGTGGATGAGCATCAGGTCATAGTTTCCCATGACTATGACATAAATAAATAAATACATTTTGTGACTGTAGGTGAGCACATCCTGGCATTTGCGAGCTGTGTGGGTAATGAAGAAATTATAGCCATGCTGATAAAAGCTGGGGCTAATATCAGGGCCCAGGATTCCCTGGGTAAGAGGAAATAGCCTTTTACTCCCAATGTGCTATTTCTATCTGCCTTTGGTTGTAACTCTTTCTCTCTCTCTCATGAACAGGTAATACCATTCTTCACCTGTTGATTTTGCAGCCCAATAAAACAACTGCATGCCAAATTTTTGACGTGTTGATGTCACATGATGCAGATCTGGACCTCGCTATCCCTCTAGACATGGTACCCAACTACAGAGGCCTCACACCGTTCAAACTCGCTGCGAAGGAGGGCAACCTCGTGGTAAGAGAGAGAGAGATTTATCTAGAACAGAATGGCAGCATTTGAAGAACACACTGCTTAATGCTTTTGTGATGTTGCACAGGCCTTCCAGCACTTGGTTAATCGCAGGCGTGTTGTTCAGTGGAGTCTGGGACCATTGTCCTCCAACCTTTACGACCTCACTGAGATTGACTCCAGAGGATAACCTCTCAGTGCTTGAGATCATTGTCAGCAGTCAGAAAAGAGAGGTGTGTAAATGTGTGCAGGACAAATTACGGCAAACTGTCAGACCATTCACTGCACTTGTAAACTTTAATAATGATGAAAATAATGAAATCAGCTTGCTGTAGCTGGGCTATTCTTAGTTCATCTCTTAAGAAAGTGTCCTCTCTTGTCTCAGGCCAGAAGGATTCTTGAGTTGACTCCAGTTCGACAGCTCATCAGATTGAAGTGGAATCTATATGGGAAACATTACTTCAGGTGCCTTACTATCACATACTTTAAGAAACAGCATTCCGTTTAGTTTACTACTTTTATTTAATTAACAAACTAAAGATATTTGCAGCTGTCAAGTTAAAGACTTAACATGTGACCCAGGACCACAAAACTAGTCACAAGTCACATGGGTATATTTGTAGCAATGGCCAGTAATACACTGTGTGGGTCAAAATGATTGATTTTTCTTTTATGCCAAACATCATTAGGATTTTAAAGGTGGGGTGAGTGATTTCTGGTAGCCAATATTAACATTTCAAATCACCAAAAAACACGCCCCTACCCCAAATGGGTCATGCCTACTTAGGGTGACCCATGTTACTAGGGTGACCATATATGCCATTTTTCCGGACACGCAGCGTCCTTGCCAGGATTTCTATATTGCCTAAAATATCTAGGATTTGGCATTGTTTGCATGTGCAGACCGATCGGTGTATGACATCGGTTCCTTATGTTTTCTAAATGCTCTCTAGGAACTTTGAATCAAGGCAATATAGAAATCCTAGCCAGAACGCATCCGGGAAAAATGGCACGTATGGTCACCCTATGTTACTCACCTATCAAGAAGAAACAAAGCAACCTCGGCGCCCGATCATAGGCCTTCCCGCTCCTTGAGTTCTCTCCAGCGCTGGAAAGCTGATCCGATATTTACACGGGTCCTTCTTCTTGCCTTATCGTAACATCATGTCTACACCGGACGTGAGCGGCACGAGTCGCACGACGCAACAAAATACTATAGAACTCATTATAATCAGTGATGATTTCTACACTGGATGCCGCACCGCAACACGACAAATCCCCAACAGTAAACTGCTGCCGCATTCTATTTATGACATATTGACACAAATTTCAAATGATGTTCAACGGTTGCTTTGTCACGTCCAAGACAGACCGCGACAGTTTGCGTCTGGTGTTGACAGAGAAAGCCTTCTTTTGTTCCGCAGACATTTTCCCCTTTTGTTTTTTCTCCGCCATCTCTATCTTTCTGTCATCGCTCGGCTCGGCTAATGTCCGTCTTTTGCACTGATGAGCGCTCTCTCCTTGCATTATGAGTAGACACGCCCCTTACTGCTGATTGGCTACAAGTTTGTTTTGGTTCCAGCCCAACTCAGTTTTCTAAAGCGTTTTTGAAAAAATGCATACCCCACCTTTAAGTAAAGATTGTGTTCCATGAAGATATTTTGTACATTTCCTACCATAAATATATCAAAACTTAATTTTGGATTAGTAATATGCATTACTAAGGACTTCATTTGGACAACTTTAAAGGCGGTTTTCTTAATATTTTGACATTTTTTTCTGTATAAATCTCAATTTTAAAAATTGAATTAAAAAAAGTTTTGTGGTCCAATGTGCTAATTTTATTTAATCAATTTATCTACATTTCTTACAATTCCACATTGCCACAAAATTCAAATTTAATTGTTGTTAATTTTAAAATAAAGTAAAAAAAAATGAAGGTAATTGGTTTGTCTAGTTCTATTATATTATACACTCTTAAAAATAAAGGTGCTTAAAAGTTTCTTCACAGCGATGCCATAGATAGAAGAACCATTATTGGTTCCACAAAGAACCATTCAGTCAAAGGTTCTTTAAAGAACCATCTCTTCCTTACCTTTTTATAATCTGAAGAACCTTCTTTCACCACAAATAACCTTTTGTGAAACAGAAAGGTTCTTCAGATGTTTAAGGTTCTTTATGGGACCATTTAGACAAAAAGGTTATTCTAAGGCATCGTGAAGCTCCTTTATTTTTAAGAGTGTATGTCTCTTTTATATATAATAGATGTATAATCTAGGGTCCAAATGTAAGATCATAAACAAGAAGAGTTTATATAATTTTGTCTAAAATGTAGGGTAATATGACATGGAGATTTAAAGGAACATTATGATTTGTTGTCCCTGTTGCACCTCTTTTTCTTCAGCTGACTCTTCAAAAGATTCAAGCTTCTCCACATATTCAGCATTTTTTCTGATTTATTCAGAACAAATCTCACTTTGAAAGCAGTGATGTGCTATGATTCGCTGCACTGATGATGTTGCTCTATTTTGTTTGCAGGGTATTTATGCTGGTGTACCTGCTGTATATTAGCATATTCACATTGTGTTGTATAAACCGCCCCCTGAAGGACATTCCTGAAAATTACACCAAAGCAGACAACGACCAAACCATAAAAGTGCAGAAAAGCTTGACGGTGTGAAACATTATTATTTTTATGTTTCTGTATATCAAAGCACTTTTATATGTCTGCAAGAACTTAATGTCATTTTGTATGGTTAGGAGAGCTATCAGACCTACAAAGATCACCTGCGTTTAATTGGAGAAATTATCAGTGTCATAGGAGCCATCGTTATTCTGCTGATAGAGGTCTGCAAAATTGTGTCTGACACTATCAACATTATGTTATAACTAGCAAAATACTATTGGTGTTAAGCCAAAACACTCCTTATAATTGAATTATTTCCAGGTTCCCAGTATTTTGAGAGTGGGAGCTAAACGCTATTTTGGCCAGTCTGCTCTTGGAGGACCCTTCCATGTCACTTTGTAAGTAATATATATAGTAAAATATTATTACAATTTAATATAATGTTTCTATATTCTATTTTGACATTTTAAAGTGGTCCTATTATGCTCTTTTACAAAGTCTTGATTTTGTTTTGGGGGATGTACTAGAACATGCTCTCCTGCTTGGTGGTTCAAAAATCGCATTATTTGTCACATAATTTACATTATTAAAATTCCTCTCTCCCCTGCCTGACACAAATGGCTCGATTAGTTCCGGGTTTGATGAAATATTGCCATATCAATTCAGACCACGAGAATATTGAACAAGAGGATCGTGCAGAACCTTTGCACCCGGATATTGCCTGACACATTAAAGTGGTAATGTTATTTTTGTTGTTTTTGACTAAATCACGTTTTAGATAGGATGTCAACAACAGCTTAAAAATAACTGCATTGACTATGTACAAATAAGTGCAATGGTAATATGTACTCCCTATCAGTCAGTCACGTTCGACGTAACGTCAGAGTGACTGACTAATGGGATCTCGCCCGAGAGCCCAATCACCTTCGAGTGTTAACAAAAGAAGTCAATGACAGTTGGCGTGCGTGTTTCGCCCACGTGCACCCGCCCGTGGTGCGGGTATAAAAGGCGGCGTGCAAGCGCACAACAGCTTTCGCCGGGCCGAGCCTTCCGAATCTCTTGAGTGTCAGAAAGACAATGGCGTTGGTGTTACGGCGTCAGCGGAGGTTGCTGTCCAGTGCTAGTGCAGTGCAGCTTCTAGGAATCTGCGATCACGCTGCGACTTCCCCTGGGTGCTTCAGCGCTTTTAAAAGAGAAAGAGCAAGTCTAAAAGAGCTCCACGAGCGACGGGCGTCTTTTTAAAGATGGCTTCCCGCTCATGCGTTTCTGGATGTGGTCGTTTTCTGGCTTCATCTGATGGTCACGATCGCTGTCCCTCATGCTTGGGCTTTCAGCACGCTGAGGCAGCGCTCGTGGATGAGTCATGTTTTCATTGCGGGAACATGACATCGCGATGCTGCGCTCCAGGTACCTCCTCCTCGGGGTATCGCCCTGGTGCCATGCCCGTTCTAGCGGGGTCCTCCGGGCTTCGGCCCAGCATCTCGACTCATGGTCACCAGCAGTGACGGAGTCGATCGCTGCATCGGGATGAGAGCTTCTGGAGAGGGGCGAGTATGTCTCTGCGGGCCTCTCCTCCTCCAGGAAGAGTAGCGATGCCGAGTCAGATCCCGGATGAGCTATGCTTTCCGGGCCGGACAGCATCGGGCTGCACTATAGGCCTCCGCCTTCCAGCAGATGACAGGCTGTCGATTGGTTCCTGGGATGAGCTAGGTTCCGTCGACGATTCGCCTCGGTTCCTGCCTTCCGTCCAGAGGGCCTGTAAGTCGTCGCTCTGACGGCCAGGCTTTCCGGTGCTGCTGCATCGGACTCAGTACAAGGCCCTCCTTGGCAAATTCCTGTCGGTGTCTTCTTAGAGGTCGCACCCTTGCAGACTTGTGGAATCTCCAAGTATGGTCCCTGGATGGGATTCTCAACTACCTCAACGGACTGGCTCATCCTGGCCCAGTCTGCCAGAGCCCGTCTAGCGAACACGCACAGGCTGAAGTGGAACCTGTTAAGCCGATTGGTGTTCTCAACCGGGAAGACCCCCTTGGATGCCCGATCGCAGGGACTCTCTTTCCTGCAAGATGGGTTGGACTCGGTCTCCCTCCACCCTCAAAGTGTATGTCAATGCTGAACTGCCTGGAGCTGTTGCCAGCGCATCACGATACAGTTTCAGAGGCTCCTGTGGCATATGGAAACACGCGACCTGGTCATGCAGGTTCCTCAGGGGCGAGGAGGTTAAATTCTCCACGTTCCTCATCTGGTACCCTATTAGGATCTCCCGGGCACTGTCGGGTCTCAGGCCTGCCGCCACACCTTGAGCCCATGCAGTCAGTAGAGCTTAAGTTCCTGTCACTGAAGGCAGGTGTTCCCCGCGGCAGTATGGCCACGGCAAGAGGTATCAACAGATGCCTCTACCATTGGCTGGGGGCCATGTGCATTCGGCATGCAGCTGCGGGGCTCTGTCAGGACCCCAGCTGCGGTGTGCCCATATCCCACCACTGCCTCGAGTTGCTGGCAGTATGGCTTGCTCTGCGCTGCTTTAAAATGCTGCCAACGGACAACACTGCGAGGCGCATCAACCACCAAGGCGGTTCTGCTCGTCGCATGTCGCAACTGCGCATCTCCTCCTTTGGAGTCAGAAGCACCTGAGGTCGCAGGACCTCAGACCAGGCAAGTCTCTCTTTGCAGCCGGCTATAGTCTCATGTCAGCAGGCCCGGTGCTTCGTGCAACTCCACCCGATGTAATCCAGCTGATTTGGAGCCTCTTGGGCTTTTCAGGTAGCCTGTTTGCCAGACATTTGTAAAGCTGCCAGCTGGGCAACACCTGTCCGAGGACCCTCGGAACATCTCCATATAGAGCCAGTGTCCTCCCGTGTACTTGTCTCGGATGACCGGTAACACAGTGAGCCTTCTCAATCACCCTGTGCCAGGTCAGGGACGAGGAGCATATGTCCTTTGTTGCTTCCCCAGTTCAGTTCCCCAGAACTGTTGAAGTTCCTCGCGACACCCTCCAGTCAGGCGTGGCGGGAGGGATGCCAGGTCCTCTTTCTCGAGAGGGGCACCCTCTGGCACCCAGCGTCCAGCTGGAATCTCCGTATGGTCCCTGGGTGGGACCCGGAGGCTCCCCTCACGGTGAGCGTGTCTCCCAGTGGTAGAAACCTTCTGCCCTCTCTGCCAGGGCTATCTCACAAGACAGGCTGGGCAGGCTGAAGTGGAACCCGTATGTGTACTGCCCTTGGCCAGTCCATATGTGTGATCTCCACATGATACTCCTTTCCTGCAAGATGGCTCCGTTGGCCTTCCTACTTTCCACCCTCAAAGTGTTATTCTACCCACTGAGCCGCACATCACGTGGCAGTCAGTAAGTCTGTAAGCCCGTCCTGGTCATCAGGTTCCTCAACTGGTGTGGGAGGTTAAAGTCGGCTTCTGCACGCCCTCATCTGGAGGGTCAGCAATCTTGGGATCTTTCGGTCCTGTCGGCCTTAGCATGCAGTCATGCAGCCAGTAGAGCTTAAGTTCCTGTCACTGATGACAGTGCTCCTCACGGCATTGGCAGCAACAAGAGGGTTTGGGGACCTAAGCATTTTCGGTTGACGATTCGTGCCTAGAATTCGCCGCAACTCTCACGTTGTCCTGAGCTCCGGCAGCTGATATGTGCAAAGTTCCCACCACACCCTTCAGGGATCACGTGGAGAGATGCACTTTCAAGCGCGGGGAGGAGCTACACTCACTGCCATTGCTCTGCACAAGCGTCCGCGCGGACTGGACCGCATGCAGAGCTTCAGGACCTAAAGTAAAGACTGCTTCTTAACAGCAGAAGGGGAAAGCTGACACAAATAATACTGATGAAAAGAACTGGTTGAATGTTGAACACTAGTCTATAGCTATAAACTAGATTAATCAATGCCCCTTGGTGTGAACACATAATGTTGTATCTTTTGAGAAAGTTGCGACCAGTGGGATAGAACATTTGTAAAGCTGCTGGCTTGCGACACCTAATACGTTGTGAGATTTTATAATCTCCGTATAATAAAAGTGTCCTCCAATATCGTGTAATTGTCTCGGATGACGTAACACTGGGACCTGCTCGGTGTCAATCACGCTTAGCGCCATGCCACATGCTTTGTTCTTATGTTTTGTGCTAAACTTCGATTCCTATTTCTTTAGACATTGTTTTTCAGGTAAGACTACGTGGATATAAACGCACTTGTCAAAACGCAACTTATTGCAAAATGTGTTTGTTGAAACGGATAGGTTGTAACAGCAAATTAGGATGTAATTAATATTATTTGACGATTCGTTAGGCTACATTTATAATAACAACCTTTTTAAAGTACAAAATAAAAGAGGCTTTCTTTTCTTCTTAACCCGACTGTTCCCGCTAAATATACATAATTCCAGAATCTCACAATTAAATTTCCTCTACTGAAAGAGAGAGAGATAACAAATAAAAATGTAGTCTGCACAAAATGTATTTTATTGTAGGCTATTTATTTTATTCGTCTTGTCCAGAATCAAATTAGTTTTACATTTTGTTGTCAACGTAATAATAAGTGTCGCAGAGAGAGAAAAAAAGAATAATAATGTAGGCCAGTTTGTACAAAAATGTAAAAATAGCATGTTTGTTATTTTTATTCATCTTGTCAAAATACTAAATTTACTAAAATACTAAATACTAAATAGTTAAACCTTTTGCTGTCAACACGGAAAAGTGTCGCAGAGAAAAAAAAGACATCTGTCATTTAAATTTATATGCAAAATATGAACAAAACCGTTGGCTTAGACATTGTAAAATGAAATCTCTTTTCATGAAACCAAACAATTTAACTTCCCTGAGAAGAATGTCTCGAGTCAGACTTGCCTGACATGGGTTTCTTCACAGTAAACTGGCCATTTTGCAGTCGCAGTTGAAGAATCCACACTTAGCTAAACTTCATCCTTATTCTGCTCTGTCACTCATCGACGGGCTCTAGGCAAAAACCCTGCCGCCCGCCCACTTCACTCAAATACGATTTTAAAGATGCATGTGAAAGATTGGATAATTTGTTTATTAACAACTACATTAAAATAAAAGCAAGCACGGGCATGTGCTATTAGCAGTCAGGGCTTAATCTGAACAAACCCGGACCGGATCGGCACCTCCGAACTCCAATCATCTTATTTGGCGGATCCTCTTCCTCCAGAGAAATACGTTTGTGTCAGGGTTATTGTAGTTTTGCATTTTTAAATTCGTTTTTATTTTAATATTGCTTTCAATTTTCGCTAAAAATGTAAGTTTCGTTTTTATTTTTTAATAATTTGGTTAATTTTACTGTAATTTTTATTTTGTGGAGTTTTCTACAGGTTAGTTTCGGTTTTATTTTGAGTTTTAGTAAGTTTAGCAGAACTAACAGAACACTTCCAGAGCACAGACCAAAGACATTTTAATTTAAACGTATTGATGCAAACCACTAGCGACACAAAATTAAAGCATGCTGATTAGACAATTAATAATTTGATTATTTTATTTAGTTGCTGTTGGTTTCGTTTTGTTTGAGCTTGTCATTGTTTTTTATTCTTCTTTCTTTCTTGTCTTAATGCCTTTATTTTTGTCAAATACAGTTCTTAATACAACATATTTCCGTTTAAACATGTATACAACATTTCTTATTTTTAAATTCGTTTAACAAGCATTTTAGAAGTAAAAATAAAACATTTCATAGTCGCAAAAAAATTGATGTGGCTCGCTTAGGTGACTTGGTTTGCTTTGCATAAAATAAAATAGTTGACTGTTTTATAGATTACATGAAACAAACCTATATTTGACAAAAATAAAGTAAGTGGCACTGAGAACTGCTCTCACCCGAAGAGAAGGCAAAATATCTGCGTGCACAATGCAAACGCAAACTCTGCGACTGTCATATAGGATATGGGTTACAAAAAAAACTACCAAAACATTACAAAAAAATGTTTAATAAAATAACCTTGATTTTTAGAGTATATGCACACAATAAAAGCAACTGATGCAAGCTGGTAATCACTTAAGTGGGTCAACCAAGTTATTGCGCGAATGATCCCTTACCTCTCCATAATTGTTGCCGTATTGGTCACCCCGCTTTATTACACAAATTAAACACTGCATATGATAAACGCTAAATATTTAGAATTCCACTTGGCTAAAACACAACAAAACACGGTTTTGGGTGTACGTAAGCCTATTTAATAGATAATATTACACTTGTGTTATCTCCACCGCGCTTTCTCTCTCACACACATACATTATGTGGGAGTAAAAACCCAGATATGCTGTTCTGAAAGGATGTCGGGAACGGGATATTGTTAGACCGCCCACTCCCTTCAAATTACACCAGAGTTACCGACCATTACCGTGTTTTATTCCCGCGTTGCAAGAAATTTGGTCGGATCCTGCGAAAAACGGTGCGGTGATGACCTCAACACCGCGGTCGGCATCTCATTACCGCGGTGAAGCGGTAATGCAGTTATCGTCACAGCCCTACTCTGACGTTACGTCGAACGTGACTGACTGATAGGGAACGTCTCGGTTACTTGCGTAACTCCCGTTCCCTGAAGGAGGGGGAATGGAGACGTAACGTCCCGTCGCCATAGTTGCTGTACCACCGCTGTATGGCCGGGGCACACAGTCTCGGCTCCTCAGCGAAAAACTGTTGTGCGTTTGCATGCGCTCTCCTTTTATACCCGCACCGCGGGGCGGGGTGCGCGTGGCGAAACACGCACGCCAACTGTCATTGGCTTGTTTTGTTAACACTCGAAGGTGATTGGGCTCTCGGGCGAGATCCCATTAGTCACTCTGACCTTACGTCTCCGTTCCCTCCTTCAGGGAACGGGGGTTACGCAAGTAACCGAGACGTTATGTTTATTGTTCTTTAATTCTAACATTATAACATGAATTGCACTGAAATATAGTTTTATAGAACTATATGAATATAGTTCTATAAAAACACCTGCACTGGGTTTCTATTTTGAAACGTGCAGAGCTCAACCAAGTGTTCTCCCCATCAGCCAACCAGTCGAATTTCAGTAGGCGGGATTTACAATTTGTGATGTCACAAATACAGGAAAACAACTTTGTAGTCCAAACGGAGACAGTTCGTTGTAGTTCTTGAAAAGGGAGGTTTTTTTTAAAATGAAATATCTTCCTTTGGAGTGGACTTTGAGATTTGTAACTTTGTAGATCTTTTCATGCCCAAACATAGTCTCTACACACTGACTAAAATTCAAAAAGTTAAAAAGCATAATAGGACACCTTTAAAATGTAATTTATTTCTGCGATGGCAAAGCTGAATTTTCAGCAGTCACTCAGTATCACATAATTTTTCAGGAAACATTCTAATATGCTGATTTAGTGCCCATTAAACTATTTTAATCATCAATGTTACAAACAGTTGTCCTGATACATTTTTTCAGGTTTTCTTGATGAATAGAAAGTTTAATGCGTTTTTTGCTGCTATATGGTCTCATATGCTGTCAAATTAATAAAATGTACATATTTTTCAGTTAGACAGTATAAATCTTTTTTTTATGTATATATATATATATATATATATTTATATTGATTTTTTACCCATATGAAATATGTAGTAGCCTTTATATTATAGGAAGGGGGTTGCTCGTAAGGGGACAATCATATAGAGAGGTGCAGGTAGACTAGAAGGAACCAGCAGTGAATTAGTTTTGCAGGTTCTGGTGTCATACCTGCACCACTCTATAGGCGGGTCTTTGAAATCTGCATTATCATGCCGAATGAAAAACGCACGCTTCATTGTCTCGCATTTCTGTGGCAGAATTGGCTACGCAATTCTGGTTGTGATTTTGTGTGTGCTGCGGACCACTGGAATGGGAGAAGAGGTTGCACCGATGGCTTGGGCTTTGATACTTGGCTGGTCCAATGTTACGTACTTCGCCCGAGGTTTTGAGATGCTGGGACCCTACGTCATCGTGATTCAGAAGGTGGAGTGTTTTGCTCACTCTTGTTGGTTTGTAGACCCAGTATAGCTTTAAAATGTTCATGTGTGGATGTTCTTTTGCAGACGATATTTGGAGATTTGACGAAGTTCATGTGGTTGTCCCTTATCTTCCTCATTGGATCTTCTGCTGGTTCGTTCAGTTGTATCAAAAGATACTCATATCATATGTAAAATCTGTGACGTAAATAATGTCCCATTCCTCAGGCTTGTGGGTCTATTACATAACTCAAGATCCTTCCTCTTTACCGCCATACCGCTCGTTCCCCATCACCATCTTCTCACAGTTTGAGCTGAGCATCGGTCTGATAGACTTGCCAGTGGACCATTCGATCTACACCCATCCAATTGTGCACTCGATGCACATCTACTTCAGTGTGGTATCTTACATCCTCCTGTTCAACCTTCTGATCGCCATGATGAGCGACACGCAGTGGAGGGTCACTCAGGAACGTGATGAACTCTGGAGGACCCAGGTGGGTAGTGTAGCTAGTACCGTCCTATAGTAATTGTTCTAAAAGCATGCTGGGTAAACATCAGTTTCTCATTTCATAGGTGGTGGCCACTACTCTGATGCTGGAACGGAGGTTACCACTGTGCCTGTGGCCAAGACTGGGCGTCTGTGGTCTGGCGTTTGGCCTTGGAGAACGCTGGTACCTTCGGTAAGGATGCCTTGGATCTCAATTTCAATTCAAAAGCATGACTAAACACTCATTGTGATTAGCCTGATTTATTCACAACATCTCATGATTCCAGAGTGGAGGATCGCAATGACCCATTGGTCCAAAAGATGAGACGCTACATTAGCGCATTCTCAAAGGATGGAGAACCAGCTAAGGAGGAGGAAACAGGCAAGAGTGACCCTGGAAATTATCCACTGCAAACCAATATTATTGTAAAAAACAGGCCTGGAGTTGAGAGGAGACCAAACAAATGCTGGCAGCTCATTCGGCAGAGTATAGAATGTGAAAAGGAAGAAAATGCGGATTGCCCAGAAATCAAGTATAGCTAAAAAATGGCTCAAGATCAAGTAGTAATGTTTGGGTCATATGACATTCCTAATATTTAAAGGGTTCCTGTTGCATTATTCTGAGATATTTAGTGTTTTATAATATGGAAATATATAAGTGTTGTATTGGGTAGACAAAGTTGAACTGTGCACCATCTATGCTGTTAAATATAAAGGTGGAAGTTTAATGAAGCAATACAGAAAAAGGACATCTCAAAGTATACACTATTATTATCAGAACATTATCGTGTGACCATTAGACATATTTAGTGCAAAAAACAAGATTTGTATACATGATCAGTACAGTTAGAAATGAGTGTAAGTGTAATACAAATAAACAGGATATTTTAATATTTAATACTTTTTCTGCATCTATAATGCTTCATAATGCACATTATACAAATAAAAGCTTTGCGCCGTGTTGATTAACTAAGTTTACCTATTTCTGACTAGAATCTTTAGAGAAGAGATGATTATCTTGATTATTTGTTGAGTTATGATTTCCAGATATATACTATAGGTGATTTCAATGGGTGCAGATGATGTTCGGACATCTACATCTTTTGACAGATGTACTGTAAGTATAAACTGCAGGTAGATGGGCGCCAGCTCCGTTCAGGTGGTTCATTTCCAGCCAGGACGGCACACTCTCCAGTTAAGGAAATATCTCCCCAATATCTGTATGTGCATAAGGACCATAGTCAGTCAGCAGCTACTAAACCTCATTTCAACAAATATTTTCATTTTATATAACTTGTTTGTATTGGTAACCATGTGATGATAAATTATTTATGGAGGCTTGAAGGGCAAGGTGTTTTTTTTTTGCAAGTGCCTCCCTGAGCTTATTTCTTATTTTATGTATATTATTCTGAAGCAACAACAACAACTAGGCCAAAAGTTCCCATTGATTTTTCACATTTTCTACATTTCTCCCAGTTTATTGTAAATATTATTTTATGTTAAATTTTCTTGTTCAAAATTATACATTTATTCCAGAATAAGAGAGAGATTTTTTTTTATTTTGTCTAAAAAAAATGATTGCAAAATATTTATCTTATTGTTTAACAATTCACTGAATATTTGAAGAACAAATAAAGGGAGAAAAATTGGACTATCTTGTCTTATTTTCGGTTACAAACAGCTTAAAAATAATGTAGTAAACAGACCCTTTTGAACCATACATATTTTCCTACCTCACTGTCAATACAGTGTTGTTAATCCATGTCCATTCATTTCCCCCCAAATGATTTAGCCCAATCCAGTAGTGCAAATTCCCTTTCTTACTCAGATACATCTGCAGAAACGAGATATAGTTGAAAAGCATTAATATGCTAATCACTTCTGTTAGTTTTAACTTCACCGTATTTATAGATTTACTGACCTGCACGCGTTCATTAGTAATACGCAAGATCTCCTCCCTTCCTCTGGCATTCCTTCCTGCTCTGCTGCCAGGTGAGGCGGTTTTGAGACAGGAAGTAACAAGTATTCTCGAACCTCAGCCAACCCCTTCCACAATCCCTGCACAGATGCTCTGCACGCACACATTTAGGTGGGGAAGCAAGAAGACACTGAAGTGAAGTAAAAATAAGTTTTAAACTGAAAACAATTCAAACATAGAAAACCTTTAGATTACATACGTCCGTTGTTCACAAACTCGCGAAGGTTGGTGAAGCTCTTGGCATTTATTCAAGCTGCATTCCTGTTCCGGTAGAGAGCTGGCAATCTGCTCTACCTCGACATGGCTGCTTCCCAGTCACTATTCAGAATATAATGTAACAATGTATCCTCTATTAACCGATTACCATGCAATCACCATTTCCAGCAAAACACCATACAGTTATTTTAGTACTGTGGAGTCATATTGTCAAATGGAGATCTTGAAACAACAAGTTAGTGCAAAAAGTTTCCAGAATCTTCCTTTCATTTTGTATAATTATCTTTTTTGGTAACATTTCCTTAAGGTAAACGCTATATTGTTTTTCATACTAATTTTAACCCACCTATTGTTTTAAAAACTGCAGCCATATGTGATCCTTAAAAACTATATAAAAAAATCATAATCTGGTCTAAAAAACACTTAAGAAAAAAATAGTTTTTATCTGGTTTTAAAGTAGGCTATATTATAATGAAGTGTTTTTTAAATCAACAATTATGCAGTAACAATATTTTTTTAAGAATTCTGGAATACTACTCTGGCAAAAAAAATTGACTTTTCCTGGTTTATTTCATTTACTTTTGGTTGTTCATAATGCTGCAATGTGTGTATTATATAGCAGCTTATGTACTATTCTGCTAGGCTATTAGTTTATGAACAGTTTATTAATAGTTTATTTATGGTAAAAGATTACATCCATGCATTTATCACCATTCCATATTATAGAGAACAGCATGTGTGAAGGATTAAACCCTAGATGTTATTTTAAATGTAAAATATTTTCATTCAAATTTCATTTAATTTACAAATAAATATCCTTAATAAAAGTAAAGACACATAAAACACATTGAAAGGCCAAAGGCCACAAGTGGTTCTTCAGAAGCATAAATGAAACCCTGTAAAGACCGCCATGTCTTTAATAGTTATTTATTTAATTTATTATTTAAAAACATAGGTTAGTTTATTTTGCTTGTTTAGATATTGTTTACACTGTTTCCGATATCAAAAACGACGTGGTAGCCTATTTATAGCAACAAAAAAGAGCCCTGCTGAAAAAAACAATAGAGCCCTGTCCAAAACACAATAGAAAATGTTATAGTTTTAATGGGAATTGTATTGTTTAAATGGAAACTATAATGGTGTCTACTGGTATGTGATGGATTATATTGGTGGGATGTTAAATCCTATTGGACAAATGCCCAAAACACACTACAAAAAGGAAATTTGTAATGGTTTTACTGGAAAAAGCTAATTTTATTTTAATAGAAACCATTGGAATTCTGTGATGGTTTCTATTGGGCGTCTATTGTTTGTTTGTTCTTTCGCAGGAGCGAAAATAAAAGGGTTAAATGAATACCTGTTGTACAGGTTCCGAGCTAAAAAAGACGGTCATACTTACACTTCATAAACAGCACAAGGACCACGATCAGCAGCAGGACGCAGATGACAAAAAGAACCAGCGAAACGATGCGGTAAACACGGGCTTTCCGGTGAATATCTGTTGATGCATCTGGAGAAAAATAATACATGCGTCGTTACATGGACCGTCAAATAGCGGAAGTCAAGAGATTTGCAATCGCAACATTTATCACCTGAATCCGGCTGCAGCGGTTTCGGTTCAGACTTGCCTTCTGTGTACTTGCCGAAATTGCAGAGTTTACATATTTCTGATAAAGCCTTGGCTCAGTAGCTATCAGAAAAGTACTTAACCGCATCTCTGCTCGTTTATGTGCGCACTACACTTCAGGGGGGTTGACGACGACGCTGCGTAACACAACACCGGCTCTGTCCTCGCGTGCCCTTCTGAAACCTTCAAGGGCTCTCTGGAAACAAAATAAGATACCCGCTGTCCTCGAGAGAGCTACATATGCAGCTGTGTCCCAGATATGCTTTTTAGCCTACTTTGTGAGCTACGGTCATACAAAAGACTCTATTCAAACGAAAAAAAGGATCTATTATTTATGTGGTAACAGATTAAATAGAAACCATGTTATCAAATGGAGAAATGCTAATAAAGAGTAAATCATTTATTATAAAAGACAACCATAACAATGTTAAAAGTAATGAATATACTAAAAACTAATTGACAGTACAATATTATAATATAAAACCATATAAAAATGACACAATTATTTCAAATGTAAATGTTTGTACTTTAAAATAATTTTACTGAAATTTTTGTACCTTTACTTAAAGCGAGTTCCTTTTTTTAGACAAAACACGTTTAAGAGGAATGTGGTAAAAATGTCAAATGTTCTTATTTCTGAAGTAATAAAAGTGTTTCAGTAGAAAAGTTATTTTGAAAATGTTTATTAAATGTCCTAAATCTACACTTGTTACAGAGTATTATCATTAACAAAGTTTTACAAGCTGATTAACTTTTTTACATTTTAAAAAGAACAGTATACTTTAAACACTTACTTTTTATCCTTTTTATCTTGTGATCAGAAATAATGTTTGTTTCACCTGATATTTTGCTCTATCACACATTGCTATTCTTTTTTGCCTGTTTTTTTCCCTTCTGCTATTTACTTGTCCTGTTTTAACTACAGCTAGACCTATTAACATTTTTACATCACACAATGAATATGCATTCTATAAAAGAAATTTTTCAAAAATAAATTCTTATTGGCATTGATTTTTTTAACTAACATTACTAACCTTTATCACAAATTTCTTTATAGTAAAACTTTAGATTATTAAATGTTTAATTGTTTATTAACTGTTTAGACATAGTTCTCATATTTTAAATTCTTTACAAAAAGAAAAGATAATATCAAGTTTTATTAAATACACAATAAACTCCTCATTTGTAATTAACAAAATGTACTTTATTATATTTATAAACTTAAGAAAATAATTATTAACTATTTAAATTTAATTATAAAATTCTTCTTTATACAGAAAAAAAGAAGTGAAAAAAACATTTCTTAAATACAAATTATTAAAATAAAAAGAACAATATTTTAAAACTTAACAGATTAACTTTTAGTGTAAATATTTTAAACTTACCTTCTTTTTCTCTTCTTTTTATTTCAAATAATATCTGATTTCTCTCATTGTATTTTGCTGAATACTGTTTCAATAACAATAAGCATTTACACAATGATAATTTTATTTCACTTTCTCTAAGAAAATGTTTGTCACTTGATACTGTAGCATGTAGACTTTTCATCATGGTTCAACTTATCAGTATTCTTTTTTCTACAGTTTTTTATTCACATTAAAAAAAATTAATGTATCTGTTCAGAACAGTGTCTGAAAAATTGCAAAAGAAATTTATCAAAAAAAAATAAAAGGCAAAGTACAACAATTTTTAACTTGTTCAAAAAAATGTAATTTTTAAAACTTACAAAAAGAAGGATTTTTATTAGACAAAGGCTTCAAAAGAAAGGCAAAACCCTTAAATGATCAAAAAGATGAGAAACTCAGTCAGACTTATTTTACATTTTTCTCATCTTTAATCTCTATGCTTTAAAATGAAGATCTCAGGCAATCTGAAGAAATGAAAAATTTTTAGTCCCTGTAAATCTCTGAATATTGAAATGGATCAGTGAAATATTTCATTTTCTCTCTTTTCTTTTATATGAAATAAAGGTCATGAAGGAACATCTTCTTTGAAAACACAGATAGCTGAAATTAGAACAGATTTAGTATTATTTCAAAAAACAAAAATTTATATTATTGTTCAAAAATTTTCATTTTTTTCAAAGATAAAAGTTTACAATTATAAAAGGACAGAATTTTTTTAATTAACAGTCACAAAGTTGTTAAATTATATAAAAATTAATCCTTTATGTTGTGCAAAGAATATGCTGACAAATGTAAATTTTTTAAAAAGAATTTTAATTTCTTTTTGATCTCCAAAGACCATCTAAAAGAATGGAAAGAGATCAAAACTTTTTTAAACATTTCATTTCTTTAACTTCTTTTCAAAACAAGACATGAATTTGGCAGACATCCAAAAATGATATTAAATCAAACAAACATCTTATCACATTTGTTATCATTTCAAACATGCAGACCCTTCAGATATGCATTTGATCATTAGTAAGACATATTTATTCTCTAAATCAGTCAATCATTTTAGAGCTAACAAACTATTTTCATCAAACTCTCTAGGTCTTCTGCCATCCTGCGATGGGCTCTTCTCTCCTTTGCCCTCAGTCCAGATGTTGTTGACATATACTTCTGCCATATAAAATCTTTTAAAGCCTGTAAATTTATAAGCCAATTATAATATTCTATAAAAATAGAAGAATAGCATAATTTATCAGACATAAATTTAATGTATTTTTAATAAAAATGCTTAAATAAATGTAATGTATTATTGTTTGTAACAACAGACTGACTGCATTTTTGTTTTGTTTATGTTCACCCAACCATTCAGTAAAGCCTCTCATGCCCATGCAGAGGAACATTACATACAGACACGTACACGCATCCCATTAGAACACCAATGACATGTGTCATATGACATGTTTTGCCTTTATTCCCACCATGACAGAAAATGCATCAGATCACGTGTGCACTATTGGGCCAAATGACTTTTGGGTGTTTTGTGCTCAAATAGCAGGTTTACTAGCTATATTTTCTTCGTACAGAAAATATGTTAATTTGTCACATATCCATTAAGTAATGTTAATAAATGTAAATATGTGAATATCCCAAGTATTCAGAAGCGTGGCATTGCGCAATATAACCACTGTACATTATTTGTGTAACTGTTGTCTGTATCTGAAACAGTTGAGAAGCCAACGGGTTTGTGATTCGTGACAACACTTTTGCACAGCTCAATAAAAAATATTCCTCCACAGCACTGCCCACTACACAGTTTCCATAAACTCAGATTTTAATAATAAACAATAATAATCTGCTGTCGTCAGACAGTACTTGATAATGTATGATAACTGCGCCCATAACAAATGCTGGTGACGTAAGGCCGCGAGCTCGCATGATATGACCTGCTATTCCGCAAAATCCTCGATCAGGGAACGAAAGTGAACTTAGTGCGGGTGACCGCAGGCTTGGTGTTTGAATATTTGATTCACCACAAATCCACGTTCGTTTCCAGGATGAAACTAGCCTTACCCATAGTCGCTAACTGGATTTAACGTTAACGTTACTGGTCGCTATGGTAAACACGAAACATACCTTGGATAGCTACTGATGGATTGAGGAAGAAGTGAAATACAACGCCCGTCTTCCCCACTTGGACAAATATCAGACGACCCAAACAGCGCAGTAATGATGTTGATCTTCAAAACTCAACACTTTAAATATTATACATCGCTATCTATGCTGAAGATATCGACTCACTCCTGGCCCACCTCCCACTAAAACAACAACAAACAATGTACCGCCTTATTCTGGGAACTGACCAATGCAAATTCTGAAAATAGGCTGACATGTCGTCTAGCCATTTAGAAGAGAGAAGAGGCGGGATTTAAATGTGTTTACTGTGCTTCTATTGGCCAGAAAGTGATGTCACTCAGTAATTTTCTGGGTCAGTGGAACCAATCAAAATAAATGAAAATTAGGCCAATGAAAGGATATATAGGTAGACGCCCCATGGACTGACGCTGCCTATTGGAGCTGACGTACTGCGCGGCCGCCATCTTGGATGGGTCTCCAATGCGCCCCCCCTTCATTTATTTCTACTGAGGAAGGTGTATCCCCACCTACAATAATCATAACTCCCCGAATTTTTACCGGATTTTCACACGGTTTGGTTTGTTACAAACGGCAGAGATTTAGTTATGATACAGGACGCTGTCACACATTGAAAAATACGTGCTTTCATGCTAAAAGACTTTGTATTATGCTCTTTAACAAAGACATATGGTAGGCTATGGCATATTGATAAATATAGAAATGAATTAATTTTATATTTTTATAAAGAAACAAGTTTGATTTTGTTTATTTGAATTTATTTCTCTCACTCACACACTCACTCACACACACACACACACACACACACACACTCTCTCTCACACACACACACACACACACACACACACACACACACACACACACTCACTCACACACACACACTCTCACTCACACACACACTCTCACACACACACACACACACACACACACACACACACACTCTCACACACACACACACACCACGCACCTCTCTCACTCACACACACACACACACACACTCTCCACACACACACACACACACACACTCTCTCTCTCTCTCTCTCTCTCACACACACACAAGGTTCTTTTCCTTCAGATCTTCCAGAAGACTCTTTACGGTTTTCTTTGCTCTCCGTCTCCTTTGCATTTTGCTTCTCCCGCTCTAGACTCTCCACTCTAGCCAAAGCTTCACTGAGTCTGGCCTTTAGACGAGTAGGATAATTGGGCAATGCATATGAGTGGTCCTAGTAGAAAGAAGGATGAAAATATTTTCAGTGATGTTTATTTCATATCACTCACAGTTGTTTTGATTCATAGCACTGCATATGTGCAGGCACATATTCTTAATTTCTTACCCGTAATATCACTGCCAGCACCATGAGTATGGGAAAGAGAAAGGGTGTGTGTGTGTGTGTGTGTGTGTGTGTGTGTGTGTGTGTGTGTGTGTGTGTGTGAGAGAGAGTGTCAGTGAAGTCAAGTCAAGTCTGCTTTATTGTCAATTCTTCCACATGTACAGTACATACATACAGAGAATTGAAATTGCGTTACTCTCAGACCCTTGGTGCATACAGTTAACATTAAACACTGACAGTAGACATTCAAATACAGATAAATACAGTTTAACCATATGTACATACAAACTATACAGATATACAAATGAGGACATTGTAGAAAAAAATAAATAAAAAAGAGATAAAGTAAAGTGGCATAGGGCACATGGCAGATAGAGTGCAAACCAGTTAAATAAAACAAAAACTGTGCAGATACGAGTAGTGCAAGAAAAGAACAGTCTTTTATCAGACTGTCAGAAGAGGTAAATTACAGACAATGCTGGATGAGGTAGAGAGCATTCCAGTGCTGCACAAAGTGACTGGTGTGGTCACAGTTGTAAGGGGTGGGGGTGGACATTGGGGGCTGGGGGTCGTGAGTTCAGTGTTGCGTGGGGTAAAGGAGGGAGGGGGCAAGGACGGGAGGAGTTCAGCTTCCTGACAGCCTGATGGATGAAGCTGTCCTTCAGTCTGCTGGTCCTCGCCTGAAGACTGCAGTCTCCTCCTGATGGCAGCAGACTGAAGAAGCTGTTGGTGGTGGGATCACCTGCAATGCTGAGGGCTTTGCGGGTGAGACGGGTGCTGTAGATGTTCTGGAGGGAGGGGAGAGACACCAACGATCTTCTCAGCTGCTCTCACTATCCGTTGAAGGGACTTGCGGCAGGACGCGTTGCAGGCACCATACCACACAGTGATGCAGCTAGTCAGGATGCTCTCGATGGTGCCTCTGTAGAAAGTGCACATGATGGGGGTCGGGGCTCTGGCTCTTCTGAGTTTGCGGAGGAAGTAAAGACGCTGCTGTGATTTCTTGGCCAGTGCTGCAGTGTTGTTAGTCCAGGAGAGGTCCTCTGTGATGTGCACACCCAGGAACTTGGTGCTGCTCGCTCTCTCCACAGTCACACCGTTGATGGTCAGAGGAGCATGCTGAAAGAGGGTGTGTATGTGTTCACGTGTGTATTTATTTATGTATAACATATAAAAAGTGTATATGTGAGTATGTCTGAAAAGAGTTGCAGAAAGCAAGGGAGAGATTTTGATATGACCAGAGCCATGATGCTCACAGCTGTATGGGACATATCAAATAACCTACACATACTCACATCATTGGGCTGAGGTTCACTTTCAGGGAAATGCTGAGAAAGGTCCACTGGTAGGCTCTCTTCAGGTTTTCCTTGAAGTTTTTGTGTTCCTAGTCACAACAGGCTAAAATATAAGAAACATAATAATTAAAACAACTTCATTAAAAACACTTGAAAAGGTTTTATCACAGTGTATTGCACACAATACATCCATAGAGAGTTTCACATTTTGCCTGATACCGGTAGATCATGAGCTTGATTTTTTTTTTTTTTACATGAATTACAAATAATAACATACTCATTAAAATACGATAATGCAAATAAATGAGACAATGTGAAAATATTTTTATTCATAGATCTGACAAAATCACAGTGATCTGATTGCAAACTCATGAATACATCCCTAATTCATAAACATGCAGAAAGAACGGTAAAAACATGTTTAGCAAAGTGTGATATTAACTTTTGTTTTACATATGAATCATAGACATCTCTGTTAGCATGTAGAGTAAAAATACACCTACTCTTGGAGATGACATGGGAAGTTGAAGACTAAAATCTGACCCGCCATGTCAAAATCATCAGGCTTGAAGTGCTCACTACAGAGCTTTGACGACTCAGACACAACAAAACCCTCCCGTCTTATAGCAACTTCCCATTGCCTCCTCAAGCCTGTATCACAGGGAAACCTTCAAAATGTGAAGAAAAAAAACCACAGCAAGAGACAACGAGAGAGAGAGAACCAGTTCCTGCTGTAATAACGTCACACGTAAGTAACGTTAGTTACGATGACATAATGTTATAAATGGTAAAATAACCAACATTATTGTTCAATCTTACTTGTGAAAAGTAATCCCACGTGATCTGGTATCAATACTGCGCCGGTTATTGCAACCGTAAGCTGCAAAAATATGTCTATGGTCTACAGTGTATCTCTGTGTTACGTGCGTGACGTGTCCTTATCTCGGCGAAACCAGCCCACTGCCCAAGCACGTGATTCTGGTAGCAAGCAACCCAGGACAGAGACAATACGCTTTTATGACTACCTCTGGCTCTGCACCTCGTTATTTAAATTCAGTTCTTCAGGCCTATGTGCCCTTTAAAAGCTTGCGTTCTGCAAGTGAATGGCGCTTTATTGTGCCATCCCAAAGAGGCACAAAATCACTTTCACTGACTTTCATTAACTGTTCCTCCTGGTGAAATTACCTGCCCAGTTCAATCCGAGCAGCTGAATCCTTAGCTATCTTCAAGAAACGGCTAAAATCACATCTCTTCCATCTTTATTTGACCCTCTAACTCTAGCACTCTCTATTATAATTCTATTTAATCTATCTGGTCTTCTTTATATTTTACACACACACTTGATCATATTTATTTATTTATCAGAATCAGAATTAGCTATATTGTCCAGGTATGTTACACATACGAGGAATTTGGACAGTAGCTTCACAGTGCAACAAAATGACAGTGACAGGACACATACAACAAAAGAACAATATACAAAGCATGTTAAGCTCCAGGTTGTTAAGATTGCACCAGATAACCAGTCTCTTAACCTCCTATCTGTAAACAGACTCATCACCATCCTGAATGAGGCCGATCAGTGTGGTGTCGTCTGCAAACTTGACAGAGGGGTCTTTAGATGTGCAGTCATTCGTGTACAGGGAAAGTGGGGAGAGAACACAGCCCTGAGGAGCTCCAGTGCTGATTGTACGGGTGCTGGATGAGAATTTTCCCAGCCTCACTACCTGCTGCCTGTCTGTCAGGAAGCTGATGATCCACTGACAGACGGAGGTGGGGACGGAGAACTGTGTCAGTTTATTCTGAAGGGTGTCTGGGATGATGGTGTTAAAAGCGGAGCTGAAGTCTACAAACAGGAACCTCACATAAGTCCCTGGTCTGTCCAGATGCTGCAGGATGAAGTGCAGTCCTATGTTGACTGCATCATCCACAGACCTGTTTGCTCTGTAGGCAGACTGCAGGGGTCCAGTAAGGGTCAAGTGGAGGCTATCAGAAAAGCCAAAACCAAAATGATTCAAATGATTTCATGACTACAGACGTTAGAGCCACAGGTCTGTAATCATTAAGTCCAGTAATTTTGGGTTTATTTGGGACGGGGATGATGGTGGAGTATTTGAAGCATGAGGGGAATTCACACAGCTCCAGTAATCTGTTGAAGATCTTTGTGAAGATGCGGACCAGCTGGTCAGCGCAGGTTTATTCTCTAACTGACAGCTTTTCTTGAAAAACTAAAACTAGCTTTCTTTATATTCTATCTACTTGTTTCTCTATATAAAAAAACTAGCTTTCTTTTTTCTATATTCTATCTATTAATTTTCTAAAAAACTATGTGTATTGCGTTAGGCTAACAGAGACTTTTCATAACACTTGCATGTTGTTGCTCTTTTGTTGGTTTTGATTGCTTCTATTGTCCTCATTTGTCAGTTGCTTTGGATAAAAGTATCTGCTAAACGACTAAATGTAAATGAAATAAAGTTTTGTAGACATACTGCCATTCCTGAATGTCCTTTCAGCAAACAAATAAGCAAATAAATCTCAAAAGAAAAAGTTACGCCCTGGTATTTAATTCAATTAACAAGAAACATCAAACCCAGCAACAATAAAGTGAAAAACTGGGCTTCAATACAATAATACAGGATATACAAACAGTAAAGTTATACGGTTGTATATAATAATATTCTACTAAGTGGAGTGAACTGATTTCAATAATCATGTCATACAGACCATGAGGCCTGTCTAATGGAATATGCCAAGCTTTATGCAGTGGCACTGTGGCACAGCAGTAAAAACAGACTGACCCACAAAGGGAGGC
This sequence comes from Gymnocypris eckloni scoliostomus, assembly GCA_027564155.1. Lineage (NCBI taxonomy): Eukaryota > Metazoa > Chordata > Actinopteri > Cypriniformes > Cyprinidae > Gymnocypris > Gymnocypris eckloni. The sequence goes on along the minus strand of CM050424.1, from coordinate 18,884,559 downwards.
ACCACAGGACATTCAGGGTGATACAGTGATACCCACGGTAGTATCGAAGGGAAAGTTTTACAATAATACTTATGAATATCAATGATTTTTGTCTATATGTCAGTATTTTATACTGTTTTATTTACTGTTATTGTGTGTGTATATTCTTGTGTGAACTATGAACCTTGTTTTTGTAATGACATTTTAAATAATATGTATGTATTGTAAATGTTGATCAGAATTAGGTCTCAATGTCAGTTTATTCTAGATTGTTTAATTATGTCTAGAAAGGCCTGTTTTAGCTTCTCTGTGCCTTGTTTCAGGCTGTTGGTGTACAGAGCATTCTGTCGTCAAATGAGAGAAGGCGGCAGAACTTCCGGTGTCACATCATCATCATCAGCCATTTTGTTTGAGATGTTGTTGACATTCAACCGCTGAGTTCGGCGAACTAGTTGATATGGGCTCCGGTACATTCTCAATATCAACTGGAATTTGGTTTATTTAAGGTATTCTGTATAAAACACTGTTGAACAGTTTTTGTAACTTACGCGGTTTCCTACAAAATATTCTGTATTAAACGTCAGGTCTGTTATTTTACTCATATTTGCGTAGAATTCTCAGACGAGCTAACAAGTAGCTAGTACGTTAGCTCTGGCAAAATGGCGGCGAATGCGGCACAGCAAACTCCGTCACCAAACTGGTAAGATTTTTTCAGTTTATAAATCCTTCTCATCATAACATATATATTTTACTATATCATTCTGACTGTAGAACGACTGCTTTCTATACATTGAAGCCTTTACCAAACGTGTGATGTAAAAGTTTACGTTAAAAGCCCATTGGGTTTTAGCGTTCGCTAGCTTAGCCGCTTTGCAGATATGCAGAAAATTCTCTAACGTTAGTATTTAAATCATTTTTATAACAATTTTGATTCGTATTTTAGATCAAATGATATTTGAATATTTCTTCCACTTTGGAATTTACCTTGCGTCGGTGAAGGCCCTTTCTGCGTTTGGCCTGTTAAAGGCCTGGTCGTTATGGCATGTAATCAACATTCTTTTAGGCCATTAATTATCTAAGCAAGGCACGGTATGTGTAACGTAATAACTAACGTTTTGTGCATAACTTAATATAAAACGTGCGGATTTTAAAATGTTCAGCTGTTATAGACTGATTTCAGTTTTGTTTGAATGGGAGCTGTATGGATAGATTGTATGGATCAGGAGCTTGTGTGTAGGTGCCTGAAAATGAACAGAAAGCTTCTAGATAATGTGGTGTTAGCTAAAGTGACATTCACCCTGTCATCCACAGGCCGTATGGTAGTAATTCAAGCGGTGAAAGCAAAGTCCAGGAGAACCCAGAATGGGAAAAGGCCCGACAGGCTCTAGCCTCCATCAGTAAAAGCCAGAACTCTACCAAGACTTCTCCAACCAATAACACCACCCAACAGGTTAGTGTTTTTTACGAATAGAGGTGGTTTCTAGTTGCTTTACTAGTCTATTCCCATTTTGTGTGGGTAAATGGTTGATTCTGTTTTGTTTTCTGTTAGACCGGACCTTATCAGGCAACAGACTCTTCTGCAATGCAGCAACAGCAACAGCAATACTATCAGCAGTGGTATCAACAGAACCAACAACAGTATGCTGGTTACCCATATCCATATAACTACTACTACTCCATGCCTCCGGTAAATGGCTAAATGCGCTCCTTCATATTCTTATAGCATATACCTACAGTCGTTTCTCACATTATATCATAGTTAATTTGCTATAGCTTAGAAAATGGTTATACAATATGATAAGAACTCAGTTATACTGTGTCAGAACAAATTCATCTTGATAATGTCAGATAATTTTGAACTTTTTGATTAATTCTTAGAGAATTGTATCGATTCCGGTTCCAATTCTGCTTATCGATTACAATTCTTAATGATTCCTAGTTTCGATTCAAACTAAGATAAGAAATCCAATGTAAAAAAAAAATGAAGTTAAACATTTAGATGTCAAACATTTATTCTGTGTCTTTTGCAACGTGTTCTGTTGCAGCTGAATAACATAAGCAAAAATCCCTCAGCAAAAACAACTATACTTATATAAATGTCAAATATTGAAATGTTAAAGACAAGTAAACAGTCAGTAATAAAATAGAAGCAAACAAATCGATTAGTAATAGCATAAATTAAACTGTAATTAAAAGTTTAAGAACTGCATAGTTTTCTTTTCATGAATTACATGTAGATTTATTTAATTTATTATATTCAGGCAAGATAAGTGAATGATTTTTTTTTTAGTTCTTTGATTTAACATTAATGACAGGCAGTGCATTGTGCTGTTGTACAGCAGTGCTGTCTTTAATACTGAATGCATGCAGATCTAAAAATACTGTACATGTGCGTTTTCTTATCTATTTATGATCACTTAAGACAAAAACAGCTGTTTATGATGATATACTGAAATAGTTTTCTGAATACTGGTCAATAAATATGAAAGAAATCAGTTCCCCGAACAACCTTTTCTGCTGTGAAATGCACGGAACGGTTCGAGAACGGACACAAACTGGGAACCCACACAGAGACTGCTGTTCTTTGTGCTCATGCTTGTGCTTCAGATGTGTGCACTGCACGCAAACAATGCACAAGTTCTTTCCATTTCATTCTTTCAAATCCTTTAAAATCACATTAAAATGCAAACGCAGAATCAACATGCATGCACCTTATCGAATAACCGATTCTTGAAAATCTGGACCCGGTTATAAAATCGAACCGGTTTTTGATACCCTTCCTTTAGTCCTCTACAGTTGAATGTGAACGGAAACTGTGCAATTCATTTTAATTACATGAATTTAATGTGCTTGGAAATGCTTGAAGTGTTTCATCCTCAGTCATTTATGGTGCTTTTCCACTACGTGGTACGGCTCGGATGGCTCGGCTCAGTTTATGTTTCCACTGCAGTTTAGTAGCGCTTTAGAGTGGGCTGGATTATACACATGTCGTTATAGTTGCGCTGCCTCTACTGCCGATGGTAGCCGTGTGCGGCCAAGAGCGAGCGAACTCCTGCAAAATCTTTTCTGCATCTCCCCATCAAGCTCTCTCTAGATCCGCTCCTCAACTATCAACAAGAGGAATGTCTGTACCTCCTCTACAGACCAGGAAAAAAACAGATACATTTGATCCCTCGCTGGCTGTGCTGATTTAAATCTAGCGGCTCTGGTGTCTTATATTGCATGTTCAACGACGCAGGTAATACCGATTCGCTCCAGCCATTCAGTGATCAGCAGATTTTTTGTAACGGTACAGCTCGCTTGGAACCTCAGTTGAGGTGGTACTAAAAAAGTACCAGGTACAGTACCCAGTGGAAAACCCCCCAAAAGTATTCCGTACCGTGCTGTACCATGCAGTGGAAAAGCGCCATTAGTAAACAAAGTATTTGCAGCCTAGTTTTTTTATCTGTTTAATAAAAAGCTAGTTTTACTTAACCCAACATTACAGTTGTCCTATTTTGTGCAGTTACTTTTAATATTGATTTCTCTCTCTCCCTCCCCATCCAGTATGGAGGACCATATCCTCCAGGACAGTATGGTGTTCCAGGGGGATACCAGACAACCAGTACTCCCACTGGACAGGTATAGACCTCTAAATATAATCTTGAATTAGTGCTGGCCATGTATAGCACCTAGTTTTGTAAGTTTTAAGTATTTCACTGATTATCCCTCCCTCTCTTTTTCAGGCCCCTGCTATGACCATGATGGAAGATCAGTCCTCCAGCTATCCCTCCCAGCCCCTCCTCCTGCAACCCCTCAACCTCCCCCTCAGAGTCCTACATCCACTGACCAGACCCCGCCCCCTCCTCCATCCCCCATACCACCCCACCCAATGCCCAGTACCCCCGTTCACCATCCCAGACAACCTACAGACCTAATGGTACCATGCCATACAGCCCAACTGATTCAAACACTATGATGCAGGGTTACAATTCAGGACAGATTCGGCCAGGTTACCAAGGTTACCAAACTCCAGCATATCAGCCCCTCACCAGCAGGGTCAAGGACAGGGCATGTATGGAGGCCCAGGCAGGGTGGATGCGAAGAAACCTAACAATAGCAATATGAACAAAGGTGGCCAGCAGCTGTGGCAACGCATGAAACGTACGTGTCTCTGTGCTTATGTGTGTACAACTTGTGTTTTTTAATTACATCCTCCTAATGTTCTTTCTCTTCCCAAACAGAGGCTCCTGGAACCGGTTCTCTCAAATTTAATATACAAAACGGCCATATGTCATGTCCAATCAGAACTTTCCTTCAGGTGATCTGGACCTTGGATTGGCTTCCCCCACTGCGACAAACCCTTCACTTGGGTCTGTTGCTGCAACCTCTACTACTTCCGCAGGATCTGGCCAAACTCGGTAAGTGTCCTGGGAAATTATTTAAGTTTGGGTAAATCATTAGGTCTGTGCTAATTTAAAAGCATCAGCCATGTTAACTAACAATTTTTTTTTTTTGTAGGCCTCAGGACTGGCCACAGGCTATGAAAGAGTATGTACAACGCTGCTTCACAGCCTGCGAATCTGAAGAGGATAAGGACCGAACAGAAAAAGTGCTGAAAGATCTTCTGCAGTCCAGACTACAGGATGGCTCTGCTTACACAATCGACTGGACCAGAGAACCACTGCCAGAGTGAGTAGAATCTCTGTTCTGTAACTACCAGATCAGTTTTTTTCAAACAATTAACTACTGGCACTAAATAACCACTTGCTTTATCAGTTTGAAGCCAAAGCAGTCTCGCTGGGAGACAGTTCCCCTGCGTTCTCAAGAAAATGCTATTGGGCGAGGTGGAGCCACCCGTGGCAGTCTTGGGGCCAGGTTGGGTAACTACAGAAATGTCTTCTCTCAAAGAAGCCCCACTTCAAGCTCATCCCGCTCCTCGTCACGATCCCCCTCACCTCACAGCCGACACAGGGACCGGAGTAGACATCATCGCAGGTAATGTGTAGGGCATTAATGTGCTTGATTAATAATCTAATAACAATCACTTTTTTTAGTATGAATATGAACGGAAATAGAGATCAGTAGGGTACCGAAAGCATTCAAATCCTTGAAAATGCTTGAATTTTAACTTGAAGTTTTCAAGGTTTGAAAAGTGATTGAAATTGCAATTGCATTGGTTTTATAATGATTTGCTTTATTACTGAATAATGTTAGTTCACTTTCTAGACAAAATGAAAACAGCTCTGCGCGTGATTATCTGCCGGTCTTTATTGACGCATGCCCTCTGATGGAACAGAGCGGGAGATTAAAAATCATAGAGAGGTTGTTGCTTCAGTCAGCATTGCCTTGAAAACGACAAATACAAATTATGGTTAAAATAATGTAAAGTCTTCTGTCAAGTCTGCTTTTTTCTGAGAGTCTGCGTTTTCAAGCCGTGAAAATGCCCTTGCTCAGTTAAATTAAATATTGCGATTAAAGTGAAATAATAAAAAAACATTTCAAAATCAAAACGCAGCGCTGGTGTTTTTATATTAATGCATCTCTGAAGTGAGCCGACTGCATTCAGAGAAGTTTTAATGGCATTATCGTTTCATCTCACGACGTACAGTATATTGTCTAAAAGTAGTGTTTGTGAGCGCAGAGCTGCTTTGTGTACAGTCGTCACCGGGGAAACAGCTGTAGTCATGCAGTTCCAAAAGCACTACCTGGTGGCAGAAGAACCTCATATTTTAGACTTTAATCTATTTTTAAGGAAAAAAGGGATTAATCAGAAGCGTAAAGAATTATTTTAATTTAAAGCACACACACGCATCTTACTAATTTTTTTTTAGGTTTTTGAAGGCACATTAGATTTTTGTTCACCAGAGCTGCAGAGAAACAAAATAATTCTTTATTTTTAATTTTTACTTTTGACTCATCCCTTCTTTATAAATTTTTTTTTTTTTTTAGGTTTGTCACTTTTTGTCACAACTCTTTCTATTTGTGAAAACCTCTGTTTGTGCAATCAGATCATTCCAATTCGTGAATGAATTGTTTGTTGCGATTTGAACTGATTTAACCGATTCATTGAAAATAATCAATTTGTTCATGAATCAGACACTGCTTCTGCGTTACGGAGCATGTGATATATTATAAGGAGTAACAATATGTTTTATGAAATGTAGTAAAGTAATATCTTATTCTTTGGAATATAGTAAAGTAAGTTACTCAAAATAAAACTACTCCAGTAAAGTACAGATACTTGAAAAATGTACTTAAGTACAGTAAAGCAAAACTACTTTGTTACTGTCCACCACCGGTAACCAGTATGCACTAGAACGGAATCAGAATGCAAATTTCGATGCCTCGATCAGGCACTTGAATGCCTGATCGATTGATTGAAATATTTGTTCTGTGAAACGCACATAAGAACAGGGTTCGCACAAGGTGCTTAAAGTATTTGAAGTACTTGAATTTGACTATTTGAAATTGGAAGTCCTGGAAAACGCTTGAAAACAGCCATATTTATGAAAAGGTACTTGAAATTTTAAAAGGCAGTATATATGAAATTAGTGTTAATTTTTGTTTTCGATAAAAACAATCTTTTCATGCAAAATTAACTGCTGCGTGTGTTAATTACAATTTCTCCCGACTTTAGTGAGCGCACAAGATCTCGCGATATTATTCCTTGAGTTGAAAAGCGGTCTTGTGATATCAGTATAAAGTTCAGTTTGTGGTAAAACCTTTGACAGTGCTTGCATTATATTCAGTCTTTTATTGCATGTGCTGTTCATTTGGGTTTCATTTAGGAATGCATATAAAGGCTCTCTAAAGTTTATTTGAACAATGCTTGAAACTTGGTCTTACAAGCACTTCCTGTGTTTATTTGCCTCTTTAAGATGAATCGCTTGATGTATTCCCCAATTGTAAGTCTCTTTTGATAATAGCGTCTTCTAAATTAATAAATGTAAATACCTCCGATGGCTTGAATAACACAGATAAACTATACATTGTCGCAGTTGATTGTTTTATCATTCTAAACATTTTATATCTTCTGTTTACTCCGTTACAGAGATAGCAATGCCTTTGTCCATATAAGGGATTTCCTGGAGTGTCATGAATTCTGTTACTTCTGTGATGCATATGTGGTGTTTCTGTGTGAGGGCACCCTCTGGTGTCCATAATGAATGAAATAGACATTACATGTGTTTATAGCGCTATTGACCATTCCTTCCTATTTTGGGAAAGGAAAAAATAAAAGTATCAGTTTAGGCACCGATACGGTTTTAAAAGTATTGATTTGGCATCGGTATTGGAAAAAAAAGCAAACTATGCCCAACTCTGATTTGATAGATGATTGTGTTCGTCCTTTAGTGACTCTGGCTCTCAGTCAGACAGCAGCATGTCAAGTGATCCTCGACTTCCACTGTCCCGGCGGCAACAAAAGGGTGGCCGAGGCCGTGGGGCAGTAAGGGAGCGAGGTAGAGGAGCTGCTGGAGAGAGAGGCAGAGGAAGAGGCAAAGCAAACAGAGGGCGGAGGTGAGATTATTTATACAACAAAAGTAAATGGCATTAATAAACTTTAAGGAATGTGTTTATCACATTTTGGTCCGTATGAAAATTTAGCCACAACATTTGTATTGACCTCATTAACCTTATTTTCTGATTTCCATCAGGAATATGGAAGACCTCACCAGTGGTATTAGTAAAAAGCGGAAAGGTGGTAATGCAGGGCTTGACTTTCACGACCCAAATCGTGAAGCGAAGAAGCAGAGCCGGGCAGCACGCTTCCACACAAAACTACGCACTGAGCCCCTGGTGTTAAACATTAATGTTTATGACCACCCCAATGGCACACAAGAGGGACTGAGTTGGGATGAATGCCCCATAGTTGGCACCTGCCAGGACATCACCAAAAACTACCTGCGCCTAACCTGTGCCCCTGACCCTGCAACCGTCAGACCCGTTTCTGTGAGTGTTTCTCAAAGTGTTGCTTATCTTTAGAAATCTGTTTAATGGTTGTAGTGGTGTGGTCCGCATTGGAGGCTGTGTTGTTTGTGTGCTGTACTCAAAAAGTGGTATGTATTTGGTAAATTAAGCAGTTTATTTGAAGATTTGTCGTAATGAATCTTCTGTTGTGTTTTAGGTGTTGCGAAAGTCCCTTATTGCAGTTAAAACTCATTGGAAGTCCAATCAGGATTACTTGTACGCATGTGAACAAATGAAGTCAATACGACAGGATCTCACTGTGAGTAATATTTACTAGTACTGCTCACCTGCCTCTCACATTTTTTTTTATCTTTTAGTGTCTTATTTTGAATTCTTGTCATTCCAGGTTCAAGGTGTGCGTACAGACTTCACTGTGGAGGTGTATGAAACGCATGCTCGCATTGCTTTGGAAAAGGTATGTGCATGTAAAGTTAGCTTTGATTGAAAGGCTTTTTTTCTTTTGTATTAAACCCACATTTTGACTGTTGTCAGGGTGACCACGAGGAGTTCAACCAGTGCCAGACACAGCTGAAGGCGCTGTATAAAGACTGCCCATCGGACAACGTGGGAGAATTCACTGCCTACAGACTAATCTACTATATCTTTACTAAGAATTCTGGAGGTATAAATAGCCTTTTTGTAGAATGAATAGTCAAGTTTTTACTCACTTTTTTTCAGTCCATTTCATACGTTCTCAATCTCACATGAAGTCTTTAATGCCTTTGCTAAATTTTTTATAGATCTGACAACCGAGCTTGTGTACGTGACCCCTGAGCTCCGTGCTGATCCGTGTGTAGCTCATGCTCTTGAGCTCCGTACTGCCTGGGCACTTGGAAACTTCCACCGGTTCTTCAAACTCTATAAGAAGGCTCCACGTATGGCTGCTTACCTTATCGACAAGTTTATGGAGCGAGAAAGAATTATTGCGCTGAGGGCTATTCTTAAAACGTGAGTGCAGGTGCTAGGCAAAATGCTTACAAAAATAATGCTTTTGATCATTTTAAGTCTAAAGTTTTCACTTTTCTCCCCTGCTTTCTCTGTTGTAGGTTCAGGCCCTCTGTGCCGGTGGAGTATGTGCAGTCCAGCTTGGCCTTCCCAGATTTAGACTCATGTTTAGCATTTCTAACAGGGCTTGGGGTTACATTGACCCCCTCTGACCCAAGCAAAATAGACTGTAAAGTTAGCTCAGCCAGTCTTACAACTTCATAGTATGGGAAAAGGGTTGACCAGAGAATTGGCTTTTATAGAGCTTAAGACAAAACTGGATAAGGGACCAGATAGCTGCATAACAGACAGACACACTCAGAGTCTAGAGTTAATCTTTATGAAAGATCTCAGATTTTTTTTAACTCTTGTATAGTGATGGACTTTCTGACAGATGACACATCCACACACAGGGACTTAGGTGCCATATTTAAGACCCAGTATAGCCTATTCACACAGCCCATTTAATGACGTATCAGTCAACCAGTTACTTGCACACTATCCCTTACACCAATAGAAAAAGGAAAGAGGCAAAGATCTGATGGGGTCGGGTCAGCAGGTCATGTCAGGTCCCACATGACAGAGCTCAAAAAAGCATTTAAGCTAACAGTGTTATGTGTTCTCATGTCTCTCTCCCCTAAAGAAAGCAGCCACAAAGCTCAAGACCTGAAAACATCATGGTTAACCAAGAATATAAAGTGAGCCGGTTGCCACCAACAGTGTACCAGTTCATCAAGTCTGTGTGATGTCAAAGGATCCTTCTGGAAGGTTTTGGTCATCTTTAATGGACTTTAAAGTAAAGTGAGCTTCAGTGCAATCCTTCAAGCAAGAAGAGGATGGGTTTGTATTCCCTAGCATTCTCTTTGCCTGAGATGTCTTCAGTGGGTCACTGGTGGAGGTGCTCTGTAAGATCTGGCTCCTTTCATCTCTAGGATTCTAATGCTGATTGCATGTAATATTTGGACTGAGCTATAACAAGACAACATCTGTAAAAAAAGAAATGCAGATTAGGCCCTCTTCCGCATCGTGATAAGTTCTGCGCCCTTCCCACACAGTCTTCTCTCGCTCTCCTGTACATCATCAACACTCAAGAAGCTGGCATTCCTTAGTTATAAATAACCTCCTAATCATTCCTCGACACCCAGGAAGCACAACTCAGTGACTCTTTTCACTTCCACCCCAGCTGTGATCTGAATAGGAGCAACCATTCTAAAAGTCATCCAAGTCCACTTTGGGCATTCATTCACCACTAGGTTTGACCACCATCTTCTGAAGAGCGAAGTCCCCTACAAAGCACCCCCAGTATAGAAGGTCCCTAAGCCTAAAATGCAGTCAGCCTGAAAAGGAAAAGTCATTCAGAAGGAAAAGCAAGCTCTGCGTTCCTTCACAGCAAGTTGGCGGCTCTCTCTTGTCTCCTCTTCAGATGGTGATCTCCACAAGTCACCTCACTCCTACAAGGGCATCCACTGTCCTGTTGGGGTTTGGAAACATGGGTTTGTATGGCACCTTAAGCTTTGGCCACGTCTACTGATGTTGGCTGGTAAGAAGGACTTGATATTTTGAAAGCGTGGTGAATCTTCGTTCAGCTTGGGTTGAGGCGTTACCACTGTTAACCAACGTGCTTGGCTTGGTATCTGTTAACCCTTCTGGCAGGTTGTGAATTTTTCATTTCTCATTTTAAAATGGGCGTAATACTGAACCCTGTTGCACTCCTTATCTGCAAGATTGATACCAATAGACCCATACACAAATCTAAAGGATCTGCTCATTTTATATATGGATATTACTGTGATTACATTAGTACATCTCAGAGATTGATATGGTATCATGGTCTTAATCTAGCCAATGATTGAAGCACAAACACATTGTAGTAAAAATGTTGTACCAATTCAAAGTATTACAACGTTCATCTAATGCTCCTTGATTTCTAATGGACTGCTTTAAAATTGGAGTTGCTCCTTGCACATCAACTTCATTGTAAATGAACGAGGAGCATGTGCATAAGTATTTGCTTTTTGACATAATCAGGTTTATTTAATGGTAAAATCTAGCATGGATAAGGCTTGGGTCTTGGAAATATGTGTGCTTTAGCAAGATGTGTTCAGGGCCACTAGGAGCAGAAAGCATCCCTGACACCTCATTGGTGAAATTTGTACATATGTGCTCATGTAAATGTGAAAGTCTTTTTTTTTTCTTATGGTTATTTTGATTTCATAGACTATTTGTTTATACAATGGTAAGTGTCGCTTTGAACTATACATACATTTTGCTGGCAGTTTTAAGTTTAAAAATATTTTGGGTGGTGAGCATGTGCATATTGACATGCAGGTTAGTGCAAATAATTGAGATTTCCATGTTCAAATTATTCTAAAGTTAATTTTTCCCCTAGACATTAAATTAATTACATTATTATAATCAAATATTTCTGCTCATTTAGTTAACCCTCATCTTGTATTTGGTTGTACATTGTAAATGAATTATATGCTGCTGGTTGCCACACTGACTTTGCTCTCCTCTCCCACCCCTTGTTCTCCTCTCTCCTCCTGCACTCCTTCATTACCAGATTCTCTTTCTTCTTGCAGTAATGCACATTCGGAGCAAAGCGAGAGATGAAAAGTTGAGGGCAAAACTAATCCAGAGGCACACTGGAAAATGGGCATTGAGACATCCAGACATCAGCCAAATGAGATTCTTCATTGTGCCTGTTGTTGTCTGATGCATTTGTCATTTTGAGGAGAGCTTAGTGATTTCAATTAGCAATGTTTTCTTGATGCCAATCTCAAAACCTTTATGAAACCATGACAAATCCACCATGTCAGTCTGAAGATGATGTATGGGTTTTATTTTAGGATTGCTCCATTTAGTGTTACGTAGAATTGCTGCTGTATGTTCAGGTGTGTCTTCTCTCTTAACGTTCTTTTTTCCCCTCTTAAGTGTATTAATGTTTTGTTTGCTTTTTATTTATTACTTTGTTTGCTGTTGTTTACTGCTGTTTTGTTGATAGACTGGGATTTCTGAGGTTTAACGCTTTGGGTTTAATATAAGATGTAAATTGCATACTGGACATACCTGAACATACAGATTCGACTTTTTTTTTTTTTTTTTTGTTTTTGTTTATCCATACAGTAATATCTCTCAGGTCTTAAAAGCTCACTGCATTTTGTAATGGTAATGTTGATTGGCTGCCCATAATGTCTATTACTTAAGAATTGTCCAAAGCAATGTTGATGGTCTCAAATGATACGTTTTTATTTCATGAAATGTATTTTTAGCCCTTGCTGTTGTAGTTGTGTAATATTTTCACAGTATTACTAACAGTCTCATCCCCTCTTCAAAAATGTTGCCTGTCCTCTTGCACTTCTACTTTCTTTAACGTCTTTCCTCTGCATCAGCTCTTTGCTTTTCTTTCAGTCATATTGTTTTAGATTTGCCTCCAAGTGTTCTTACATCATTTCAACTTTAGCCATCGACTCTTTTTGCTTTCTCGTCTTTAATATTTTTTTCAGCAATCTGTTCTTTTTGCATGTTCCTCTTGTCTCCCTCTTTCCTCTATTATGTTCTTTAATGCAATGTTGTAATTGGTTTATATGTAGTCAGTGCTTGGCAGTAAGTATTTCGACTGGACTGTACTTGCATCTGTCTTTCTTTTACAGCTCATCCTCTGAAAGCCCTAATGTCTGCCCTATCTAGAGCTCCATGTGTTCATATGCAGTGGAGTTCATAAAGAAAATACTGCCATTTGTAGATGCTGTTCTGTACATAATGTACCTACTTTCTTATCTTGAGAGAAAAATAAAGAATTAAATATGATATTTTTGTTTTTGATGCTACTCGAAACCATCAAGTCTGCAAATTGACAAGTTACAAAGATTTGCATATACAGTGTGCTTCCTGCTCTGTTTCTCGTCATTTTTTTTTGCTAACCTTTCAATAAGGTTAACATGAACTAAGAATGAACAATGTTTCTACAGCATTTATTGAAGTTAATTTTAGCAATTACTAATGCATTATTAAAATCACAAGTTTAACATTATTTAATGCATTGTGAACTAACAATGCACAGCTATAGTGTAATAGATGCATTGTTCATGTTAATAAATGGCACCTTAGTGTTAAGTTTTACAGATTTTTTTTTTACACAAAGTCTAGGTTTTTCTCCATTTACAATCACACTTCACATTCCATGCATTTTCTAATTCAAAATAACTGCATGAATATTAATACAGAAAAAAAGATTCCTTGAAGTAGTTCAGACCAAGTAATCTAGATTTTATTTTGTGTAAATTTTAATATGATAAAGTGATTTATGCAGTATAGATTACAGTACTGTTCAAAATGGGTCGATACTTATCCCCGGTTTCACAAATAAGGCTTAGGCCTAATCCCAGACTAAAGTCTGAGCGGTTTCAACTAAAAAAAGAAACTTGCACTAGCTGATCTTAAAATATGGCAGTGCCTTTGTTTTGTCAAGATGCACACCAGTATTGTTTTATTCTAAGGCATGTTTATAAAAACAACTTAAATGTCCTAATTGAACTACTGCCTAATCCTGGTTTAACCCAAGCCCTGTCTGCGAAACCAGAACAAAAGGTTTAATTGTGAAAAAAATATATCTACAGAAGATATTCTGAAGGGTCAGGATGACACTGGAGTAATATCTGCTGAAAATTCAGCTTTAACATCACAGGAATAAATAATATATTTAAAATTAACATTTGTAACTATTTCTAAAAAATAATGTACTTGATCAAATAAAGGCAGATTTGGTGAGCCTAAGAGACTTGTTTACAGATTAATGTTAGTTTGTGTGTAGAAGTACAATAACTCGAGACAACAGTAAAATTATGTCTACACTTTTGAAACCTTTATTAGAACATTTTTGTCTTATCCTTTATACCAAATGGCATTTGTTATTACATATGAGCACCTTCAGGATAGGCTACACTCTGAGGGACAGGAAACATCAGGACAACCACATTCATGGAAAGTTTTGCTTGAATTATAAAGACACTGAGGTTGACGAGCTTCTTTCTAGATTTGTGACACTGAATACACGAGAATATTGGTAAACATTAAAGTAAAGGCGTGGCTCTAAGCCCCATGATGGTTCTCATTACAGTCCTGTAGCTCACTACACTAGTAGAAGGGCTAATAACACACTCGGCTGCATGTGTTTCTGTGGAATAAAACCCTTGAGTGTTCAGTACGTGTCAATCTGTCCCTTTATAATACAAAAGAAAACTACAAAAATGAAGCGACAGCAACAAAACCACAATAACACTTTCTAAAGAAGAGCAGGATTTGGGAGCAGACCTAAGCCTTAGGGTTTAGGCAGATGATGGCTTTATCTCTTTATGCTTTTGCATTAATAATGTCGATAAACTCCGGTTTCAAGGAAGCACCGCCCACCAGGAAGCCGTCCACATCTTTCTGAGAAGCAAGTTCCTTGCAGGTCCCTCCAGTAACGGATCCTGAAACAGTGGACAATAAAAAGGGTGACATTTTGACCATGGATTCTTATACATATATAGAGCAGCACACATCAAATATTTATATTATTGATGTATTTGGATCTGCAGCTGCTTGGAGAACGTCTCTAAATCTTCTGAAAAGTCAAGCAAATTCTTTCCCAAGAGTCCTAACACAAGCAGCTTCACCAGTTGTTTATAGCAATAAACTACACTGGTATCATGGTGGAATGCGTGTGCTATGAAGGCATAGCCCCTCCCAAGTTAGAAACCTCATTTGCATAACCAAACTAGGACAAGTGACCAAGTCACCACCAATGAGGTGCCCACTCAAAGTCATAGGAGATGTTGACTGAACACTTTCTAGTTCGAAATTATCTCTTTTACTATTTGTCCAGTAGGTTTCCTTTAAAAGGAAACCCTTTCAATATTGTTAAAACAGAAAGCCTTGTATTAAAACAATTACAGACAGAATTTTAATAAACATTCAAAAATTGAATTCTAAAACTTTTAGGTGCTCTAAAAATTATAGGAATAGTATAAGCAGTAAACCATGGGTGAAAGCATAATTTGTCAACCAAAAATAAAATACTACAGCAAAGTAATATTTTGTTTATTAAATGGCTGTTTGAAATGCTTGAGTCCAATGTTCATCAAAGTTCATCATTGACTATCTGGCTTGCTAGTTTCTTATCTTTCATTCACACTACAGTCTCACTCTCCAGTTTTATACAAACAGGTGCTGCGAGCTTGTCTTTGGTTATTGATTATGTAACAGACCTTCATACAGTAAAACTGTTGCAGTGTTTGTCTTGTTGGCTAATAGTCTTGAATGAAAATAATTGTTTCAGTCACCATGAATGAGACACACAGTAATGAGAGAGTTACCACAAAACAACTGGTTAGAAATACACTCTTTTACTATTTGTCCAGTAGGTTTCCTTTAAAAGGAAACTCCTTCAAAGCAGTTCAAAATAAAGAAATCTTAGAATATTTCAAAAATATGATCTTGACATTTTATAGTAAAATAATATTAAAGCTCTACAAATGGTTACTTTATTTTATTGCTTATGTGGCAACATTATCAGTGCACATGATTCCTAGTAGGTGACATCACTGGGAGGGGGGCTTGTTTAAATTAGCATAATAATGTATTTCATGTTTAATTTCCATTCACATTGCTTTAGTCACCATGAGTGAGATACAGTGATGGGAGATAGACCTTGAGAATGATGAGTCTCTATATATATATATATATGGGTAAAACTGTAATAAAATAAACAAAAGATCTGCATCTGCTATTTGTGACTAAGAATAAACTGAGACAAGTTATTTCTGTTGTTTTCTCTGCGGTGAGTGCTGTCTCTAATCCAAGAACAGTTAAAATTTGTATTTCCACATAACGTTATTTTGGGATTACTTGCATAACATTATAAAAATGCTTGTCCAGAAACGAATGCGTGATTAGTGGCGGGTGACATCACTGGGGCATGTTTGAATTTACACAATATATTTCACAAGTTAAACTTTGGGTCTCCTTCAGTCACCATGAGTGAGAGACATTACGTGATGGGTTTTTGGTTTATTCCTCTTCTGTTCAGGCAGTAAGTTTAGCATTACGTGCTAATATTATCCTCTCGTATTTGTTAAAAAGAAGAATAAAACAAGTTATCAACTATCTGTTCATAAAGCATTGCTGTACTAAACTACAGTAACAGTCTATAGAAATCAGAGATGCTTCATGAATCATTAACAAAAGTCTGTGTTAACAAACTGTGAAGTCTGTTGATAAAGAAGTAGTGGATTGTTGATAACAAAGAAACTCACAAAATGTTTAGAAAGAAAGACTGATCCCTACAACTGAAGGTGTTTATAGATTTGATATAATCTTAGAGGAGTTTTATTAATTTTCAGACATTTGAATGATATATAATATAATAATAGTCACGGAAGAGTAGTTAGACGTCAACTTATTGGCTTGTAAAATCCTTCATAATCAAGACTTGGTCTGTACACAAAGTAATAAAAGATTACATATTACGTCTATCCATCACTTATAGGTAGCAATGAATTGTGTTTAAATCTGCATACCCATAATGCCTCTCACTTTAAATGGTTGTTAAATGTTATTATGGATATGTGGAATGGTGGAATACTACATTACTGAGCTCTGTGAGACATATTCAGTGAAAAATGATGTAGGTTATTCATGATTCACATATGAAGCAGCAGAATGCGTTTTTGAAACACAACTGCAACCTCTTTAAAGTTCTTCCAATCAGTACCACGAGCGAAAGCTGCTTCAGTGACCGAGAGGAGATCTCAATTGAATCAATTTCCTTTTAGTATTCTGTCCAGTAGGTTTCAAAAAAAGCCCTGCCTTTATTTACAAAAAGATCCATTTAAACCTTAGCCTAAAATGTATTAGCCTAATAATGACCAGCAAAAGATTATGTGTGTTAGGCTTTAAGTTTAACAGTTAATATATTATACACATTTATTGAAATAGTAATTATAAACAATTCGATGTTGTTACTACATACTTTAAACTTGTCTGAATTCACTGAAAAGTTTTAGTAATCTGTGCTATGCAATTGTGTGGTAAATGATAATAAATATTTCAACATATTGTATTATATAAATTTAAAGAATAAATATAAATCTTCCCAAAATAATTGGTCTAAAGTACTACCTGGCAAAGGAAAGAACAGAAGACTGTGGTGAATATACTGAGAAGTTTTGTCAGTCACTGTAATGCACAGTTTGTATGTTTCTCTTATTGCTTCAAAGTGTGCTATGATGACAAAGTGCCTTAGTGGACATCATCAGGATATTCCACCATGATTCCAGTTCAAGAAAAGCTTATACCATTCTTAGATCTAACTTGGTCTAACAGAACTCTCAATAATAGACATATATATATATATATATATATATATATATATAAAGCAAAAGTGAAGGCATAGCACAGCTAATTTAGACCTCATTTGAAACAAGACAATAGATGTAAGTGACAAAGTCACCACCAATGAGGTGCCCTGTGAAAAAGTTTGGAGATGTTGACTGAACACTTTCTAGTTGAAGAAGTTCTTTTACTATGCATAATTCTGCTCCTTTCAGGTAACAACCTGAATATTACTGTTAGTAACTGAAAGCCTTGTATTAAAACATAGTTATAGACAGCTTCATTATCCATTCACAAATTGACCAGAAAAAACTACCATTTATGTTTTAAACTATTGTGAGTTGAGCTGTACATTCCCTGTAATCCAAACAATGTTGTACCATATTGAATTTTATGCATGAAAACCACAAAAGCATAATTTTCAACCAAAATACAGCACGTAATATTTTGTTTATTAAATGGCTGTTTGAAATGCTTGAACCAATGTTCATCAAAGTTCATCATGACTGTCTGGCTTGCTGAATTTCTTGTGTTCATTTGACTCCAGTTGTGTTAGAAACAGAGCTTGCTTTGGCGATTAGTGAAATAACAGAAACTCCCATACAGTAAATTGGCAGTGTTTGTCTTGGTTGGCTAATAGTCTGAATGAAAACATCACAGGATATGCAGTATACCACCACTGAAGTAGTTACCACAAAACAACTGGTTCAGAAATTCATTTTACTATTTGTCCAGTAGGTTTCCTTTAAAGGAAACTCCTTCAGATAGTTCAAAATATCTACATTTTAGAATATTTCAAAATATGCTTGACATTATATATTCATGATTTTGGTGCATTTGGCAAACCAGAAATTTCTAACATGATTCCTAGTAGGTGACATCACTGGGATGGGGTTTAATTTCTAGGATTGTATTAATTTTCAGACATTTGAATGATATATAAAGTATAATAAAACAGAAGAGTAGAAGTTAATGGTCACTTATTGGCTTGTTTAGCCAAAGGTAAGTCTTGCTGAGTAATAAACAGTTGTTCTATCCATCAATTATAGGTAGCAATGAATTGTGTTTAAATCTGCATACCCATAATGCCTCTCACTTTAAATGGTTGTTACATTTTATTATGGATATGTGGAATGGAATACTACATTACTGAATACAGTGAGACATATTCAGTGAATCAGTAGGCATTATTCATGATTCACATATGAAGCAGCAGTATGCTACATCTGGTCCACATGACTGAATCACAGTTCTTCAGTCAATGGTGGAATCCAAAAGAGGAAGCTGCTACTGAAACAGTGAGAGGATGTCAGAAAAATATAAGTTGAAAAATTCACTTTAGTACTTGTCCAGTAGGTTTCCTTTAAAAAAGCCCTGCCATATTGTTTACATATCTTGTTTAAAAAAACTTTTTGTAGTAATAGACTGAAGTTCTACATGAGTTAGGCTTTAAGTGTAACAGTTAATATATTATACACGTTTAACTAGTAATTATAATCAATCCAATGATGTTACTACATAGTTTAAACTTGTCTGACCACTGAACAGGTTTATATATTGTTGAATATTGAATTATAACTTCATGTAAAAGCATCAGGACAGGTGCATACAGACAGGAGTTCCGAACAATCACCCAGTGCCTACTGTGCAGTGAGATATTTACAGACTGCCCACCTGTGTAGTCAGGAATGGCTGGAGGGGAGGTCCTGCATGGGTTTTATTCATTCAAAGAATCTGAGGGCAATGCAGATGTTGATTGTTTTATCAGTGATGGAGTGAATTGCTTCAGAATGAGTAGATTCAATATATGAAATAGTCACAAAATATTATTGTATATACAAATATAGATTGTTTTGTTCTTTGAATATAAAAATCGTCCCATCAATTGTCATGATAAAGACATTCAAAACAAATGGGAGAGACACTGAAAATATGACTTCAAGTGATGTTGAACTTAAAAGTACTTTATTGGCTTAAGGAAAACATGATAGCAGACAAGAACCAGTGAGGAGCCCAGGGAAGAACCGAAGCAACAGGCTCGGGGCCAAACCCTGAGGTGAAGATTTCCATAGGCCTTCCCCTCCATTAGTCCATCCTTTCCTCACTGTTCTTTAGGTGTCGAGGAATTGAGAAATAGGGAAAGAAGGAACAACCATAGCAGACTATATTTTGAACAGAGGATACAACCCTAATGTATGCAGACTCTACAAATACTGCTCTGTGCCGTTGTTCTCTCTTGTTTGTGTTTCTTCTTCCTCTGTGCAGATAACATTTGATGGCTGTCCTGAGATCCATATGCACCACCCTTCTCACCCGCGGATGAAGCCACAACCTCTAGAAAACAACCAGACCCATTGCCAACTATCACACAAGAAAGAAAGAAGAAAGAAGAAAGAAGAAAAAATACACAACGCAGAGACTCACATACGATCTTTCAGCAAAACTAATTGCATGTTTTGTTTCTGTGTCAGCATGCAATTACATATAAGCAACACAGAACATGTACACTGTGCCTGTAACGATTACAAGTTACAAGAATTAACTTTTAAGTGTCTAAATTTGTATTTTTGTGAGAGTTATTAGAACTCTCAAAGAGGGATTGAAGGATTACAAATTTTATTTTAAATGTTTAATTTAGATACACTTCCTGACTAAAGAAAGTGTCAGGAAATACAGATGTTTGAGAGCGCTTTCCTGACCATTTGAGCTCGAGACAACGGTGCCTTTTGTCTCTTATGTTAATGGTAAGATCAAGGAGTCAGATTCAACCTTTGTTAGGTTTATTGGACCACGGAAGGTTCCTGTAATTAACTAACGCCTCAGATGTTTGCTTTGTTTGATGTTTGTCTCCACCTCTAAGAATCCCTCCTCCAAAAATACCTATAAGATACCCTGTAAAAATGACTTAAAGGAGATCTTCGATGACTGCAGATAACAACACATGTCATAGAATAAAGAAATTCTGCTGACGATCCAATCCGAAGTCTCCTGGTCTTCTCTTCTGAGTTTTCTACTTTAGAAGAACAGAGTTTTCAACACAGTGAATCAGTGGACATTATTCCTGATTCACATACGATATTGCCACTGGGTGGAGTTAGGCTCTGACCGTATATAAAATAATGCTCATGCACATAAACGTCTACACCAATCAGCTCTGCTGTACTATAAAACAATGATATTGGGGGTGGGCGGAGCAACACGTGCCTCCCCACCTTAATGTAGCTCCGCCCCATCGTCCAGGATGCACTCTGGGACTACTCACAATTCCTGAAGGCCCGAGACTCGAGCTCACAACCTTGGATTACGAGTCCAACTCTCTAACCATTAGGCCACGACTTCCCCTTAAAAGGGTGTGTGTTTAAATTTGCATACAGAAAATGGTTTTAGATACTTCTGTAATTACAATTTGATTTAGCAACTACCAAATTGACTTCATTTGTTAAACCAATATATCATTTAATTAAACAAAGCAAAAGTTGGTTCAATTTACAATAATGTTAACTTTGCTGTAGTCACCATGACTGATGAAACTATTCAGAGTGATGAGAGCGTTTTACTGGTGAAGTGTAAATAGAAATATGCTCTATTGGTATTTATCTAGTAGGTTTTCTTTAAAAAAACCTCTAGAAGTGCAAAAAAGGAAAATATACAGCGCATTATCACGTGAGATTTAAAAATACCCTTTTAAATTGGCGATTTGGAGTGGAAAGTAAATAAACTGACCTCCATAGATGATCCTGACGGAGCTGGCGACAGCCTCTGAGACATTAGTCTTCATCCACTGCCTGAGCTTGTCATGCACCTCCTGAGCCTGTAAGAACAGCAGAGAGAGACGGAGTCACTGAAGGAAGTGAAACCTGTTTAAAAAGCCTTTATGTTTTGTTTCAAACAGCTTGTCTCTACCTGCTGGGGTGATGCGGTTTTACCAGTGCCAATGGCCCACACAGGCTCATAAGCAAGGACCACTTTGCTCCAATCCTTCACGTTATCTAAAGGAGATGATATGGTCTTATATAAAATACAAGGAATGTTTTATTATGATATATACACATGCTTCACTAAATTGAAAGATACCTGCGATGAACTTGGTCTGTGCAAAAACAACTTTCTCTGTGATTCCGGCCTCCCTCTCATCCAGCTTCTCACCAATGCAGGCGATCACACCCAAACCGTTCTCAAGAGCATGAGCGACCTTCTGTCCAATCAGCTATCAGGAAAAAGAAATCCAAAGAGAGAGAGATCAAAGAATGCATATGATATTTTATTTGATAAGAAATGGTGACTGATTATGTGAAACTGTTTTGTACCGAAACATACATTTTATTTTTGAGCTTGGCAAATTTGCATAACCCTAATTGTCTTGATGTTTTAAATCACTTGAAAAAAAAAAAAAGAATGTTCTTGTAATTTTACTGTTCAAAATAATGTTACTACAATAAATCTTCTAAAAACCATAACAAAATCAACCTCAAACAAGTGGCAATTTTATTTATGTCCAGAGACAATACAGGGAATATGGGCAAATGTGCATACCCATAATGCCTTCTTCCAGTTGCGTCAAATGCTACTTGTTGAGTCAACATCAGTGAGGTACCCGTTCAAAATAATCGGAGGTTCACTGCATGATTGTTAGTTGGAAATGTGTTCTTTTAGTATTTGTCAGGTAGGTTTACATTTACATTTATGCATTTAGCAGACGCTTTTATCCAAACCGACTTAGTGCATTCATGCTATGTTCCCTGGGAATCGAACCCACAACCTTTGCGCTGGTAACGCAATGCTCTAACCACTGAGCCACAGGAACACTATAAAAGGTTCTCTATAAAAAAAAAAAACCTTGTGTTGATTGTTATCGCTTAGTTTCTATAAATCACAGAACAGTGTGACATAATTGATTATATAAACGTGCTTCGTTAGAAACTGTATGTTAATTGGTAGAGGAGTATAAGTGTGAATGTATATTTGGTGCATCATGTGCACTGATGCTGTTGTTGGTGTAAATGCATGTATTGTGTACTGAAACTTCTGGTACGGTCTGTGAAAACAAATTTCAACTTCTGAAGACAATGAAGAATGGATCTTAATCTGACATTACTGGGAATGTGTTCAAATTTGCATAAAACATTTACATTAAACTTCTATTCACCTTAGGACGGTTTACTTCAGATACCACGAGTGAGATACTCGCTCAAAAGGATGGGTGAGAGTCACTGTAATAAACTACCTGAAAATTTGCTCTTTTAGTATTTGTACAGTAGGTTTCCTTTAAATGGAAGCCCTTTTGTATTGTCAAAAAAAAAATATATGTTTTAACTTGATATTTTAGGATTATAAAAATATAAATGACATTACTTATATTTTAGGTTAAGTGCCAAAATAAACACTCTTGTCTAGACCTAGTGTGCCTGATTAGTACTGGGTGACATCACTGGAGGGCAGGCGTGCATATATTATACATAATAATTATACATATCATGTTAAACTTTCATTCACCTTAGGTCTGTTTCAGTCACCATGAGTGAGACTCACTTAACCCTTTACGATTCCTGTAAAATTAGCCTAAAACGCCTAAAAAAGGCATACCCAAATTAAATTGCATGCTGTTCTTGGGCCATTTGTATGATATGCATGGTGTTGGTCTCCTTTGAAAGGTGACACTCTGAGGTTTGTTTCTCAACGGTCAGAATCACTGTAAGTCTTACTGATATTGAGTAATAGCACTTCGAAAACACTGAAAAAGAAAAAAAAAATCTGCCTACATTTTTTTTGTAAATAGAAGCCTGCAGATGACTATAGCTGGGAGGTATGAACTGGAAAATACATTGGGATCACAGAATGAAGCCTTACCAAGCCAAATTTCGCATTTGATATACAATATATTAGACAATTTGTGTTTTACACATGTTTATCTAATTTTATGTCTAGGCGCTTCCAAAAAATTTACACTTGGGAGACTCCAAACAACCCTTTGTAACCATCTTGAATGCTTTAATGTACAGTCATCATTTTGGGCTCTAATGAAAGGTTATACTTAGAGCTATTAAATTTCTCCTCCAGATTCACTGTCAATAATTGCTGACATATAGTAACTGAAGCATAAACATATAGTGAGCAAGGGACCTGCTATTTCAGCTACGGCTTCAGCGTCTATTTATAGTGCAAGGGGCGGGTGCTTCGAATTCTAGAGAGCATTTGATTAGACAGAAAGTTTGATGAGAAGATGAAGTACGAGGTGATGTAAAAAAAAAAATAGTTAAACCGTTTTGGCGGAAGTGACGAACTGCAAGCTTTGAATGGTTATATCTTCTAAATGAGAGTTTTGTCACTCTTTTGGAGCACACTGGCATACAGATAACCTTAATAGCATATTGATAACTTACACCCCAAAAAACTTCAATTTTGATTTTATGGGACCTTTAAGTGGAAATTTGCTCTTTTAGTATTTGTCCAACAGGTTTTTGTAAACAGAAAAAGTGGGAGATTCTTTAAACAGGACCAAATTAGCTTTTAGTAATGCCACAGGTAATGTGTCTGACAATTTTGGTTTTAGACAAAAAGTAACAGTAGGCGAAGTACGCATTAAACGCTCAGTTTGAACTTGACAATTCAGATGCACAGAACTACTGTAAAATACACTGTTTTAGTGTAGCATTTCAAATAATTACTGCATCTCAAAAGCATAATTTAATTAACTTAATTTTATCTTAAATGCGTTTAAACAAGAAAATAAACATACTGCTCATGAACTACATAAAACACATGGAAGACTATATTCACTCCACAACATCTGATGATTTTTTTCAGTATTATAAGATTTAATGTGTAAAAGCATATGGAGTTACCTCATCACCCTCTCCAAACACATGGCGTCTCTCAGAGTGTCCCAGAATAACCCATTTTACTCCACAGTCCTTAATCATTGCAGGGCTATAAGAATAAGACATGATTTGTAGTGACAATTATGAGTAAGGATCGAATTTTAGCAAAACATGAATACATTTAAATAAATATATTTTAATTATATGTGACCGTTTTCTGGACTGTAAATTGGTTGACATGTACCTAATCTCTCCAGTGAAGGCTCCCTTTGCAACCTTGTAGCAGTTCTGTGCCGCCACATCGATGTTAGGATTCAGCTTGGACCTGGCGTAGTCGAGGTAGATGGATGGAGCACCACACACAACATCTGTGAAACAAACACGTTAAACCACAGCTGGAAAAATCCCTTTGAGTCGTAATAATTGCTTCTTTAATGTGACAGACCACCAAAGCAAAACCCTGATTGCATGTCACTAACAAACAGAAGATATTAAACCATTCAGATTGCTGACAGGACATCTTGATTAAGAACATTGGAAGATAGAAAGAAGATTTGACAAATTCACAAAAGTATGTCTTCTAAAAGTAACAATCTATTGACAGCAAAGCTGAGACAAGATGGTTAATTTTTTTTCTTATACCTGTCTACAGCATCATATTTGATACATGAATTTCTAAAGCCTCTAAATTATAAAATTTGCTGAAAAATAGGTACATGCCTTCTGTTTTTTATTAATACTTCAAACCCTTTTAGCAAGT
The DNA here is from genome assembly GCA_027564155.1 of Gymnocypris eckloni scoliostomus. Classification (NCBI taxonomy): domain Eukaryota; kingdom Metazoa; phylum Chordata; class Actinopteri; order Cypriniformes; family Cyprinidae; genus Gymnocypris; species Gymnocypris eckloni. Next base: position 18,859,695 of record CM050424.1, on the reverse strand, counting down.
AAAAGGCATTTTGCACATGTCTTTTTGTTTTTTTAAGTACATCAAGAGACTAAATGTTATATTGTTATAGATATTTCAAGATGAACAGTTAATGAATTGAAACAAAAATTGTTCAAATGTATCTAATCTGACACAATAGGTTTTTTGAATAACATTAATTTGTTCATCTTTCAATTATTGTTTTGTATTGAATTATATGTTTGCCTCCAAAATAGTTTTAATCATAAACTAAGCATTTAAATATAATCTTACTAAGGCATAATATTGGGAAATATAAAAGTTACAGATACACTTTATGCAAGCAGTCTGTTATAAAAACATCAGATATCCATTACAAGCTGCCAGAGCTCATCTGAACCAAAGAGTAGATCATTGCTCAGTTTGGGCCTCTAAAAATTGCTGAGTTTTTTTAACATCCTCAAGAGTTGAACAATATGATCCAAAACAAGGTTCAATAAGTGGTCTGAGATCAAAACACGCCTGACTATTATTTCATTTGTCTTTTATTTATTTTAGGCTTAATAAAGCCTCTGTATTACTGTATGCCATTGGATGTGGCATTTATACTGTGAAATTATCTCGGGTCAGACTAAATTAAACTCACTGTAAAGGGCACACATCCCTCTTGATAAAAGGTCAAAGGAAAAGGTACTCATATGACAGCATACTACAGAGGGCATGAAGTAAAGCTTAAAAGGCAAAAGTTGACCCATGACCTTTGCGTGTTTAGCGCTTCTCTCGGGTTGCAGCAGGTGAATGAAACAGACGCACAAGCAGTGTGACTGTTGGACTTTCGATTCAAAGTCCACTGCGGTGCTATTGACAGATCAACCTTGGATTCTCAAATAAAGCCGTGAGAGAAAACTCGCAGTGATGCAGATTTACGTCACAGTGAATAACGTATAGCGGAACACAAGAAATGCGTTTTTGTAGCAACTATCGTTCTTTTTAAATATTACTTTTTAAGAAACAGCATAAGCTAATATAGCACCGTCTTGCTGATAAACCGAGCATATTGACCAGCTGGTCATTTGATTTGACAGACCTTGAACATGCACACTGTGGCTACGTGCTGGAAATCACACACCCATTTCATGCTTTAACCCTTGAATCCCTTCATTCACTCACAAACCGGACGCGCAATCGACGAATAGTGCTATATATAGCCTCTGCATTCATAAAATAAACTGGTTTAAATGTTAGGACATAATTTATGCATGACACTTCTGTCTGGTTATTGATTAATCTAACTGTTAGAAGGCTGGGAGCTGATTTAGAAAACGGAGCTGATAAATACAACTAGAAAAAGCCTCTAAAATGATATGATGCGATTTATCAAAAGTCCCGCGTGAATGTCATCTCAGGGTCAATGCAGTGGCTTGCACAACCCCTCAAAGGCCTGTGATTGCAGTGGCATGTGATTGTGGCTAATGAAGAGGAAACTGAATGAAATACGCACCGGTGTCTGGGTTGAGCTTGGCCTTATTCAATATGTTGGCGAGCTCTTCAATGCTCTTTTGTCTCCGTTCAATTTCCAGTTGCCACCGACGAAAAACTTCCTGCCAGTCATGATTGCAAAGTGTTGCTTTCACCTGAATATTACTGATGAATGAAAAAGACGGTAAACCTTCCGGTTGCAGAGACAGAGTGAAATCTACAATCGGCTTGAGTTTATATAGGGCTGGATAATAAGCCCCGCCCCGGAGCTTTCCATTGGCTCAAGACAGCACGCCTGCGAAAATAAACGTCATTTCGTCATAGTGGATATTAAATCCATATCCACTGTTCATGTTTTAAAGATCACATAATGTGAATTGTTTTGAAACGGTTTTATAATTTTTTGCTTTCATTTATGACACTTTGCTTAGTTCTAATATCTAAACTTTGTAATGTAAATAAAATGTAACAAATGTAAATGGAAATATGGGGAAAATAAGACTTCGTTCATTTTAAAGGCAGAAGTTGAACAATACCTAAAAAACAATATTACATTTGAAAAGAAAGCTGTAAACCGTGTCAGTATTTGTAAACATTTGTCTTTGTTTAACTTTTTTTTTTGTTATTTCTATATTTAAATTGTATTTATTCATTTATTTATGTATGTTTATCATGATGTAACTCCTGGCTGTTTTTGTACAGTTTTGAAAAGTGGTAAAAATACATATTCACCTGCTTTCTGTAATATACTGCGGTGCGTTCAGCAGAAATGAAAGGCATCACATTCACACGGACTGGCGCATATTAACAGTGTGTGGACAACTCTGAAGATTTAAAAATATTTTTGTTTCATAATTGCAATTCTATTATTTATATTAATCTATTACTTTTGAAACACCGAAGTGAAAAGAGACAAATCTACCATATTTAATAGGGGCCGATAGAGGGCGACATGCATTTGTGGCAGAGATGGACTTGGAGGTGGGACTAAATTTGCATACCCACAATGCTTTTCGCCATGTGAAATATATAAAGATGTTTTCCATCAGTTTTTATGTATTAAAAAAAGAATGTTACATGAAAATCACTATTTATAAATGGAACAATTGTATACATTTAACTTGGTCTTCGATTTATTTAGAACTTGTTTTGACTCCAATAATTATAGTCACCATGATCGATATGCCTGTCTAAAGTAGAGTGTACGACTCGTTGAGCTAAAACGATTGAAATTTGCTCTTTTAGTATTTGTCTAGAAGGTTTCCTTTAAAAGGAAGCCCACCTTTACTTGTTCAATAATAGATCGAATGAGAATGCACTGTAAATATTAAAAGCACAAACAACGCGTGTTTGATTTTTGCAGAGATTTTATTACAGGTGTGCAGATTCAGTTCGATTTTTGTGGCTGATGTCATCACGTTCATATTGTAATATTGAAAATAATTTAACTTCCGTGAATTATAACATATGTAAATCGTGGTCAATCAATTTATGTAATAATTTGGAGAGTTTGAAGGCATTCCTGATTTTCCGCTGCTTTAGGGATTGAAAAAACTTGAAATGCCAAAACTTTGAGCAGGAGACGAAACAAACATTTCCAAGCATACAGAGCCTGATTGAACGATTCCCGTTTGCTTTAGCAAACACTAGAGTGCAGTATTTGTTGTGTTGTGTATTTGTCAGGAGATGGCGCTGTAAGTCCACATGTTGTTACCTATAAGGTGAAGTAAGAATGGAAATGTGTTGCACCTGCTGCCAATCATGTAACGCCTGGCTATGATGGCTTGCTTATGGATTTGAATAAATCTTTATGAATTGAGTACTTTCTTGTCCTTGTACTTTGGATTACCAGGATTGAAACATAACAGTATTGACACACTGCTTCATATTTATATCACGATAATCTTCATTGTCAAAATAAATAATCAGAACTTAAGTTGTAACATATTGGTAATTATTAGTGTTATATTCGTAACATTTGCTGTGTGTGTGTTTTATCGAAACCTAAACTCACGGATTAATAACGTTTCCATTATTCTGAATGAACTATTGTATCCTCATTTCGCGTGTTATTTGGGTTCTTTGAACTGAAATGGCACAAATATTGCGCAAGGCGTTTGTGAAAGCTGAAGTAAAGGTTCACTGTGAGTGGTGTGAGGGCTGGCGAGAGGAGGAGTAGCTGGACGCTGTTAAGGAGCGCGTGGAGATCTGACGAGCTCCTCACAATCACGGAAGCCCAACTGCAGCTACTTCCGCCCACACTAAAGATGGCGGCTCCCTTCATGGAGAAATTAGCCGAATATTTAGGTTCACCCGAACCGGCGGTTCGATTGATTTTGTCAGTCTTATTAGGTAAGTGAACGACGCACGAGCGAGATATTTTAGACTCTGCTGAGAGTTTGTAATGCGTGTCGTTAGGAGTCCTTAGAAACATGGACAGTTATGTAGTTGTACTGGAAGTGTGCTCAAGTCACACAGCTGTACACTATGCTCCCAGCATCACTAGCAACACGCTACCAACAACAACTTTCTCCATTCACACCGACTCCAGTCAAAATCAAAGGTCGACAAGAGAGACCTAACGTTACACGCCAGGCGAGAGTTCGTGGTTAACTGCACACAACTGCCATGAATGTTCGGGCATAAAGAAGCGAGGCTCGTTAGAGCTTCGTCTGACAGCTGTCTTTTTATTTTGCTACTGAGTTTTAGTTGTTTGACCTACAGTTGATTGTAACCTTTCATTGCAAATAAAGTTGAGTTTCCAGGTATCAGGTTACAGGTCGATAAGAATAGGGGTGTGAGAGCAGATAGCAGGGTGATCTGTACTTTGGTCAGGTGCATTGCAGTGGACTGCTTAACCACTTCAACCAGATGAATGACACGTGGGCAGCTAAACCTGCACATAGACGCTTGTTTGACCATTTGCATGATTTCAGTGTAAAGACTGTGTGTTTAAATGTGTCTGTAATGTGTAAAGTGTCAATGAAGTTTAACGGCATGGAATCTAGCATCAGAAGAATGTCTACTAAACTTATACAGATTTTCCAGGGCTTTTTTCTTTGCTTGATGCCTTTTGTTGATTAGTCCTTTTCTGTTGTAAATCTGTACTGAATTAAATCCTGAAGTTTTTTTAATATCTATGCATTCGTGCATGGCAAAACTGAATTGCAGAACTGTGTGTCAGAGAATGAGGACTTCCTACAGTTAAAAGGCATCAGAGAACACTGAAAAATGATTGCAATGAGAATAGCGTGATACATATATAAGAACAAAATATATAACTCCAAAGTTAAACATTTTAACCTTTACCAGGGATGCACAATATATTTTTCCATTTAGATTACCTTCAGCTAATGCAAACTTTAAGCAGAGTTGTTATTGTCGAATAAAACTACAACTATTAAAAACATTAAATGTAAATTCAAAATGTTGACATGGAAACTTATTGAAATCAAATAAGTTGAAGTGCTACACAATTATTCAAACTGTTTTTTTTTAAGCTAAATATAAATATTTTAAAACAATAACAAACCACAAAATTACCAAATAAAACCTCAAAAGGAAAAAAGCGAGTTATTGTTAAATGTATTCTGTAGCATGTATTAAAATTAATATAATGTTTTATCATAATGTATATTATAATGCCTAACTTTACCTGTTGTAATAAACTGTATTACTTGTATTGCTAGTGGTTTTGTTTGTCAATTTTAAACAAAATATGAAATAATCTTAATATCGGTCACATTAACATGAGAATAATCATCAACTTGTAAGTATCATTCATTATTTTAAATCTGCTACATCCTTAATTCTTTACTTTTCAGTTGTGCTTTCAGAAATCCTGTTTTATATTCTTGCTTGACTTGTCCACACCCTCAAAACAGATGTTTCACATTCCACTCCGTCAAATGCTCTGTCAAAGCTTGCTCTGCTGTGTCGTACCCTCAGAAGACAATTCTTATGTGCCATAATGCATGCTGATTTGACTGTTAGTGTGCAGGGAGCATTTGTCTACAATTGCATCACATCATGTGCCTAATCTGTTTCTCTCTGTTTTCCCTGCAGGTTATCCCTTTGCACTGGTGTACCGGTGTTTTTTATTTCATCAATCTGCAACAGTTGTTCATCTCTTCCACACATTCTCCGGGCTGGCACTGGCCACGTTTAATTTTGGTGAGAGAAAAGGAAGCTGGGAAAGAGTGAAGAAATGAAAGATCTGATAACTATTGTCCTCACAACTGTAGCATGTTTTAGTTAGACCTACTAGCTATTTTTAGTAACATGCTGCTGGCATGATGACACTGATGTCAGTGTAATGATCTACGGCCAGGCTTGTCGACTAGCTCTCAGCGGCCCACAGTTAGTGACGGTTGGTCCATATTTAGACTGGAAGCGTTTTTACTGTAGTTCAGCTTCCCTAATCTTGAACTTGCTCTGTTCACACACATTCAATTCTTATCTAATATGACACACAAGCCTTGAGCTTTCTCAAAACTGAATGACGTTGAAGCTGGTTCGAAGCCAGTTATCTTCTCAACTACAATCTGTAAATTTGTGCAAACGTTCAAAACATTCTTGCTGAATAGGAGTTTCAAAAGGGAAGCTTATGATTTTTGTATGTAATATTACAGTTCTGTTTCAGACGCGCCCCCATGTGGTTAATTATTTTCAAAGATATGATCTTAAGCGGATGTTTTTAAATGTTCTTTCTCAGTTTCCTAATTTGATAACGTTTGCTGTAAAAATACTATACTACCGTTTAAAAGTTTTGGGTTTAACGATTTTTGTTATGTTTTTGAAAGTCTCGTATTCATCAAGGCTGCATTTATTTAATCAAACTAACACCGTAATATTGTGAAATATTATTACAATTGAGTTTAAAATAATTCAATATGCTGAATTGTTGAAAACGGTTGTGCTGCTTATTGTTTTTTTTGTGGAAACTGATACTTTTTTAGGATTCTTTAATGAATATAAAGTTCAAAAGAACAACATTTAGTTTGAAACAGAAATATTTTTGTAGAAAGGTAAAAGTCTTGTTAGATGTGCGATGATGAAGTGGCTTTGGCCCGGTCAGATCTCCTCTTGGATAATTTGTCACTTGTTTGAATACTGACGGTAGAGTGCTGCTCTGTAAAGTTATTGGTCCTTTAGTGTCCTTGAGTGTAATGGAGGGGAAATGAAGGTTATCCTGACTAACCGGTCTGCAGTCTGTGGTAATGATTTCCTGGTGACTGTGGCTTTGACATAAAGAAGATTGTGACAGAGAGCCATGAGGTTTTGTTTCCATGGCGATAGCCCCTGTGGTCAGAATGTAGTTAATGATAATATGAGTGGCGGGTTGAAAGGCAAGCTAATGAAAACAGATGTGTCGTGTGGGGAAATGTGAAGATTAACTTGTGCTTGTATTCTGTGTATTTGATTTCTTTATGCTGCATTCGGATCTAACAGCAGGTTTGTCTCTCTTAGTCTTTATCGGAGATATTTCACTTTGTGTTCTCTCTGACTTTTTTTTGTTAAATTCTCTTTCTGTCATTTCTTTGAAGGGATAGTTCAGCCAAAAATGACAGTATTCTCTTTATCAGCATCATTCACTTACAGTCACGTTGTTACAATCTCATACGATATTTCTTCAGAAGATTGCAAAGAAGATTTTTCAAAGAATGTCCATCCAAGCCACATACATTTTGTTTTCCATTGAATAGATGTGAATGGAAAACTGGGTCTCACAGGCTTCAAAATGTAAAAACATATCATGTATGTAGTCCATACAACGTATGCACTGTATTTCAGTCATACTGAAGTCAGAGTTAAGGACTGCGTGGAGATCTCATGATTTTATGATGTCATGTTTGTGCGATGAAAATGCCCAAACTTGTGCAGTTTTTCACTGATTATCTTCCCCTCAACTTTTCATTGTTCTACAATGTTTAAAAAAGTCATAGTCTTCAAAAGTATTACATCAAACACCATTGGTTTTTGCGTGTCTCGTGGGCAAATCTCATTCATGTCAAAGTTGCCATATTTTGATTTGTCAGCGAATAGCTAAATTTAACATTTTTGTCTGTACCCTGCAGAAAACAGTCAAATGGTTTCAGAAAATGTAGAATATAGTGCACTTTCATAGACATAGAAAATATCACTTTTATTATACTTTTAGTACTGTTTTTGGTATTTGGAGGTTGATGTATGTACTCTTTCAATTTCATATATGGGAAACAGAGAGACCTTAAAAAGGACATCACTCATTCAATAAAAAAATATACTGGTTTGAAATGACGCGAGGTTGAGTAAATGTTAACAGTTATCATTTTGGCTGAAGTATTCTGATTCAGTTTGATTCTTCATAATGTTGATAAAGTGTTATATTGTTATCTCATGGTCAAGTAGCACTGGAATGCAATAACACCATCTCTCTGTCCTTCTCTCAGGGTCTCAGGTCTTTCATTCCTTCTTATGCATAGTCATTCAGTTCTTGTTGCTGAGGCTGATGGGAAGGACAGTCACATGCGTTTTGAGTAGCTTTATCTTTCAGATGGTGAGACAACACACGCATTCACACACTATCTCTATCTCTATATCTGTTCTTGTACTCTTGACGTGATCTCATGCATAGAATGTTGCAAGCTTATCAGTACCCTGTTGGATCATTTATATAAACATGTTTAACATTGAAGTATCAGACTAATACTTCATGACTTTTCGTACTCTTATGAATACTTACCTTACAGCCATCCTCCATGAAAAATATATGTTTCTGTAGTACTTTGTACCGTGTTTTTGCTAAGGTCGGAAACAGCGTTTACTGGAATGTCTAGTAGTCACATTTCTGAAAAGTATGTCTATTTTGGTAAAGATTAAACAATATGTGCCCACTGAGTTTTGAGGTCAGAGCAACCTAAACGAATGTGAAGGGAACATGAGAGCTTAAGTATAAAAGTTAAAATGTATATCTTTTGGGTTGCTTTGACCCCAGAAATGACCAGTAAAGTCAATGTCAACAGAACCTGAGGGTGTTTTTTTGTGTGGCAGATATATCTATTGATGGGTTATTACTACACCGCTACAGAGGAGTATGATATCAAATGGACCATGCCTCACTGTGTCCTCACGCTCAAACTCATCGGTATGAAACCTGCTTTTAATCTTCCTCATCGGTTACTCCTCAGAATGTATGTATTTACAAATGATTCTTTTGAACTATTTATCACAAGGCTCTAAAATCAACATATGGTTGCAAACACTTACAAAATTGTTACAATAATGGTCATATAGTATGAATAATTTTTTATTTAAGTAACCGCTAGATAACTGAAATTAAATCTAAAAGTAAATATAGGAAAAAATGAGCATGCAAAATAAATATTCACCCATACAATGCATAAAACATTTCCAATATTGGCAGATAACCCTAGTGATAAATAAATATGCTGAAATGTATTTGAAATTTACTTTATGCTCCGTATACTACAAATACATTTACATATTTATGTACTTAATAAAAGTACCCTGCAATAGTACTTTTATAAACTGGTTTACTTAAATCTGCTAAATTACAACAATTAATTTAGCTCTTAAGGCACTTTAATTGTGTGGAAGTAGTGCTGAAGTCCAACTAAAGATGTACTGAAGTTTATTTGATTGTGCTAAAGTGGAACTATTGCAAGCATACTTTAGGTTCAAAATGTAATATTTTGCAGTTAAAAATTATAAATCTTCATCAGTAGTGATATTAAAACACATTTTAGGCTTAATAACGTGCAGTGTGCACAGGTAGTACTCTAAATAGTGAAATTCTTATTTCAGTAGTTGATTGACTTGAGCAATATGTCAGTAAATGTTAATAGATTTGAACTATAGTTAGTATTTAGATAAATGTATTTTAAATCTGACTTTTTTGGTCACTATATTGTAATTTTCTATTATATAAAGATGTATTATCAATCAGCGTCACCTTTGTTTTGTTTCTTAACGCCTGATTGTCTCCGTCAGTGGCAGAGCTCATGTTTTGTCAGCACTGATGATGATTTCATTTTCTCATTGCAGGATTAGCACTTGATTATTATGACGGTGGAAAAGATCAAGTGAGTGTGACTTTGAGCTGCTATTAACTTTCACCATTTCTGTCTTCATTTGCTTTGTTTGTTCACCTGTCGTCCTCCTATCATCATCTCACTCCTTTTCCTCTTCCTGCATCAATCTTTGCATTTTAATGCACGATTTGAGCACAAGGAACTGATGGGAAACCACAAAGTATCTTCTTCAGTTGTGTAGCAGCCGTTCTGCTAAATGACCGTTATGGATGTGTAAAGATGCCTGGCAAGGTGAAGTGTAGTGAAAGTCCCAGAGATGTAATTGTCATCTGATAGGTCTATACTGCAATCAGCTCTTCTGTGGCTCAGATTAAACACGTCTGTCTAATTAATGATAGTAGCTGTGGCTCGATACAGTTGGCTTCTTCATGTGATTGTGTGTAAGCGGTTATATTTCTGTTGTGTCAATTACTGTAGCCAGCCTAGAAAGCTGTTTCTTACTCAACATAAAACAATGTTTTATTGAAGGTGTAAAGATCACAGGATTACCGATAATAAACCCTGTTTACACCTAGTATTAATTTCCATCTCTGGTAATCTGGTCACAAGTGATCAGACCGATGGTAGTCATATCTGGTCAAAGGCGAAACATGATATCACTTACTGTTGATAAAGTGCAAAAAAACTGAATGGAAGAGCAAAACGAACAAAACAAGCGGTGGATAATTTCTATAAAATATGATTTATTTCTAGTCAGAAATTTGATGTTTCAACCTCCGAATGTGGTTTAAGTGGGGAAGAAATTTGCTAAATGTTTTGGCCTGTATTTAGCACAGACCTCTTGTAATCAAATCGCTTGATACAGATCTGAGTACCAGGTGTAAACGAGTTCATACACTCTGCTTTGTTCACTAGCATGACTATAGCACATTCAGAATTGAAAGCAGTTTGCATGTAATGAATCCCACATTTCTGCATAAGTAGTTCTGGAGAACAAGCTGTCTGAATTACACTACTGTACAAAAGTTTGAGGCCAGTATGAATTTAAAAAAGGTACTTCTATGCAGCAAGGATGAATTAAAGGGATAGTTTGCCCAAAAATGACAATTCTGTCAGTTATTGCTAATTCTCGTCTCGTTCCAAACTTGTAAGACCTTCATGACCTCTTCAGAACATAAATTAAGATATTTTGATGAAATCCGAGAGCCTTCTGACTTTGCATAGATGGCAATGCAACTGATACATTCAAGGCCCAGAAAGGTAGTAAAGACATCGTTAAAATAGTCCATGTGACATCAGTGGTTCATCAGTCATGATTTTCTCACAAACATGTCAAAGACTGACACGTAAAAGAAGAAACTATCATTGTTTTTGTTTTCTTTGTGCTCAAAAAGTATTCTCATAGCTTCATAATATTACGGTTGAACCACTGATGTCACATGAACCATTTTAACAAAGTCCACCTTTCTGGACCTTGAACAGTTTTTCCTGTGTTTTGATTGAAATCAATGTTGCCTTTAGTGAGCTTAAACTTCTTTGAAAAACAAAACAAAATCTTACCAACTCCAAACTTTTAAATGGTAGTGTTATGTTATCTTTTCATTTCCCAGCCCCTCTCTTTTAATTCACTGACTCGTTTTCTTTATCTAACAGTCTCAGCTGAGCGCAGACCAGAAGAAGTCTGCCCTCAACTCTACACCATCTTTGTTGGAGGTTTTTGGTTTCTCATACTTCTATGGAGGCTTCCTGGTAGGGCCTCAGTTCACACTGCAAAACTACCAGCATCTAGTGTCTCGAGAGATGTCCGATGTTCCTGGACAACCACCCAATAGGTGAGTGCACAAAAATTCACACACTAACAGCCAGCTCAGCCAGATTCTGTCAAACCAATGATTTTACCTCCTGTAAACAATTGTTCCTTAGCTTTTAGTTGACTCTTGATTTACAACATGCCTAATCTTTTATTATCTTTATCCACCCTAGAGTTAGAAAATCTAGTTACAAATGATATGTATTTCTCGTATGAATAAGATTTTATTTAATTTTGAAAATAAATTAGTTTACTTTCTGCTGAAAATGAACATTCTGTATTTTGTTGTTTGTATAGGAATTGCAGCAGTGCATAATGCATCATATCACAAGGAAGATAAATGATTATCAATGCATGAGAAGTCAATCAAAATCCAGACACTTTTTGACACGCTTTTTCAGACATCAATTTTTCATTTTATCCCTGTATGCGAGCAGAGAGAAATACAGAGGACAGTAAAACGTACTATAACATTATGCAGAAAAATAACAGTCTTTGCTCCCATTGTTAGTCACCACACATAGCGTCTCTGATATTTACATAAAGTTAAGCTTTTCTAAACTTTGTTGAATTGCCGGTGCTTATATATCATGACTCCAGTTGTCACTGTTGTTGGAAATGTAAAAATTGAAGATTTTTTTTTGTCACAAATGCAAGTTGTTTTCATTGTGAACAAGGTTTAAACAGCACTGTTTTGACAACAACTTAACCGGTACTATTAAGGCCTATTATCCTACTTATTATAGTTAATTAATTGAATCTAATAAATGTTTCCTGTTCTTGCAGTGTGATTCCAGCAATGAAGCGATTCGGTTTAGGTCTGGTCACTCTATCGGTCTTTGCGATAGGTGGGCCACACTACTCAGATAGCTACTATTTAACAGATGAGTTTGAGGTAAGTGAATCGGTGGATTGTGACTGAACATACACAGAGTCACAAAATCAACAGCCTTGTACCTGACTCTCGTGAGCTGCCACTTGTTTTTGTTCAGGGATCTTTTTAGTGTGGTCCTGATGTCACGCAGACTCCCAGTCACGCTTTTTAAGTCTGTCAGTTACAGTCTTGGCACCTATTTATATATTCTTTGAAATGGAAAACAGTTGCTGCAAGTCAAATAACCGCATTTTGACTGCTGTGGAGGAGGAAGTTAAAATGAGCTCACACAAAGAGTGAAATATTTTGACAATGAGTCATTGTTACGGGTGTTGATATATAACGACACTCAGTTGTATTAATTTAATCTGTTTAGCTTATCAAATGTCAGTTAATACATTTCAGCAATCATTCAAGCAGTGAGCCAAAACTGTAGCTTGCACTGCCTGTTACATGCCTATAGATTGTCTTAAATACTCTTGTCTTATGTGGGATCTAATCGTGTGTGGGAAAGTTTCACTACAACCGTTCAGTGCAAACAGTGTGATAGTGTGTTGAAATACCACAATCATGTTGTTATGCAATGTACTCTCATTGCATGCTGTAATTTGGTGTATTTTATCAACTGTACGATAGTGTTATTGGACAAAGAGTCATATACATATTTTCTATTCATTATCATTAACAATAATAAAAATATTGATTTAAACCAATTGTTTATACTAAACTAAACCTAAAAACATTTATTGATTTAACACTGCTATAGTACTCCGTAGAAAACCAATGCTGTGAATTTAAAAATTAATATAAAAACGAAATAAGACTTGACTTTTCATAATCCATCGAAAGTAATTTATTTCTTCTCATCCTTTGTTTTAATCTGTGATTTAGGCACATCCATTCTGGTACAAGTGTGTGTACATGCTATTTTGGATGAAAATAAACCTGTATAAGTACATCAGCTGCTGGCTTATCACGGTGAGTAAACAGCACAATCACAATCCCACATTGACATGCGGTAATTGAGAGTCATTAGATTTCATGCTGTGAACCCTGTTAATGTTTCTTTATTATCTTCTTGGAGAGGTATTAGCTGTATAACAAGGCAATTAAAAACAAGACGTGGCCCTCTTTTTCTAGTTAAGAATGTGAATCTGACTACTAGAAGTGGAAATCTAGGCACACCTGTTCAGCTTGGTTTCAGCCTTAAAACGGTCTATAGATTGTGATTTGTAGGTGTGTTTGCATTTTTTTGATTGTTTGACAGTCCTTTCTTTGTCCTAGAATTTTCTTTGAAATTCAGTGACCCAAACAAGTCAAACTAAAAATGTCTGTACGTCATTTTATATATATTTGTGATGTCAAAGTTAACGCAAATTCATTTTAATGGCATTCATTTTATTAACGTGTGATTAACGCAGCGTACGTATTCTGTGTGACCCGTGGCCCAGCCCATAGTTCGAGAAATGGAGATGCACAGTGTTGCCAACTTAGCGACTTTTACAGACCCCTTAACGGCTTCACAAAAAGCGCCTAGCGACAAATCTTGAAGGGTTTGCCCAAACCTTATTTCGTTTCTGAGAGTCACTGGTACTGCCGTGCGAGCGCGAGGTCTTGCTGTCCCAGCGCGCACACACACCTTTCTCTCTCTCTCTCTCTCTCTATGCGTCTGATCTATTCAGCGAGCGGCGGAGAGGAGCAGCGCTTTCAGTTAAACACAGATATTATGTTGCTTCTATAATTTTACATGCACGTATTCCCGAAATCACTGCACAGCTATTGTCTTTATCATATGTGTATTTGATTTTACCAGACGACGGCTCGAATATCAGGATTTTTGTGCAGATCAACATCTATGAAGGGAGAACTGGTTATGTAGCCTAGTCTTAATGGCTCGCGTTTCAGTCACAATTTCATGTTCATTCCATTGTCTGACAGCAGAAACAATAAAATATAGAAATGAAAACAGTTTTACTGAGAATTTAGCTGCATCAAAATTAGGGATGCAGCGATTAACCGGTTTTACTATTAACCATGCTTTAAAACGTCACGGTTAATTAATCATAAAAGCTCCGCTAAAACGAGGGTTTCTGTTGCACGGAACGGAACTGTTGCAGCTTGCGCAAAACAAAAACAAAGTTACACTAGCGGCGGTGCACCAGCTTAAAGTGACGTGCTTATCAGAGACACGGGGATACTAAACACACTAGATTAAATATAACAGAGGAACCAAACAGCGATCCTTTATTTCCACCAGAGAATGTCTGAAGTCGATAGTGTGGGACTATTTTAGGTACACCAAGAATGACCAGGGCGTCATTTAAATATTGCCGTAAAAATTGCTGTTACAGAGTAGCCTATACTTAAGGGATAATGCACGGCTAGCCAACCTGTTCTCGTTGTGAAATAAACTATTTTAATGCACGACGTGAAGGCAAGGATCACCTGGCGCAAAGTTCGAGAGAGAGACACACCGAGAGAGTGAGTGAGAGAGAAAGAGAGAGAGACCGAGAGAGAGAGGTGACAGTTGCATGTGTGAATTAGTCTACCTACATCTGCGCGTCACTACAAACCATGAAGATTTGAGTTTAGTTATTTAAACAGTCACTCTTTGCTGATTAATATAATGTAGTGATCCAGTATCTAAGCTATTTTATTAATGAAAGTCGCTGGGCAGCGTTGACAGCAAGTTTCTGTCCTCCTAAATGTTTGTGTGGGCAGCTCGATCTCACAAACCAAAATAACCTTATTTTCTCAGGCCATGTGTAAAATCAGATGAATAAAGATTATTACAATTAATAATTATGGATGACTGTTGATTACAATAATAGTTTAGTTTATTCCCCTCATTAATAGCCGTGTTCTCTGTGGGATAAAGTAAGTTAATATTAGTCTTATATTAATAATACTTAATTAACATTGTGATTTATCATCCCTGTAATGGTATTATTCATAATTAAAAAATGTAATAAAAAAATCACCATCTAGCTCAGGTCTAAAAGAAATGTAGAACAAATATACAAAATGAAAACACCAAATACATTTGTGATCTATTTCCATTTGTTATTTTCAAAAAGGAAATACTGACATGGATGTTTATAGAGCAGAGGTCACCTTTTTTAATTCTAATAGGAGAGATGTACTTTTTTTTTCTTTAGTATTATTATTTTGTGCTGTATTATTGGTTACTTTCAAAAGGCAGCAATAAATAACACTTTAATATCTAAAGTGTTTAAGTGATTTTATGTTGTGAAATTAATAAATGCATAATAATCGTGAAACCGTGATTTATTCCTCAGACTATAATCGCACCAACAAAATCTATAAACGTTGCATCCCTAATCAAAATACAGTATGTGGGCACGGAGACTGGCAAACAAATCTAATAATAACTAGGCCTAATATATGTACATTTTGCATGTTCAGAAGAAGAGCTGTCCTGTTGTGCAAAAGAGAAAGGTTTGTGTCAGTAAATTAATCAGTGCAAAGAAAGAGAAGTAATGCGAACCTGGTATTTATTTTTTCATGTGTCTAATAGATATGAACAAGTTCTTTGAAAAATATCTATGTTTCAATATTGACTATGGTTTCAATAATAATAAACATACAATTGCAAAAAGCATCCATATTTGTCCATATCCTTGTTGATTAGAGTATTAAAAACTAATTTAAGGTACATTTAGATCTAATAAAAATGTGCAATTAAGTTGTGATTTAATCACAAGTTAACTCATGACAATCATATATATATATATATATATATATACACATATATACATAGAGTGGGGCAAAAAAGTATTTAGTCAGCCACCAATTGTGCATGTTCTCCCACTTAAAAAGATGAGAGAGGCCTGTAATTTTCATCATAGGTATACCTCAACTATGAGAGACAAAATACGAAAAAGAAAATAACATTGTAGGATTTTTAAAGAATTTATTTGCAAATTATGGTGGAAAATAAGTATTTGGTCAATAACAAAATTTCATCTCAATCCTTTGTTATATACCCTTTGTTGGCAATGACAGAGGTCAAACGTTTTCTGTAAGTCTTCACAAGGTTTTCACACACTGTTGCTGGTATTTTGGCCCATTCCTCCATGCAGATCTCCTCTAGAGCAGTGATGTTTGGGGCTGTCGCTGGCAACTTTCAACTCCTCCAAAGATTTTCTATGGGGTTGAGATCTGGAGACTGGCTAGGCCACCCAGGACCTTGAAATGCTTCTACGAAGCCACTCCTTCGGTGCGGGCGGTGTGTTTGGGATCATTGTCATGCTGAAAGACCCAGCCACGTTTCATCTTCAATGCCCTTGCTGATGGAAGGAGGTTTTCACTCAAAATCTCAAGATACATGGCCCCATTCATTCTTTCCTTTACACAGATCAGTCGTCCTGGTCCCTTTGCAGAAAAAACAGCCCCAAAGCATGATGTTTCCACCCCATGCTTCACAGTAGGTATGGTGTTCTTTGGATGCAACTCAGCATTCTTTCTCCTCCAAACACGACAATTTCAGTTTTACCAAAAGTTCTATTTTGGTTTCATCTGACCATATGACATTCTCCCAATCCTCTTCTGGATCATCCAAATGCTCTCTAGCAAACTTCAGACGGGCCTGGACATGTACTGGCTTAAGCAGGGGACACGCCTGGCACTGCAGGATTTGAGTCCCTGGCGGCGCAGTGTGTTACAGATGGTAGCCTTTGTTACTTTGGTCCCAGCTCTCTGCAGGTCATTCACTAGGTCCCCGTGTGGTTCTGGGATTTTTGCTCACAGTTCTTGTGATCATTTTGACCCCACGGGGTGAGATCTTCGTGGAGCCCCAGATCGAGGAGATTATCAGTGGTCTTGTATGTCTTCCATTTTCTAATAATTGCTCCCACAGTTGATTTCTTCACACCAAGCTGCTTACCTATTGCAGATTCAGTCTTCCCAGCCTGGTGCAGGTCTACAATTTTGTTACTGGTGTCCTTTGACAGTTCTTTGGTCTTGGCCATACTGGAGTTTGGAGTGTGACTGTTTGAGGTTGTGGACAGGTGTCTTTTATACTGATAACGAGTTCAAACAGATGCCATTAATACAGGTAACGAGTGGAGGACAGAGGAGCCTCTTAAAGAAGAAGTTACAGGTCTGTGAGAGCCAGCAATCTTGCTTGTTTGTAGGTGACCAAATACTTATTTTCCACCATAATTTGCAAATAAATTCTTTAAAAATCCTACAATGTGATTTTCTGGATTTTATTTTCTTATTTTGTCTCTCATAGTTGAGGTATACCTATGATAAAAATTACAGGCCTCTCTCATCTTTTTAAGTGGGAGAACTTGCACAATTGGTGGCTGACTAAATACTTTTTTGCCCCACTGTATATGTTATTTATTTACTTTATTTAAATATTTTTCTTAAATATATACATGCATGTTTGTGTATTTAAATATACACCGTATACACACAAAAAAGCATTGGATGCGATTAATCGTTATATATTAATTTTAAACGGTCTGCTGTGTTATCTGTGTAATGATTTCAAACAAAATGTTATGATACATTTTTTAAATATGTGTGACTTAAGTGTCTAAAATCACTCAATACAGATTTCTCTCTCATATATTGATATATTTATACTTAGGAAGGTGTGTGTATACTCTCTGGGCTGGGCTATAATGGGAAGAATGAAAAAGGGGAGCACCAATGGGATGCCTGTGCAAATGTGAGGCTGTGGCTATTTGAGACCACACCGCTTTTCACAGGAACCATCAGTTCTTTCAACATCAACACAAATGCTTGGGTTGCCAGGTATGGTCATGCTTGCAAATTTTACATTTATTGCAATCAGAGTCTTTCAAAAATCTTTTTGTTTTTTATGTCAATTAATTTTCTCTTAATTTCTGTTTTTTCCCACCCTTCTTCCTCGGTACAGGCATGTGTTTAAGAGGCTGAGGTTTTTGGGTAACAAGTTGTTATCTCAAATGTTCACATTGTTATTCCTGGCGGTCTGGCATGGCTTGCACTCAGGGTACCTCATCTGCTTCTCCTTGGAGTTCATCATTGTCAATGTGGAGAGACAGGTAACCATGACAACATTGCTATACCAGATATGAGGCGTGAAGTTTTTTAGAATCAAGAAGACTGAAGTCTTTGAGTCACATACTTTCATGCCAACCGAAGGCAGATCTGAAAGTTTACAGCTTTGAAGAGAGAGTGTTTCTGAATTTAGTAACTCACTAAGAATTTATTTGAAATAATAGTCTTGCTCTTATGTTAGGGATGGACCAAAACTAACTGCATTGTAGAACCCTTAGTAGTAAGGTTACCAAATATTAGTTGTATCATGAAGAGCTTACACGGTGCATATGTGTGTGTGTGTGTATATATATATATATATTTGGATAAAAGCATCTGCTAAATGACTAAATAAAAAAAATATTGTGACAGCCCTCATAAAAAAATAAATATATATATATATTTTGTTTTTTATTAGGGCTGTCACAATATTTTATTTATTTAGTCATTTAGCAGACGCTTTTATAAAAAGCGACTTACAAATGAGGACATTATAGAAGCAATCAAAAGCAACAACATGCAAGTGCTATTACAAGTCCTGGTTAGCCTAACGCAGTACACGTAGCAAGATTATTATTTTTTTTTTTTTGAAAACGAGTATGTAAAATATAGAAACATGAAACTTAGTGTTAGTTTTACAAGAAAAGCTAGCAGTTAGAGAATAAATATGCAATTGATAGAGGGTTTTGTTTTTTTTTTTAAATAAAAAAGAAGACCGATTAGATCAAATAAAATACAATTAGAATAGAGAGTGCTAGAGTTAGAGGGTCAAATAAAGATATTAGATTTTTCATATCACGGTTATTATATTGTGCCCATAAGAATTCACTATATTGATATATCGCGATTATCTATAGAAACCTTGGGGGGGGGTACCTTTTTCACCAAATGAACATAAGGATACTGATGTTAGCAGGGCACAAGACTCTGGCTTTCTCTGTCTTCTTTGGAGCTCCAATGAAATAACGAAAGAAAATACTGTCAAGTTCAACAGTATGATGAATAAATATTAATGGGAACACTTTACAATAAGATGTAATTTGTTAACATTAATGTATTAACTAACAATACGTTTATTACACCATTTAAATAATACATTTATTACATTTACATTTATATATTTAGCAGAAGCTTTTATATAATTATTTTACATAATTATTACACAATTTATTAATCTTTGTTAATGTTAATAAACATAGTTTTGTTGGTTGTTGTTCATGTTAGTTCACAGTGCATTAATGTTTACAAAAACAACTTGATTTTAATAATGCATTAGTAAATGCTGAAATTAACATGAACTAAGATTAATAAATGCTGTGGATGTATTGTTCATTATTATTTAATGTTAACTAATGAACCTAATTGTAAAGTGTTGCCATATTAACATCAAACTGGTACTTTAAGTAAAGGGTGGTTATTTTAATACCGCGTTTTCTTTACTCGTCTTATTTTTGTATTTGTAACCAATACGGCCAGTGCATAGTAACGCTATATTTCTTTGTTTAAATCTGTTTACAGTTAAGTTACAAGATTAAAACTGGTCTTGAAAAACTGAATGACCACAGTGCTACATTAAACTCTGTAAAATGTTAAGCTGGTCGCAGTGCCATGCACTTAATGCCTCATCTGCGGTCGCGTTCTAGACGCACATTGAATAAGCAGCGATCTTACTGCATGACTTCTGTGGCGCCGGTGCAAATATAAGTTAAAGAGCTTAAAATACGGGTATGCAAGTTAACAGGTTAAATATATGAACACCGAAAACCTCTGTTAACAGATTATTGTAACCTTTCCATTCTATGATCAGTAAAATAATGGCAACTTACTCTGATGAACACAGCTCTTCTCGGAGAAGCTGCCTGAGCGCTGCTCTTCTTCTTGTGTGACGGGTGTCAGAGTTAAAGGATTAGTTCACTTTCAAATTAAAATGTCCTTATAATTTACTTACCCCCATGTCATCCAAGATATTTATGTATTTCTTTCTTCAGTCGAAAATAAATGAAGGTTTTTGATGAAAACATTCCACGAATTATCTCCATATAGTGTATTTCAATGGGACTCCAAATGGTTGAAGGTCAAAATTACAGTTTTATTGCAGCTTCAAAGTGCTGTAAATGATACCAGATGATGAATAAGGGTCTTATCTAGCGAAACAATCATTTAAAAAAATAAAATAAATGTAAATGCTTTATAAACACAAATGCTCGCCTGTTCTGCGATGTTTACAACGATGTCCTTATTTTTTTGAACTTGGAGGAGAAGATGAGATGGAGCCCATGTCAAGAGTGACCTTTTAAACGTTATTTTGTATTACGTGAAGTCTGGGACGCACATCGCAGAACAGGCAAGCATTTGTGTGTTTTATAAAGCATATACATTTATTTTATTTTTTCAAATGACCGATCGTTTCACTAGATAAGACCCTTATTCATCGTCACACACTAAATTAACACGATATCGATAATTGTTGCTTTGAATATTACGGTTATCGTCAATACCGGTATATCGCGAAACCCCTAACATATATACAGTATATCACAGAAGTGAGTGCACCCCTCACATTTTTGTAAATATTTAATTATATCTTTCATGTGACAACACTATGACACTTGCATGACATATTGCTACAATGTAAATGGTGAGTGAGTGAACAGCTTTTACAAAAATAACTCGACACCCAGCCATTAATGTCTAAATCGCTGGCCACAAACGTGAGTACACCCCTATGTGAAAATGTCCAAATTGGGCTCAAACTGTCAATATTTTGTGTGGTCACCATTATTTTCCAGTACTGCATTAACCCTCTTGGGCATGGAGTTCACCAGAGCGTCACAGGTTGCCACTGGAGTCCTCTTCCACTCCTCCATGAAGACATCACAGAGCTGGTGCATGTTAGAGACCTTGGCCTCCTTCACATTCTGTTTGAGGATGCCCCACAGATGCTCAATAGGGTTTATTCTGAACCAAATAATTGTATCTTGGTTTCACCAGACCACAGGACATGGTTCCAGTAATCCATGTCCTACGTCTGCTTGTCTGCTTTTTGAACTTCCAGAGACCAGTATGATTAGGGTTGGGAATCGGAAATCGATTCCGATTCCAGAATCGGATACTTAAGGTCAGGAATCGGATACTTGTTGTCAAATTTAAATTTCGATTCCACCTATCGATTCCTATGCGCTTTTTTTTCTTCATATGTGAGGACCGGTGTGACCTAGCGATCTGCCAGGAACATGCTCGCTAATCTAAGCCTCCAAAGTTTGCCTTAATTTGCGTTCAGTAGCCAAAAAAGCTAAGTATAATATCTGTGATAGCTAAACATGTTGCAAGAGAGGTGTCACCACCAACATGACATTAATTTAATAGATCGTTAAAGATCGCGAACATGACTCAAACACTAACGTGATTCTATTCCTAAATGAAAATGATTTGTCTGTTTCATTCCTCAACCTTTGAGGTGTGCGATCACAATGTTGTGATCACTTGTTCATCCGTGCAGCAGTGCCACCACTGATCTAAGTTTGGGCACCCTGCTCAAAACTGCAGTTTTTGTCCTCTTTTTCTTAACAAGAAAAGCCTTTATTAAGACGTGGAACCGGTGTATTTTTTTGCATCCACATCCAACGAGACTTTTCAGATGCGCACTGCAGCTTTGCCTCAGCGCCAGCCGAGAGTCAAATGAGTGCAGAAAAGGTGCATCAGCCAAATGAGCTTCGGTAGAATAAGATGCTGTTAGACTATATGTCAGTAAAACAATCTTTCCTGTCAGCCGTCACTGTGCTCACAGCGCACGCCCTGATCGCATCATCATAAATAAGCGCACAAGAAACAAGCATACGAGTCTGTCGTCAGTTAAGTCATGAAATGACCACAAAAGGCGATTTAAAGCTGCAAACTGTGCATGCATGTATGAATGCATTACATTTCAGGATGTCTCTCAAATGCATACTAAAATATAGGCTCTCGTGCAATGGTTTGCTAAAAAGAGACATGGGATAAATGCTTTATCATTATCTAATCACATTGGAATCGAAACTGGGAATCGAAAATAATCGGAATCGATAAGCAGAATCGAAATCGATAAAATTCAAATGATACCCAACCCTAAGTATGATAGAGTGAGAGTGATAACACCAAATTTAACACACACCTGCGACCTTGTAACACTAACAAGTCACATGACACCGGGGAGAGAAAATGGCTAATTGGTCCCAATAGTGCCCAGCGGTTTAGACATTAATGGCTGTGTGTTGAGTTAAATTGTTAAAAAATAAATTATTTGGTCTTATGAAGTATTCTAATTTGTTGAGATTTGATGGGTTTTTGTTAAATGTGAGCAAAAATCATCACAATTAAAAGAACCAAAGACTTAAACTACTTCAGTCTGTGTGCATTGAATTATGTAATACACGAGTTTCACAATTTGAGTTGAATTACTGAAATAAATGAACTTTTCCACAACATTCTAATTTATTGAGATTCACCTGTATACTTTGTTTTTCAAAATCCTTCAGATAATGTTCAAGAAACATTTATTATTTTTAATTTGGAAAACAGTTGTGCTGCTTAATATTTCGGATGCATTTTTATTCAGGATTCTTTGATTGATATAAAGTTCCTAAGAACAATATTTATAAAAATTGTAATTTGTAGCATTATAAATGTCTTTACTGTCACTTTACTATGCATTTTTTCTGAATATAAGTGTTAATAAAAAATAAAAATCGAATTGACTCCAATTTAGATGATTTATTGATGTACTAAACTGCATTTTCATATAAAGAAACAGATGGCGATATTCAGCTGGCATTGACAGTATGGTACTTAAGAATAGCAGTTGCAGTTGTTGCAAGTAGTTTGCTTGTAAAACACAATCTTACAGGTTGCAGACAGCTGTGAGTATATGAGGAAGCATCTCACACTTGTAGTCCTATCTTGAAAATGACAAATTGTGCATACATCAGAAAATGTGAGACATCTGTATAAATGAAAGTTGATGGAAGATTAACAAATGACATTTCCTGTCTGAGACAAAACACATTTTTTGATGAATGCTGATGGTAGAGCTTGATCATTAACCTTCTCAGGAGAAAGCACGTTGAAATGTAATATTGTTCAGTGAACTCTGGCTCTAGGCGAGATTGAAACATTGTTTACTTGTGCTGTGTGTCCACCGGTGCAGAGTGAGTGGAGCGAAGTGTTTTCACTTTGTTTTATGGGAACTGAGTGACAGGCTCATACAGCGAAATTGACAGAGGAGCAAAGCAAGTTACATTTATTAATCTAGGTTAATGTTTTTTTGGCTATTGGGGCAAATGAGAACACACACAAACATTTTTTTTGGTTTTTCATTTACTACAACAAAGACGACATTCATTTTTGGGAACCCTGGAAATGTGAAAGGTTCTTTTATTAATATACCGTTGTTTATTCATGTTTGTACTTAAAGCATGTTAATGTTAATTCATACAACTTGAATAGCATATGGAGAATTTCTTCTGCACAAGTGGACACATGCTGTTTAGACCAAGGGTTTAGAAAGTGGATAATAGTAATAAAACTGTTTTTTGTAAATATTTTTGCAGGCTCAGTCACTGGTGCGGGACAGTCCTTTGCTGACATCTATAGCTCAGAGTCATCTGTATCCGTTTGTATATGTAGTACAGCAGATATTTCACTGGCTCTTTATGGGATACCCTCTGGTGCCATTCTGCCTCTTCACTTACGACAAGTGGCTCAAGGTGTGTTTTTATTCCTCAGTGGTTTGTTAATCATGAATCGGATGTTTATGATCCTTACCTCCTGTATCCATTCAAGTGTTTGCTAGTGTCATTTACATTTTGAATGTTTTTGTTTTCCAGGTTTACTCCTCTATATATTTCTGTGGTCACATCTATTTCTTCGTTTCCTTTCTCGTCCTGCCATACCTCCGCACGGTGTTCGTGCCTCGAAAAAGAGGCAGTGAGAAAAAGGAGGATTAATTAAAATGGTAAATTTAGCATCTCTCTCTTCTAAACTCTACTGTTTGTGCCACCTGTCTGTTCTCACCGTTTTTCTGAGTGTGTCACATCTATTCTCTCCTGTGGAATCTAATGCTGGCTTTAGGTCGTATCAGTACTCGTATGAATACACAATAACTTGATTGCAAGTTGGAAACTCAAAATATTCTTTGCCCAGTTAAAATGATATTTATTTTTTGTGATCTTAAAGATCGCAGAAGTAATTCTAATGTGCTGATTTGCTGCTTAAGAAACAATTATTATTAATATTGAAAACAGTTGTTCTGCTTATTTTTGTGTGAAAACCATAGTCTTCAGGATTTATTGATCAATAAAAAGCATTTCTTTGAAATTGATTATAAATGAGCCCAAACTTTTGAATGGTAATGTACATCACTTTATCTGTTACTGCATGTTGCATTGATCTAACCTCAAACGTGATGTTTTAAGCAGAGTTTAATTTAGTGTAGTTTGGATAAAGGTAAATATCTAAAATAGCAAGAAAATTTTGTACATAATGCACATCTTTCGTTCTTTAATTACACTAGCAATAAAAACTCCTAGAAGTGTCAAAGAGAGATATTCAGTGGCCGTGTCCTTTTTATTCTGACGCAAATCACTTGAACCCACCCTACATCTTAATAATGGCTTTCGAACACGTATCTTCCCAGGAGGACTTATACGCAGCATAATCATACTTCATTAGATCATGACTGATGATTCAGTTAGGATCAGTGACCATAAGCCATTTAATTCCAGTAGGAAAAGTGTATCATCCCTCTGTCTCTCAAAGCGTTTCACTAGCTGTGCCGCAGTGGTTCACTCATCCAGGTCTTTGTAGAACATCTGTTTAATTTGTTTGCACCACCTTTTTTGGATTTGAGAAGCAGATTCTTTAGCAGTCTCTCTCTTATTGATAGTGCTTTAGATGTGACTGTGTGAAGATGTAAAATAATCAACTTTTTTCCTCTTTCTCTTACACAGGTTTGACTGAAGTGAACTGTGACGTTTAAAGAGCGCTTGAAGAGGACAAATTTGAAGGCCTTTAGTAATATATTACTATATACATACAGCACTGGTGTATGTGTACAAATGTTTTTCATTCTTTGGGTGGACTGTAATGAAAAAGGTTAAACGCTGCAGAAATACAAGCATTTCTGAGGTTCAATATTTGTTAAATAAGATTTACTGATGTTTGGTGGCTGAAAATAATTATCTGATCATACCATTGCACTCATTATTCAGTAATGATCTCATTTCCTGTTTCCTGTCTAATCCGAGAACTGGCTTTGGCTGTCGCCGAGGTCATGTGTGCACTTTTAGAGGGGACGCAGATAACGCGTTTCAAAGATGGAAACAAATGAGATGTTTTCTTTTCCTTTGCTTGGAATATTTCAACCTCACTTACCCTTAACAAGACAATGAAATGTGAAAAAACACAAGAATGAACCGTGATGGAGCATCGCCTGACATTATAAATGAATGTTTTTCATTTTTATGTGACCAGACAACTTCTGATGGGGATTCTTCTTTTTTTTTAAGAATGGGTTTTATGGTAACTACATTTTGTATAGCTTTTTTGACACTTTCATAAAAGGATCATCATTCTGTCATCTCATCCTCTCACTCCATTTAACACTCTGTCCATCCATCTGACCTTTTCTCATTCACTCCATTTTCTCCAGCAAATCTTCTTGCCCAGTGTATGAGCACAAGCGAAACAGTAACATCAACACTACTAATCAGAATTATGAATATGATGGTAAATTTGTGTCAGTATTGTTAAGAGCAGAGTATTTAAATTATAAAAAGTATTTTAGTAAACGTGCACACCAATGGCACTATTAAAAACTGCTGTGTTGTGCTGTGTAAAATCTTTAAAAAGTGTCTGTGCATATTAGGATCTTTTTTTTTTGTGATTGCTCTTAGTAATTCTTATGCATATTTGCCTCCATATCTGTTTTGTATGACATGACATATTGAAGATCCTTGGCACAAATATAGCCCACATGACTCTTCAGTGAGAGCTAAAACCTGCACCCAGATACAATCCGAGGGAGCAGAGGCTCACTGTAGCATCGAAGTTGTTTTATAATATTTATACATGTGGTTGCAAATTTTATGGATGTAAAAATTGTTTTTGGGAAACAACTACTTCTGCCTTACTGCTACCAAATGTACAAAACAAAGCAAGAAAAAACTACTACTTTTAAATGAAACCGTTTTTGTAATACTCATTAAAAATGCTGGATTTTAACAAAGCCGGCTCTAGTGTGGTTCTGGTGTTTCTGGGTTGTGGTGTCAGGGTTTTGTATCTGTCTGCTGTGGGAGCCGATATGACGTCATCTTGCAGTCTGGGCCCTAGAGCTGGAGCACAGATTGTGATAGTGAGGAGTTCAAATGCTCTCACAAATGACATTCATTACAAACTCGAAGTGGGAAGTAAAGTGTTTTTTTTCGAGGTGGTTTGACGATGAGAAGAAGTACATAGCAGCCTCCAGATGTTTCCCTCAAAGCCCAGAAGTATCACACAGCCAGCCATCTCGCTGATTTAGGGACCGCTGAAACGGGAGGAACCAATATGTTTCCTACTATGAATAATGCTTTGCTCATTAATATTAAGTAGATTATGTTAATCTCGCTTGGTGGCTACATGTAGCGACGACTTGTTTTTTTACATATTATCTTTAAATTATTCAGTTATTCTATTGTTCTCCAATGAACGCGGCCTTGTTAATGAATATGAATGAGCTGCGTCGAATATTAATGAGCTGCGTCAATGTCGTCCAATGGCGGAGGCTTGATTAATGAATATTGATGAGCAGGCCCTCGCCGCAGTAGCGTTTGTAAATTTCTTGTTTCACCGGGGAGAGTCCTGAGCGAGAGAGACGCAGTGTGGGCGGGTTAAGAAACTGCGAGAGGGAGGAGATATCACACCATCTCTTTTTTCTCACGGCATCCACCGAAAACGGGGGCACTGGGTTCTTCGTATTTAATCTTCAAATTCCAGTTTGACTCCTTTTCGCAGTTCGAGTCGTTTCGGTAGACACCGGAGGCCCTAGCACTCCAGCCGCTGCGTTCGGTGTGTCGGCGGGCATCAGGCTGTCAGAGGTGAGTGTGTGACGGATGCTTAGAGGAGACTGAGCGGGGTACCATCTCACACCTCACGGTAACGCACATTTGAATATAATATTTATAATCAAATTATTGCGTGACACAGGTGTTATATCATCTGAATTGCTCTCTGCTTTTAAATATTACATGATATTGCAATGTTTGGATCGCCTGAATTAATTTACTGGCTTAAAAATCGATTCGTGTCTGTCGCATATATGTGAGAGAAGTATGAGTGAGCTATAAAACTGGTCGTTGTAATAACGCGTTGTAAACACCAGTAGGTTATATCACGAATCTGTCCGTCATCCAAGTTGGAAGATATTAATATTAATATTTATAAAAAATACTAATATAAGTAAATGACATGGCCTATATAAATGTTTCAGATCAGATGTCATTCGAGGACAAGCGTCATGATGAAACACATTTGATATTCTGTTAACAAACCTGCCGATGTGCTACATTCGCGAGGATACACCTGCATGCGCGTGAGCGAGGATGCGCAGACTTCTCAGTTTCACGCGCACTCAGTTCGCTTAATACTAAGGTTTTATTGAGCGTTTATTGTCACTAGTAAATACAGCAGGCAATATAATAGTCGACATACTGTATCTCAAATGGGAGCCAGACCTCCTCGGCCATACTAGGCCACGGAAATGATGTCAAGGGTATTACATATCATATTCAAATTTACCTAGAGCAGAGTGTTTAATGTCTTAATGTTTACGTTTAAGAATAATGCAAGGGCATATGTCTGTCTCTCTGTCTTTGCGCTTATCTGTTTCTCCTCTGTCCTCTATCTTAAACTGCTTCATATAAGGTTAATGCATGTTATTTCCCTCTGTCCTTCCCCTCCTCCCTCCCTCAGATGGCCAGAATGAGTTTTCTCTCCTTTCTCCTCTTTTGCTTGACTTCGGTTGCCCATGGCAACAAAGGTCAGTCTCCTCCATCCTTTTGAATGATGATATTGAGCACTGTGTTGATGATTAAGTGCGACTGAGTGTGTTAACATTTCTGTTTGCAGCTCTGCCGCATACAGTTCATTTAAACCAGATACTCAATCCGTTTTGCTGTATGTTACGGGTGTTAAGTATGAAATCGTGTCAGTTAATAAATGTGTGCCTCCTTTATGAATGACAACAGAAGATTTTGTAGAGATCCCAAAGGTAGGCCACATCTCAAGGTGGCATGGGAAGAGACAACATGATGAAGAAAGTGATGGAATAACAAGAAAGCGAATAGATGATGGTGGGACAGAAACATTTGGAGAAGGACAGGATCTCTGTGAGAAAGAGAGGGGGAGTGAGAGGTCGACTCTTGTCCTTGAAGAAAAGGGTGAAAGCTTATCTATTCTCGTTTCTGCAAATTTTAGACACATGGGAAACCGGAGATGCTATATTTCTTAATTTACAGCTAACGTTTCTCCGTGTGATCACAGACATGCGTTGATCTTTCTATCTATCCTCTGTCACAGCTGTTCAAATCGCTCTGGTCAGTGTGGGACAGTGGCACGTGTGATAAATGGAGTGAGATGCACAGCGTTGTCGCTCGGTCCGTAATCCGAGGAGTAATCCAGTGGTCTGATGCTCAGATTAATGTTATATGGCTGAGTGAGGGATGAGAGGGAGGAGCGCGGGCGTGTATGGGTGGGTGGGAAAGAGAGGGATAGGTGGATACATGGCAAAAAAAGACAGATTGACTTGTAATATGAGAGTGAGGTGGACAGCATGTAGACACACATGAAAAAGATTGGTGCTTTGAGTTAGTGGTCAGCACACTCTCTAGTAGTATAGCAGCCTATCATATGACAAGAGATTTAAATCGTTTTTATGAAACAGGGCTCAGTAATAAGGATTAGTAGTTATGAATTTAGTAATCAATTTGATGTACACGATATTGCACAATATAAAGTTTAAAACAGTAGCATTTTTTTAAAATAAAATATTATGTTGTTTTTTTTAGAATGTAAACGTCTTTACTGTCACTTTAAATCAGCTTAATGTATCTGTGCTTTTTAAATTGACTGACCCCAAACATTTGAACGGTATATATTGCAAAAAATATATATTTTCTTGAAATTAAACAGCTTTAATGTAACTCAGTGAACAAAACAATGGCATGCTATCTGTCTGTTTTGAGTAATAGGCGCAATATACCTCACGGTGTGCGATCAGGCCAACCATCTCTACACCTAATTACTCTGCAAAGCAGCGAGGCGTGGTGTGCTCTGTCTGTGTGTGTGTGTGTGTGTGTGTGTGTGTGTGTTTGTGTGTGTGTGTGTGTGTGTGTGTGTGTGTGTGTGTGTGTGTGTGTGTGTGTGTGTATGTGTGTGTGTGTGAGTGTGTGTGTGTGTGTGTGTGTGTTGTGTGTGTGTGTGTGTGTTGTGTGTGTGTGTGTGTGTGTGTGTGTGTGTGTGTGTGTGTGTGTGTTGTGTGTGTGTGTGTGTGTGTGTGTGTGTGTGTGTGTGTGTGTGTGTGTGTGTTTGTGTGTGTGTGTGTGTGTGTGTGTGTGTGTGTGTGTGTGTGTGTGTGTGTGTGTGTGTGTGTGTGTGTGTGTGTGTGTGTGTGTGTGTGTGTGTGTGTGTGTGTGATGTGTTGTGTGTGTCCATCACACATTTCAGTCGATCCCCGTATGGGTATGTTTGTAATTTAATGTGCAAGTGTTATGCATATGTACAGCTGGTTGAACCATTGCACCATCTGGCACTAACGTATTTTAGCACACTTTTTTTGTATTTGTTGCAAATTCCTTTGGCTTGGACTGCTTGTGTTCATCTTTGAACCTCTACTCATTCACCTTCATAACGGCGTGTTATAAATAGTCTTGTCAAAAAAAGCAGTTTGTTCTGAATCACAGATTGTTCCTGTGGCTCTCACGCCTGTCCCTTGCTTTTGTGATTGTTCTTTCTCAGCCAATAAACACAAGCCATGGATCGAAACGGAGTACCAAGGGATCGTCATGGAAAACGACAACACCGTCCTCCTCAACCCACCTCTGTTCGCCCTGGATAAAGATGCACCGCTGCACTATGCAGGTAAAGATGCTGATAATGTCGCACCTTTCTGTGTTAATGTGCAGGCATGTTTAACCTTGTATCAGTCATTTCAATAAGAATCCACACAATAAGGAATTTTGTGCGAAAGGTTTCCCTGCGCAGATTTCGCATCAGGTTTGGATAGTTGATAGAAAGTAATGTGCTGCGCTGAACAACAGAAAGCTACTTGGTTTGTTAAATAACAGTACAATCCATTGAACACACTGTACTACTATCCCTCACAGACTATTAAAAACTTAAACACTAAATATGGTGCTACCCTCGCTAAGGTCTATAGACAAATGATCTTATTTAATGTGACCACATCTTGTAACCATAGTCATGCTGTGGTTATTAATCCATTGAAGATTCTATTCATTTTACATAACAAAATGTCATGGGTAAAAAATGCTTGAAACCATGTGGGGAAATATTTCCTTACGCCAAATTCACCGTTTGCTTGGATTTTTTAATTGCTTGAATTTTGCCAGTAAAAATTTGCCAAACAACCACACCTTAAGTCGGTAAATATAACCCCTACACCTCAAGTTTGAAAAGGAACCACTAATTGTGCATTTAATATTAATGTATTTCCAGTTTTTAATTTTATGCATTACAGTCACGCTGTGTTGAGTTCAGGTCAATAGTGTATGAAGCACAGCTCACACAGAAATCACTTTCAAACAAAGCAGTTTTCTGTTGGTGCACGCAGATAAAACATTTCGCCCCCTCATGCAGATTTTTTGATTGCATGGAATCCTATTGAAATGGCTGGTGAACATTCGCTGAACAGCAATAAATGTGACCTCGCCTTTATAGGATATATTAGTCAGTAAATATAACCTCTTATGCCTCAAGTGTGAAAAGGACACACTAATTGTGTATTTAATATTTTTAGGCTAGTCAAGGGTATTTTGGTATTATGTGAGGGTTGATTTTGATGGGGAGGGGGGCAACTTTTGGACGAACTTCTAGCAGCTAGTTTAGTACTGCGGTAAGTAATCACATGTTATGTTTACACAAATTACATGAATTACACAGGGATTAAGGCTGACAGACCTCCCCCTCGGCAGGCTGAGCTAACATTCACAGGTGCCATTCACTTCCTGAACCCAGACAAGTGTTTACTTCCAGAAGAGCACTCAGCAGCCCTTTTCACATCATTTCACGCATCAATGTCTTGTTTATTTATTTTTTTACTTGTGTAGTAAATTACACTTTAAATTAGGATTTGTACAAAGGTTGTCAGTCACAGATGTGTTTTTCTCTTTTCAGGGGAGATCTGTGGGTTTAGGGTTCATAATGGACCAGGTGGTTCTGGTTCGGCTCAGTTTGAGGCAGTGGTGTTAGATCGCTCCACTGGAGAAGGTCTGGTTCGGTCCAAGGAGCCTCTGGACTGTGAAAGCCAGAAGGAGCACAGCTTCACCATCCAGGCGTATGACTGCGGAGAAGGTCCTGACGGGACCAACAGCAAGAAGTCTCACAAGTAATAGATCTCTTCTATTCAGATGGAAATCTGGTTTCTGTAATAATGTATGCCAGACCCCGTTGCTCTTATATCTCTTAACCCTCTCTTCCCAGGGCCACCGTGCACGTTCGTGTAAACGATGTGAACGAGTTCTCTCCTGTCTTTGTGGAGCGTCGGTATGAGGCATCGGTGCCCGAGGGTCGTCTGTTTGATCGTATTGTACGGGTGGAAGCCGTTGATGCCGACTGCTCACCTCAGTACAGCCAGATCTGCTTCTATGACATCATCACACCCAACGTCCCTTTCACCATTGACAATGATGGTGAGAACTACAACAGCCAGCATTGATAAAATACAGATACACTTCTTTTATCTCATGTAGGGTGACCGGGAACAGGTTATGACGCGTCACAAAAATAGTGATTATAATATGAATATATATAACATATTAAAATCACTATTTTGCGACTTTATATATAATATATATATACATATATATATATAAATATATTTTTTTAATAAAAATTCAAAACAGTGTTTTTTATGCTTACTGTTGCCAGCAGCTTTCATAAAAGATTTAATCAAGACACTAAGGTTGGATTCAATTTCACTCTAGTTATGAAACGAAAAACCGTTCGACTGAATTCAAAAATTTATTATTTCACTAAAGTATGTAGCTCAAGGATGTTTTTAATTCAGCTAGCAACATATTTTATTAAGAAGGATTTAAATGTTTGAAAAATCTGTGTAATTTACCCCCATGTTGTTCCAAACCTGTATGACTTTCTTTATTCTGTGGAACATAAAAGAAGAATTGTTTTTCTCATACAGTGAAAGTCAGTGGACTGTTTGGTAAACAACATTCTTCAAAATATCTTCTTTTGTCTTCTGCAGAATGACTAAATAATGACAGAATAAAAAAACAAATACTATCTCTTAATTCAAATAATTATAGTGTAATTCCCCATATAAATGTGAAAACTTCTCAGCAATATTAAAAGTATAATATTATTACAGTGATGATATTATTACTTTGAGATGTGCTTTTATTTAAGACACAGTGAATTAAGTAAGGAATAATAGACAACGGGCCGTTGAATTATTAGAAAAATAATACTCACAAAATTCGCGTCGTGGCCGTTACACCTCTGGTGTGCATTATTTTTCTAATAATTCAACGGTCTGGAGACAATTATTCCACTTATACTACGGTTGCATGCACACCTCAACATATCGATCAGATTATATATTTAAAGGCATTCGTCCGGGTTTTGTACTTAAATCACTATTGTGAGTAGGATTATTTATTCCGCATCTCATCCATCGCTAATTCCAAAATGTCATTTTAAACCTAGTGACAGAGGCTTGAGCTGTTGATAACAGACAAATGCAGCTAATAACTAAGTTATGAGAGAGAGAGAGAGACGGAGAGAAAGGGAGAGATTGAGCGTGCGTGAATTAGCCTAAATTACCTCTCTGAGTCTGTCTCTCATCAGTGTTCGGCAGCAGCGTGTTCATTTTCCTCACGAACAATGTCGTTGTTACCTCACTTCGCTTGTGAGAAATGTCATGCACTTTTAAGTTGCTAAACTATTTACTGACAAAGTCGTCAGAGCAGCACTAACGACATTAGCGTGTATGTTTTCATGTGTGTAAACTGTGTGTCTGTGAGGGAGAGAGAGCGGGAAAAATAGAGTATGTATTTTACGTACATAAGAAAACGTAATTTTGTGGCCAAAATGGAAATTATCTGTCGTTTTTTTATCCCATTGCTTACTATATTTATGTATTTGGCCAGTGTTTTGTTGGTTTTGGTTGTATTGCTGTTGTATGACCTTTTGAAATAACAGAAATAATTTGGCGAAGTGATACGTAACTGTAATGCGGTCAAGAGAGCTGCCTGGAACTACGTTCGCCGTGCGTTTCCCTGAAAATAATTGCACACCTCAGAACGTTCGTCAGCCAATCAGATTCAAGCATTCAACTTAGTATAATATAATTTACTTTTAGGTTTTTAAAATGACCCAAAACTATGGTTGCATTCATGCCCTTAATATTATTATTATAATATATAATATTATAATAATTCTTGTGAAGATCATAATTTCTTTATTCATTGTTTCAAATAATTCAAAACTGAGGTGGCATGTTGGTTAAGCTGGTTTTTAGGGCAGTTCTCTGAACAGCTGCAGTGAGATGGAGGAATAGTCACCCTTCCTGATCATTCAATGCAGATCAGAGCACCCATCGACAGACAGAGGGGGAAGCGATCAATTGCCGACATTTTGTAACATGACAAATGCTGACGAAGAAGGAACTGGCCATTGGATAAAAAACGAAACAAGGGAGAAAGATACAATGATGCGAAGCGCACAAGGGAGAGAGGTCCTATTTTTTAGCCATGACTTTGCAGATTTTCCTTCTGTGTGTGTGTGTGTGTGTGTGTGTGAGTGTGTGTGGTTTGCTTTCGTAATTTGGGTCAGGCTGAACCAGACACCGCTGTGTGAATATCCTTTTATTTATTGTGCCACTTCAATATCGTTCTTTACACTTCTCTCTCTCTCTCTCTCTCTCTCTCTCTCTCTCTCTCTCTCTCTCTCTCTCTCTCTCTCTCCCTCCTCCTCCAATCCACTGTTGGCCTTCACCCGTACCGGTCATCTTTCATTGCATTGTTTGTTTTTGCTCACATTTCTCATTTTAAACTGCTTTTGATACTTCTGGTTTCTTTATCATATTCTCAGTGTCCCCCCAGTGAATTAAATCTGCTTTATTATTTCCAATCTGAGTCTGTTTTACCAAAGCTTCTGGCTTTCAAATCTTTTAGTGTTCTTTGTATTTATTTAGCTCAATATACACCCACAGACCTCTTCACTAGTGCCGGGTTATACCCCCTTTTGTCTTCAGAACCGCCTTAATTTTTTATGGCATTGATTCAGCAAGGTGTTGGAGACATCCTCAGAGATTTTGGTCTGTATTGACATGATAGCATCACGCAGATCCATTGCACATCCAAGATGCAAATCTCCCATTTCATCACATCCTCTGACTGGGGAGGCCATTTGAGTATAGTGAAGTCATTGTCATGTTCCAAAAACAGTTTGAGATGATCTGAGATTTGTGAAATGGTGTGTTAACCTGCTTGAAAAGCCATTTCAAGATGGAACACTGTGGTCATAAAGGGATGGAGTAAACGGAGCTAGTCTATGACATTTAAATGATGCTCAATTGGTACTAAAGAGCCAAATTGTGGCGAGGAAATATCTCCCACACCATTACACCACCAACAACCTGAACCACTGATACAAGAAAGGATGGATCCATGCCAAATTCTGACCCTACCATCTCAATGTCACAGTAGAAATTGATTCATCAGACATGGCAACCTTTTTCCAATCCTCTATTATCAAATTTTGGTGAGCCCATGCGAACTATAGCCTCAGTTCCTGTTCTTAAATGACAGGAGTGGAACTGGTGTGGTCTTCTGCTGCTTCAAAGTTGTGTGTTCAGAGATGCTCTTTTGCATACTTCATTTGTAGGAGTGTTTATTTGAGTTACTGTTGCCTTTCTCTCTGCTCAAACTAGTCTGGCTATTCTCCTCTGACCTCTGGCATCAATGAGACCCATTTTTGCCCACAGAGCTGCCACTCACTGGGTATTTAAACTTCGGACCATTCTCCATAAACCCTAGAGACAGTTGATTGTGAAAATTGCAGGAGATCAGCAGTGTCTGAAATAATCAGACAAACCCTTCTGTCACCAAAAACCTTCCACATTTAATGTCACTTAAATAATCTTTCTTCCCCATTCTGATGCTTGATTTGAGCTTAATCAAATTGTCTTGATCACATCTATATGCCTAAATGAATTGAGTTACTGCCATTTGATTGGTTGATTATTGTTTTGCATTAATGAACAGTTCCATGCATACCTAATAAAGTGACATATGTGTGTATAAACTTCTCTATCTCTTACAAATTCAGGGAACATAAAGAACACTGAGCCACTGGACTCCAAACACCAGCGTGTCCACAGTTTCTGGGTGACCGCGTTTGACTGTGGGAAGAATCGAGCTCAGGCCGATGCTCAGGTCATAGTCACAGTAAAACCCTCCTGCAAGCCAGGCTGGATTGGTAAATATTTGTACAATTTATTGTTATTTTTATTTTATTTATTTAATTGTATTTATTATTATTATTTATTCAATTTATTTATTTATTAATTAATTAAATTGTAATGATTTATTTTTATGGAAAAAAACATTATTTGCATTTGATAAAAATGTGACTGAATTCAACAAAACTGAAAACTGACGTTATGCTATGTTACATGTTATTTTATTATGTGTGTGTGTGCGTGTGTGTGTGTGTGTGTGTGTGTGTGTGTGTGTGTGTGTGTGTGTGCGTGTGTGCGTGCGTGCGTGCGTGCGTGCGTGTGTGTGTGTGTGTCTGTGTGTGTGTTTGTGTTTGTCTGTGAATTACAGGATGGACAAAGCGCATCGAGTATACTCCTGGTTCTGGCAGTATCCCTCTCTTCCCGAACCTGCACTTGGAAACGTGTGAGGAGACGGTTTGGAACATCCAGGCTACTGTTGAGCTTCAAACGGGTCATATTGGGAAGGGCTGTGACAGGGACAGCTACTCAGATCGATCTGTGCGCAGACTCTGTGGTGCGTTTGATTAAGTTATTTCCTGAATATCTTCAATAAATTGTCCACGGTTTGAATTTGATGATGGTAGATCCTTTTTCATTAGGATTAGAGATGAGTAGCGAACAGAAAATTGAGGACTTGGAGTTTATCTGTTACGGTCTCTGTTTATCTCAGTTAGAGCAGATGGGAAAATGTCCCAAATCAGTCCATTCTCGTTAGAGTAGCTACAGGATGAAAATCCCTTCAAATTAGAGTGTACTCAACAATTCTACATTTCTTGCTGATCTTGCTGACACCAGCCCTGTTTTTAAATCAATAACGTGTAGGCTTTTAATATTTTCAGGTGCTGTGAGGGGTGAAGTCGATCTCCTTCCACCTCCGTCTCCTGCAACCAATTGGACCGCCGCGCTGCCGACTCTTCCATCTTCTGATTCATCTCTGGTCTTCTCCTTCAATGGCTCCACCCATGTTGCTGTAGTACCTTATTCAGTTGCTTCTGCAGTATCTGGAGACCACTTCACCCTGCAGCTCTGGATGCGAAGAGGAGGGGCCAGCACTCAGCCACCGGCCAATCAGGCGAGGGGAACCCGCAAAGAGGAGGAGACTATTATCTGCAGCACTGTAAAGAATGGTCAGTCTGTGCTGGCTTTATCACTATACGGAAATCTCAGTAATATTTCAATACCAATGCCAGGAAAATTCTATACAAAAAATACATTTTTGATCACACTCTTCTGTTTAAAAAAGTTACACACACTGAAAAGTTTGGGGCTGGTAATATTTTTTGAGCCTCTTCTGGTTACCAAAGTTTATTTGAATCATTTTGATCATTTATATCATAAAAATGCAGTAAAAACAGTAATATTGTGAAATATTATTACAATTTAAAATAGCTGTTTTACATTTTAATATATTTTAAAATGTTATTTATTTCTGCGATAGCAAAGCTGAATTCAGCATCATTTCTCCAGTCTTTAGTGTCCAATATGCTTTAGTCTAATATGCTGATTTGCTGTTCAAGAAACACTTATTATTATTATCAATGTTGAAAATAATATTGCTTAGTATTAAGCTGCTTAATATTTTTGTGAAACTGTGATACATTTTAAAGTTAAAAAGAAATGCAAGTATTGCATGTATTGCAACCTTTTGTAACATTATAAATATATTTACTGACACTTTTGATCAATTTAATGCATCCTTACTGAGTAAAACTATTAATTTTTTAAATATCTAATATTTAAACGTTAATATGACGTATTACTAAAAATATTAATAAATTAAATTGAAACAATGGAACAGTCTTCAAGTAAATAAGCAAAGTAATTATTTATGTAAGAATAATACAAAACAAAGTATTCTAATGTATTTCTAATGCACAAATCTGATATTTTAACAAAATATACCTTGCCAAGGTTAGCATTTTTGACCATGAAATTTTAGTACTGAAGTGCCAGACATCACTGGACATTGCTCTACTAAACAGTTTTGTGGTCTCATTTTCAGATGACTCGTACTCTCACTACTCCTTATCGGTACATGGCTGTCGTCTCTCTCTCTTCTATTGGCCGGATGTGTCTGCTGCGAGACCTGTCAAATTCCTTTGGAAACTGGAACAGGTAAACTAACTGTGACAGCAAATATTGGTTACATCAATCCTGTCACAGGAACTATTTGAGGCACCTTGTTTTGAATCCTATTAATATAATACATTTGCATGTAGACACGTTGTTGTAGAGCTTAATTGACCTTTGACTCTGACAGGTGTGTGACAGTGAGTGGCAT
This sequence comes from Gymnocypris eckloni scoliostomus, assembly GCA_027564155.1. Taxonomy (NCBI): domain Eukaryota; kingdom Metazoa; phylum Chordata; class Actinopteri; order Cypriniformes; family Cyprinidae; genus Gymnocypris; species Gymnocypris eckloni. The sequence continues at coordinate 18,821,436 of CM050424.1, read as the reverse complement.
CACCTGTCCCTTAGTGTGCAGTTCCCCTCTGTTACACTCTACGTGGATGGCGTGACCTTTGACCCCGCACTCATCCATGACAACGGAGCCATCCCCAACCCAGCACCACACCAGCGGCTGGTCATCGGAGCATGCTGGGGTAATTTTACTATTAGTCATATGTGATCTATCCTAGAGGCTGGTGTGAAGATCTCAGCAGTAGGTGTTGCAGAAATCTGCAGTCATGTTCTTTTCTGAGACTATATGTGTTTCAGCTATTAATAGACTCATGTATTATTCAACTAAACAGAATCAGTCTTACACACTGTGGCACTCGTTTAGAGTGTGTGTGTGTAAAAGATGCCCAAGCTTTCCGTCTCCAGCTGTTCTTCTTAACTGGGTCACTAGTCTTTGTTAATCACCACCTCAAATGATATTTAACACTGGGAAGTAATAGTTCAGAAATTACAATTCTGACATTATTTACTCATAATTTCAAACTGTATGCTGTTATTATTTAACTTGTTAATGTTACACCTATTTTGTCATATAACACCATTCCATATTGACCAGGGACTACACAAAAGACAAAACACAATTGAAGCACTATACAGTTTTATGAAACAATCAAGATTGAAGCGTTATACACTGATAATATTCTTCTCTATGCATCTGGCGGCATTCTGAGAAACAAATAGCACATTGATGCCAAAATTGCATATCAAATATGAACTCAATTTTGACAAATTCCAGTCTGTCCCTCTCACAAAGCTATCATATAGCTTCAGAAGTGATATGGAGAGCTTGAATAGTTTTTCCTTCAATGCAAAATAACAGAACACACTCCATACCATTCAAAGGTTTGGAGATTTTAATACTTTAATTGAGCAAAGATGCATTGAACTGATGCATCAAACTTTTTTGCAATTTAGCAAATATGTATTAAAGCATTTATCTGTTTCCTTTCATTGTTAACTTTTTCTGTCCTGTAGAGCCAGAAGAGAAACCGAGAGACATTGTGAACAACACCATGCCGGAGAGTAAAGAAATAGGTGAGATGCACACCAGGACAATGAATCTGTCTATGTTTGTGTGTGGATGTGTTATTCATAAGCTGAGAGATCAATAGAGATACTCAGTTAAGTGCCGGTATGAGTTTAACGTCCTTAAAATTGTCTGTATTTATTCATATTTATATGCATCTTCTCATTTTGGCTCATAGGGAAGTTTGTCGGTGGTTACAAAGGGCTTTTGTCAGGAGTGACTGTGCGTCCAGGAAATGTGGAGCCACACAGTGTGGTGGAGTGTCTGTATGCTTGTCGAGAAGGGCTTGATTTCGGAGACCTTGAGACTTTGGGCTCAGGCATGAAGGTACATTAACAATATGAATTAAAGTTTGTTTAATTTACATCTTTACTACTCATAATATAGCCCCTAGTTCTTCCTAAAAAAATTACTATAATGGTTTGTTTTTTGTCAACTCTATTCCATCAAAAGCGTTTAAGTCACATTTAACTGGGAATGTTCCTGTAATGTCCCTTCCTCAGGTGCATGTGAACCCTAGCCAGTCTGTGCTGGTGTTAGAAGGAGACGACATTGAAAGTTTCAACCGTGCTGTTCAGCAGGTGACATACAGGAACTCTCTACGATTTGCCACACCTGGTGTCCGTCCGCTCAAACTGACCACTTCTCTCAGGTACACAAGCGTCCACACATCAAAATACGGATCTTGCCTCACCTTACAAAACCATTACAAATCTTACCCACCTCAAATAAAAATTTGTTATGAAAGACCATTTGACCTAAAGCATTATTAAATGTGTAAATGTGACACATTATAATCATAAAACATTGCAGCAAAATGACATACAAATATAAAGATAGTTTATTCTCAAGTATCTAGGTATTCTCTTTAAATCATCATGATTCTCTTTGTCCTTCTGTAGGTGTTTCAGTGAAGAGAGCTGTCTCTCTCTCAGACAGCTGGAGGGTTACCTGGTCGTGCTCCAGCCTGACGCCCCTCAGATCTCTCTCTCTGGGGTGGGACCCCACCTGGCCCGGCCAGCCGCTGAGTTTGAGGGTCCTCAAGGGGTTCCCTTGTTTCCTGAGCTCCGTATCGTCTGCTCCTTGTCTCATACTGTGAACACAGCTGCTCAGGGCATGGAAGGAGGGGGTAAGCTTTGAACATCTTACCTAAAACAGTAATCTGTGAACCCATGCTTGATGGATGACTCCTATAAGGGCTTTTTTATCAAAATGGATTCTATTCATTTATCCTTGGGAAATGATCTACACATCAAACCCTGTAATAGCCCAGAGGCTCGACTTGATGAATAACTATGATCAAAAGATCTGCAGTCTAAGAGCTTGTTTTGGTTTTGTCCAGAGGCGGTGCAGCAAAATAAAGAAGTCAAGGTCAAGGCTTTATCAGATTATTTGCACATTGGTATGCAAGTATTGTCTCTCGATAGAAAGTGAGAGTCAAACAAGCAATATATTTACTTACTCGCCTACAGGTTAACCTGCGCTCACAGTGTTATCAGTGACTTTAGGCTTGTGCAATGCAGCAGACAGACCTTTGCTCTTCTCTTACTTCAGTGTTATGGCCAAAGGGTTGAGAATTATTCAGTCTTTTTCTGTCTGTTTATCAGCACTGATGTCAGATGCTGTGGCTCATACTCTGGATGGGTGTGAAGTCCAGCCCTTGGGGGAGGAGCTAAACCCAGAAAGGGAGGAGCTTCTGGTTGACATGGAGGCATTAAAAGAGAGGGGACTGGACATCATTAACACAACGGCCTACATTGCCATCACTGGTAAAACTATGTTTTTATTAACTTTATGGCTTAAAATGCCTTCACTTCACATCAAGCACACCTGAGCATGCTAATCAGAGTCTTCAGGATCATTAGAAAATCACAGGTAGGTGAGTGTGATCAGAGTTGGAGCTAAACTCTGCAGGAAAGAGGATCTCGTGAGTCGGACTTGAGGATCACTGGCACAAACACATAATGAACACATGCTCATTTATTTAACAGGAAATAGACAAACTGCAACACTTTAATCCCTCTCTTTCAGGAGCGGAGTCTATCTCTGTGTACGAGGATGTGTTGCGCTCCATTCGCTATCGCTTAGCAAAGGGCTCTGCTCGTTTTGAAAGAAGGTTCCGCCTGTCCTGCTCAGAAATGAACGGCCGGTACACCAGCAACGAGCTCACGCTGGAGGTACAAACACAAGTGAACACATGACACTGATGTGGACACACACATTACTAATTAACACACACTCTCTGTGTCTCGGCCTGGTTTTCTCCTACACCTGCTCAGGTGAACTTCCTGCACTCTCTGGATAGTCTGTACCATCCGTCTCACCTGCTGGCGTCCCAGCAGCAGTTCCTCCACCCGTCCCATCACACTGGGGAACTGAGTGGACACACGCTCCCCAACCCACACCGCAACTCAGGTACACGTCTGACATTTCTTATTTGTATTTATTTTTATCCTATTTATAATATTTAGTAAATGGTCTTTTTTTTACTGTAGAGAAAGTTTTGAGTTCTGAAACAGTGTATATTTGAAAAATATTTGACCCTTTCTGTAAAAACCAGGCTTAAGTCCAAAAATCTAATTCTGAGATAACGGGCATCAAAGTTTGATTACAAGCATTAATTTCACTATGATTTCAATCTTTGACATGGCCTTACTCAGTCAATATTAAAGATGCCAAGAATATATTTTCACAGAATGTTCTTTACAATATATAGGATGATTTTATGCAGAAAATAGTAAATATCTAAAAAATGACTTTAGCTGGGTTTTCACAGAGAGGGTCACATATAATAACATTAAATCTTTTTTTATTTCTCATGATATATCCTTTAAAAATGATCAAATATAAAGAATAACATAATGTCTCTCTCTCTCCTCTTGTGTACAGTTGTTCCAGGAGCCGCGACTGTCATCATCATGGTGTGCGTGGGTTTCTTGGTTGTCATGGTGATTCTTGGTGTCTTTCGCATCCGTTCCATCCATCGCCGTGGTGAAGGAGCAAGAGGCGGAGGCAAAGAAGGCAGCAACCAATGGGACGATTCCGCCCTCACCATCATCGTGAACCCAATGGAGGTATGAATGAAAAACTTGATACATACGCCACTGTTCAAAACTGTTTGGGGTCAGTACGTTTTTTTATGTTTTTGTCTCTTAAGCTCACCAAGGCTGCATTTATGTGCATTTATTTATCTGCATTTATTTGATTTTTTTCAAAATATTATTACAATTTTAAATAACTGTTTTCTATTGGAATATATTTAAAATGTAATATATTCCTGTATTGGCAATGCTAAATTTTCAGCAACAATTACTCCAGTCTTCAGTGTCATATGATCCTCCAACAGTCATATGCTGATTTGATGCTCATTTCTTATGATTATTAATATTGAGTTAAGTTGTGCTGCTTAATATTTTTATGATACATTTTTCCAGGAATCTTTAATCCATAGAAAATTAAAAGGAACAGTATTTATTTGAAATACAAAGGTTTAATTGCATTATTAATACCTTCACTGTCATTTTTATCAATTTAATTCATCCTTGCTGAATTAAGATATTAAAGTCCTATTCTAATCTCTCTTCATATTCTCTCTCTTAGACGTATGAGAACCGCATGGGAATTGCAACAGATATGGAAGGAGAGTGTGACGACGAGGAAGTGGTGTATTCACCCGATGACACCAGTGATGACCAACGAATCATCATCAAGAAAGAGGGAAGAGACTCCGCCCCCAGACGCTACTGAGCCAATTAGCCACACCCACATACTAAAACACCACCCACTCGTTTAAAACACAGGAACACACACATACAAACACACACACACACAGATGCACCATCAAAGAAAATGCAAAGTGTCTAACACACCAGTGACACAATTATAGGATCTCAGCCTCTGTGAATGCAATGCTTCTCTCTGGAATGTACGCTCCCACAACGCATTCCCTCTCTGCCACTCTCAACCCAGATCCCAATATGTATTAATGGCACAATTATGTTCATTCATCCTACAACCGCTCCAATTGATGTGCTCACAACACTGTATCGAACATAATGAAAACACTAATTGTCAACTCATATCAGCTAATTGACTCCGAATGTTTCAGATTACAGCCTTTTGTAATTAATACAAGTCTAGTGCCCAGTACACCGAGTACTAAACCACTTCATAAGCTGTATTTCCTCTGCACAATCTGTCTCTTGATACATTCCTTGAACAAATTCACATGTACAGATATAGAGGACTAGTCAGTAAAGGTGTTTCGTAATAGTGATAGACTCCGCTAGGTATGCAAGTGCTTTCTTTTAAGCATCACACACACACACACACACACACACACACACACACATGTGCACCTCTTCTCACAACCTCACAAAAACACCGTACAGTGCAATGCCCTCTGCTGTATCAGAATGTTAGCTCAACCTGGGCAGTTTTGATTGTACTTAAATGTATGTAAATACAAATGACTACTACTATTATTCTCATTTTTTGTTGTCGGTGCCATTATTTTAGTTCATTTCCGGTCTTTGCACTTTCAGATAGGCTAGGTATTTTTTTCTAATATAAGTGATAATGACAATAATAGTATTAGTAATAAGAGCGGTAATGATTGGCTTGATGAATGTCTATTTATTTGTGTGTTCAATTGTGTAATTTAAAAACTTGTTAATATCTGATTCACAGTGAAACAGAAAGCCTAGGACACTTCCCCTCTGCCATCATCCTCCCTCTCTTTTCTTCTCTGTCCTTTCTCTATCCGTACACTCTTTAGATACTGCCACTGCTTTTTTGGTTTCTGAATGTACAACTGTGCCACCCCTTCCTCCTTCCAGCTCGCACTCCTCCTCTCTATTTCTCTGTCTGTGTTAGTGTACAGTGGAAACCTGTCAGTAAATAAAGGCCTGTTGTTTTTGCAGTGTGAAATTAAGAATGGATACAGTTGCATTACTAAGATATATTATTACAATGTTATCATTGGGACAATTAACTGTACTTATAGACACAATGACATGGATTATATGGATTGATTGTTATTGATAACCGTCTGAAGAAATAATCTGTTCAAAAATTCATAATAAAACACACGGATGACATTAACAGAAGGTCATTGTTTTGTTCTTGTTATAGTCTGGAAAAGATGACAGTTGCAGACTAAAATTATTTTAAAACAAACATTAACAAATTATGCATGATCATAATGTGATTATTTAGAGAGCTGTGAATGGAATATGAAATGTTTTAGAATATGAATAATGAATTGCCTATGTATCCTTCCTGTTAGGCAGGGCATAATATTACATATAATATCTTAATATATTGAATGAATTATTCAACCTGCAATTTTGAAAGATTTAAATCATATTCGTTCATAACAATATCACAATTAAGTAAACATTTGAGCGAATTCTGCATAAATAAACCAACTACTGTGGTTTTAGCAGATGTTGCCATTTTTGCCTTGTCTGCCTTGCTTTGGAATAAATTGACTACAAAACTGTCTAGAAACTATTAGGAAATAATTTATATAATCAATCAATCAATCAATCAATATTTTATGGGTTTTCCTGCGTTTAAAGTATTACTTTAAATCCTTTATATTAAAACAAAACATGAATATATCAGAATAGCATAAACAGTCAATTTACAACAAGCCATTAATATTTAATTGAATCAATTGAATTTTTTTTATAATCAGCTATTTATATAATACAAAGAAATCGAACTATTTTAGAGCTTTTTGATTTTTTTATTTGTAAGGTTTTATGAGAAATGTTTTAATTCATTTCTGAATGTATTATTATTTAAGGAAACTATATTTTGTCATTATATATACATACATACATACATACTGTATATACACACACACACATTATGGCGTTATTAATCAAATAAAACAAAACACATTACGGTATCTGGATGAACATCATTCAACGGGAAATTATTTTTTTAGTGAAAAACAACATATTGGTTTAATCGTCTCATCCACATATCATAATTCTGAACAATATTGCTAAAATTACAACTAACCTGTTTATTTCCATCCTGTTTAAGCATCATATGTATTGCCACTGTATGCTATAAATTAATAAAGTGTAGGTCCTTGAGCTTGATCAGAACATTCCTGTTTTGTATACATGTTTAAACGCCGCTAAATTGCACATGCGTATTCAATTCAACTTTTTTTTACAGAGCTCTGTCTGCAATATAGTTGAAGAAATGAAATTTAATATTGTACACAGAGCTTATATATCTCCACATAAATATAGCAAAATAAATAATACTGTATCACCCCTATGTCCCAAATGCAATAGCAGTATGGGCACATTATTTGGGAATGTCCTTTGATTGCTGATGGAATGATGTTTGTGATAAACTGTCTAACATGTAAACAGAGGGTTACAGGCTCTCCATTAGTGTGCTTGTCGTGTGTCTTGCCCTCTTCTTTGTTTTTAATACTCAGATGTCTTAAACCTTTGCTGATGTTGGGGAGGAAATTAATGATGAATAAATGGGTTGGGACAGAACCCCCTCTTATCAAGGACTGGATCATTCTGATTAAAGTATCCATACTTGTGGAAAGGCTTGGATTTATATTAAAAGGTAAATCCAAATCATTTCAGAAGCTGTGGGTAATCCATTTGAACTGTCTTGGCATTTATTATAAGTCTATTATGTATCCCTAACTGTCTACACGATGATACTGTAATAATGTTTTGAATTAGACCATATTGTTTTTTTCCTCTTGTACATTGTACACTGTTAATGATTTGATGCAGATTATTTTGAAAAACTCTAAAAGAAAAGGAGCTAAAAATACACTGCACAGCGGGATTTAAAATGACTGCTCATTCTACTAAATCCTATTCCTGAATCTTGAAACAATAGCTTAACAACCTGTCACTCAAAGCACGCGCTGTCACTTTAGGAATTGTACGTAACTTCAGCGTAAATCTCGCTCCATCCATCGTGTTGCTCAGCACAGTTCAAAAGTGCTGCTTACGGTAGGTCTTTACGCAGATCGCGTTTGTGAATAGCCGGAGCGTAGCGTGTAGGGTTCTTGTGGCTGGTTCGCTCCTGTTTCAGTGGGCCACACGAGGAAGGTAAATAAAGACAGGACGGTCACCAGCGCCACATTTATTACTGGCCAAGTACCGACAACCACAGGGCCGTTAACCTCAGCTGTCTCTTTAGGGCCTGCTACGCTCGGTCGTGTTTTGTCTTTGTCTAAACTCCATTAACGTTACTCTCGGGATAAAAGGAGAAAGAGAGGAGAAGAGCGGTGACAACATCGCATGTGCAGGTGAGATGAGTTTATTTAGCTTGTAAGCTAACTGTCTGCGGCATATTTTACTTTAGTTGACATGTTAGCTTCATTGTTATGATTTAAACCTGCAGCACAAAAACGGCTGTGCATACTCGGTTGTTGTCTGTTATGTTGGGATGTGCAACTGCCATTTACATTTCAGGAAAGTCACACTTGCATTTAATGTTCCTGTGCTGAAGCCAAACTGGCAGCAGACAAGAGTCAGACTCGGAGCAGAAGTGTACAGTATGTCTGACATGCAGTTTTTGTGCTAGAATTTGAGTTATCTGATGACCAATTCAACCCTTGGTCATTCATAGCACAACCCCTCTTATTTGTCTCATTGATTTTTCATCAAGTGTGACAAATACATGAAGGAAGCAGGTTGTTTTGGAATTATTGCAAATCGACAGCAAGGGAAACCAGGGCTGCCTGTTCACATGCAATCTTGATTAATTGTTAATAGCTGTTTTTTAGGAACAATGAAATCTGTGTAATCCTTCTAGTCTGGATAAGCTGATGGAACATATGTTTATGTCAGTGGAAAGGTAGCTCAGTCCACAGGACTTATCTCAAGCCGATGATTCATTGTCTTTCAGTCCCTGTTCAGGCTGGAGACGCTTTTGTTTGTGGCAGGTATGGTAACATAGGACTCAAGATATTCATGCAAACTACTTCCAGAGATGAAATTGTTTACAATAATTGTTATAGGTAGTTTATATGTTGTGATTTAAGCCATGGATGTTACTCTCAGGGGCACTATAGTGATTCTGATACCTTTCTGTGATATTAGGGCTACAAACGTTGGTTACTAGGGGCTTGGGGACTCACTAGGAGCCCTCTTAAATGGATAACTTACCCAAAAAATCATTTTCATAATTTACTCTCTCACTCAAGTTGTTCCAAACCTGTATTTATTCTGTTTAACAGAAGAATGTTTGTATTCAAACCGTTTATGGTAGCCAGTGACTAAAATACTATAGAAGTCGATAGCTATTGTCAACTGTTTGATTATCAATATTCTTCAAAATACTTTATTTTGGGTTTGAACAAAAGAATAAAAAACTCTTACAGGTTTTGGAGCAACTTGAAGGTGAGTAAATATTGACATAATTTTTATTTTAGTGTGAACTATACCTTTAAAATTACTTAAAATGTTTTAAATTAAGATAAAACAATAATTTAATAAGAAAAAAAGAGTTAAAAGTGTCATTTATAGACCAGAAAAGTCATGTAAATTAATAAAGTGGGTATTTTATAATGAATATACAATTTTATTGGTTTTAATCATAGTTGTTTTTTACAAATACTTTATTAATCTTTATTCAGAAGGATCATATAAACTCATTTCATTTTTTAAACCAAGATTTTTGCGGCTTCAGATGTTGTTTCAGACCATGGGGAGGCCTCAAAAGATTACGAACCCTTAACCACTTAACTGCTGTCACTTTTATGATAACATACCATTCAGTGATGATATTATGTTTGCTTGTAGATATCTCAAGGTGTTAGTTTGATCCAGCTTGACGGTGTTTTGCCATGGCGATGCGGGAGTTAGTGGATGCGGAATGTGGAGGAGCCAATCCCCTCATGAAACTGACAGGTCACATGACTCAAGAGGGAGGGGCTTGGAGACACCGATCAACACCCACTGTAAGTTACAGGACATTTTATTTGTTGTTACCATGACAAAATATTTAGGGCCAGAATTACACGTCAATGTCTATAATGCAAATACAGTGATTTTTATTGAATGATCACACTGTTCTTCAAAGTTATTGTTATAATTTATTGGTAAGTACATAAATGATTAGTCAACTACTCATAAAACAAATCTATATAATGAATTGGAATAAAATAATAGTTAAATAAATCATCTAATTAAAAAGTAAATAAATAGATTGACAAATAGTTGTTAGTTTCACCCTAAAAAATATTAAAATACAATTAAATGAACACTAAAAGCTTCCCCACAGATTCCTCCTACTCAAATTGAAATAGCCACGGAAGATGAGGTGTGTGGTCTTTTGGATATTTCAATATTTCATAGACCTGATGAGTTTGCTAAATAGGCTGAGATCACGTTCTCTGTTCTTACTGTAATGACGTCCTGTTGTTTTGAAATGCAGCTGGTCAGTGAGTTTCTACAGGGCCCGCAACGACCTCCTCACAGTTTTGATATGGGTCAACTGCTGGAGGAAATGCAGCAGATAGATCAACAGAGCTACAGACAGGCTCCACAGAGAGGTAGACTGCACAAACACACATACAGTCCGATTTTAACACTCATCTGTGTGTTATAACTATACGTCTTCATTCACCAGCTCCTGACGTGGCTGCTCTGGCACTGTCTGGCAATTGGGCGGCAGAGTTCCTGTCTAGTGCTGACTCCGCCGCTTCTTCTGGACAAGCTGGTCTGGATCCAGCTGATGCTGATTGGACCAGAGAATTCATCAATGAAGTGACAGGTTAATACATATTTAATATGTGCTATTTTAGCCCAGATTTGATCCTATTTCATTTTGGAGGCCATTAGGTTGATTATAATGTCGTTAGAAGCCATTGGATGCCATTAGGTGGAGCTGACGATCCTGCCCTCGTTTTTGTCCAGCCATCCTTTCATTTTCCACCGCTTCACTCTTTCTGTCATCTTCTATTAAACCTCCACTATTTAATTCCCTTCCTCCTGTCTTATAGACCCTGGCCGCTGGGCAGAGGAATACCTGGAGCAATCAGAGGAGAAGTTATGGCTGGGAGATTTGGGAGAAAGAGAACAGGACAAAGAATGGTATTTTATGCATCTTAGAAGAATGATATAGAGAGACTTGTCATAATAGCAATATACACTACTGTTTGGGGTAGTGACTTCAGTAATTTGGTATTTTTAGTGCTTTTGAAGTCTCTTGTGCTCAGCAAAACTGCATTTATTTGATTACAATTACAGTAAAGGGAAAAGCTAGAACTTCATTGACAAAGATTGGAGTGTTTTTGCTGTATTCAATCTGAAGATGCAGTGAAAGATATTACATGTTAAAACAATTTGGTACAGTCATTATATCCTTGCTTTGATATATTTGTATCCTATCAGGACACAAGAGTACCAGGCAGGTGAAGAACTACGGCAAACGGCAAATGAACTCCTTGCCAAAGTGGATGACCCTAAACTACAGAACACAGAGGTGAGAGAAAGAGTTTAAGGGTTTAACTGTTCATCAAGCTGCACCTGAAACACTTTAGTCAAAGGCACCATATGCGGAGATACATTAAATAAGCATACAGTAATTGTAAACGGATAGTTCAGCTGTAACTGTTCATGAAACATTGGTGTCTTTGGTCGTAGTGCTGTTACTTCGATTCTTATAAAAGCAGCAAGCTACTTAAATCAGTAATCAGAATTGCAGTAAAAGGGTTTTTGACAGTCCACATTGGTAAAATCACTGTAAAACATGGCCTCTCGTGATATATTGCTGTATTAAATGAGACTTTAATGTAATTTTATAAAAATAGGATTATTATTTTTTTTGCTGGACATTTAACTAAAGCTTGCGCTGTTTTAACCAATGACACATCACAGAATTGATCTGTCACAAGGGATCACATAAAGTTTGTTTCTTCATCGGAATAGATTTGGAGATTTTTAGCATAGGTTCAGTGAATGGGTGATGTCAGAATGAGATTCCAAACAGCTGACAAAAACCTCACAACAATTTACGATTATTTCCACGTGACTAGTCTATCAATTACTGTCTTGAAGTGAAGTGAAGTGCATCCATTGGTGAGCAAGTGATGTAATGCTAAATCTCTTCAAATCTGTACTGATAAAGAAACAAACTCATCTCATCTTGGATGGTGTAAGGAGTAAATTGCGCAAATTAAAATTTTTGGATGAACTATTCCTTTAAGAGATGCTAAAACTGTTAAGTGTTAATGTTGTCTCAAGGGATCTTTATACATCCCAGTAAGCACTTCTGTGTTATTTTTAGAAAGGTTAAAGTAATAAATTAACCTATTTAGGTTCACTTTTGACTTGTGGTAGATAATAAAGTGATGTGACATTGTTCTTGTTTTCATGGGCATTTCCTTACTTGCTCATATTTCTCTCTCTCTCTTTCATTTAACTCTGCTCATGCTTCTATAATTTGGGATACGTTATGCCTTTAGCCGTTATTCCTTCCTCCTTGTGGTCTACTTGTGTCTGACCATAACTGTCTAGAAGAAACCACTGGTGGACTTGTGTGTGTGTATGTGTTCATCGCCTATGTGTCCTGTTAGCAGTAGACGTGTAATAGCTGTTGTTGTTGTTATTGTGTAGTTCCTGCGGTTCATTAGGCAGATTGGCGAGGGCAGTGTGACTGTGGAGGACAGAGCAGGAAAAGAGAACACTGATAAAGCACAGGCCAAGGAGGCACAGCACTGGGCCTCCGCCATTAACCAGGTACGAGCCCTTCCCAGCTCTTGCTGTAGAGGAAACATTGTGAAGGGTGATACTGCAGCCCTCTCGGCGGCCATCTTGGCTCTTCTCAAGCCATAGCTAAACAGCCAACTATAAATCCTTGCACTGAAAAGATAACAGGATCACGGACGTGCCACTTGTTTCTCACAGCCGCTCCACACACGTGCTGGATGGCGATCAAACGGACGGGGCGCCGCTGTCACGAGCGGAGGTAGTCATTCCATGATCATGCCAGTAATTTTCTAAGCTATACTCAGTTAATTGATCCAATAATAATATATTTCCACGATTATATAATCCGTATGCACTGCTTCAAAGTTTTATTGCTTGCTTGATCAGCTGTTTGATCAACGGCATCTCTACGTAACGTTGGCGTTTTATAAAGATAACAGACTTTTTACAAGCTTATTTTCTTTATCGATAAAAGCAACTTATGTCAGAGATAGAGGATAAGGAATGTTGCTGATTAATTACATGACAAATCTATCATGGCGGAGAAAATTAAGTGTAGATGCAGGTTTTAATCACAGGTTAGAAATCTAATCCCCGATTTGTTAATATCAGTTTAAAAAGTGGTGCAACACAACTCGATTTAAAATAAAAGCCAGATCAACAAATCCTTGATTATCTCTAAACTTTGCTTAATTTGAATCCTTGTTGGTGCAACCCACCCATAGAGTTTGCTCAAATGTCACCCTGTTCTAGAGGTCTGCACGGGCTCAAAACTGAAGCCCGAACCCGGCCCGTACCCGAGATTGTCTGACCCAACCCGACCCGACCCGAGCGGCACAGTTAAATTTAGAGCCCGAACCCGACCCGAAATCCCCCCCACCCCACAACGAATAGCCAACAAAAAAAAAAAAAGGAAAAAGCCTGCATTTCACGATTGCATGCAAAGAAACAGATTAATCAAGGCTCTGCCATTTCACAAACATTTACCAGTTATGAAAGTTTGTGAACATCAGGTGCAGTGGTCGCATACATTCTGCCGAGTTTATGAATTTTGTATGGACAAGAAGATAATTTTTCCACCGTGCAAATTATGGTCATTTTTTGTCAGTTAAGGCTCGTTAGCATTCTGTCTACTTTAAATCAGACATAAGATCTTAAATAAGATTGTATTTATATGAATGCATTAATCATTTATTTGAATTAGCGAGAGAGAGCGCGCGAGAGAGAGAGAGCGAGAAGGGGGTATGAATGTTGCACGTGCCTGTGAACCTGCGTCTGGCGTCTCTCTCTACAAGCAATGAGGCTTAGTTACTTGAAAACAGCGATTTTGCCGCCTCATTGCAGATAAATATAATGTTGTGACTTATGGTCAGTCAGTAGCCTGTCAAGCTGTTTTACTAATAAAAGTTTCCGCGCTGTTTGTGCACGATCTCTGATATGTGTGTGCGTGCGTCTATGAAAGCAGCGAAGCCTCTGCTTATAGTTTTGGTTTAGCTACAAACCCGAACCCGACCCGAGCCCGAAGCTATCCATTAAACATTAACCCGAAACCCGACCCGATACCCGAAAGTATTTCGGGACCCGCGGGTTCGGGTCGGGTAGCAGACCTCTACCCTGTTCATATAAATGTATATTAAAATTTGCTGGTGGTCTCAGACTTTTTTAGACCCCACTTTATGTCAATCCAAGTTTTTTCAAAAGAAAAATCACAATTCTCCAGGATTAGGTCTAGTGATCGATATTGATTTTTATAACCGATACCGATATCGATATTTATACGTTTATGTAACCGATAACCGATATTCAGAACCGATATTTATTTACTGTTATAAAGTAAATAAATAACAGAGTGAAGTAGGCTTGACGCCGACGGTTATACTGGTGTTAAGCCGCAACACTGTTACATCACTTGCTCACCATGGCACCGTCCCCACCGTCCTTTAGATTGTTTTATAGTAATAAAAATAAATTCGTTCAGATAGAGGACACTAAAATTAAAACTGAACGCTGCTGACGAACGAGAGTCTTGCATCACAGCAGTCTAGGTCTGCATTGCCGGCTGTCCCGACCAGATTTATTACTCCGCTGTCCTTGAAGCACGTGCAATTCTCTTTCCCTTTTTTTGTATTATGCTTATCCTATCATTTTAAATGACAGACTGTGTCGAATTTATTTATTTTTCTCTGCTGCACTTTTCACTGTGTTAACAGCAAGATGTTAAATGAATTTAGTGTTTTGACAAGACTAATAAAATAGCTATTAGGCTAAACCTTCATTTTTTTCCTATTGTGTTGTAGGCTGAATGTTAGCATAAACGAATTATATCCTGACAAAACAAATTATAATAGGGATAACAATTTTGTATAACTTTTTCCTCTCTGTGAAACTTTATTCCGTGTTGGCAGCAAAATTTTATTGACATTTTCAGTCAATAAATTCAAGACTCTTGACAAGACGAATAAAATAAATACAATTTTGTGCAGATTAAACTTTTTTTGTTAGCCTATCTCTGTCTTTCATCAGAAATGTGAACAAACAGAATATATCGCGGGAGCGGTGTGTGCGGAATAAAACCTAAAAAACAGTCGCACAGACCTCTACATCACAGATCAGATTTCATTTATCACGTGAAGAGATGACAAGAAGAGTGAGATAGACATGAGGTGACACAGACAAGACTAGATGCGGAAGAGTTTCAAAACGAAATGTAAAAGCACCCGTTTTTAGCCTGTTGACTTCTGAGTCTGACATTAATCTAAGTCTGGGAGAAAACTCACGAGATCTACCAAGTGAAAAGTAAATAAATGATAAAATACACATTAAATAAATAATTAAAGGCTTGTTGTGATGTATCTTTATGTTGCGTTAATTTAATAATAATAAATACAATTGTGTTTTATTATTATGCACTATTCACGTCGCTGTATTCAACTATATACTGAGATGTATTCAACTATATAGCCTACTGAGCTGTATTCAAGCAGAAATATGAGTGATCGAGCGCGCACGGTTCGTTGCGCATCATTTATAACGGACACAGCGCGCCTAATGCACGATCATGTCACTGTAATCAGCTTTACCTTGATTACAAAACTTGCCCATCCAAACTTGTGTGTACTAGTGTGACGCTGGCTTCTTTTATCCAGCGAGAGCAGTAGTTTGTGTATCATGTTCTCATACAGAGTGTCTTTGAGCCACCGTTCAGTCTGTATTCACAGCGCCATGAGAACCGTATTTCTCCTCCTAAACACAGAATACGTAGAGAGGTGAATACAATCTATTACCCCTGATCTAAGTGATAATGTTTTTAAAAAAAAACATTCGTTTCTCATTTATTTGGTTCCACAGTATTTGCTGATTTTTATTTTAAACACTGTTTGATGCCGAATTGCTGCTGATATTAAAGTCAAAGTAAAACGCGCACAGCGCTTACAGGCTTATTTAAAACCTGAGGAAAAGAGGGAAAACTCAAACAAAATATCAACTTCATTTTAAACTACAGTTTTAGGTTCATATAAGCTGTTATATTCTCTGGAATATTGAAATAAGCTATAACAAACAAAACATTGTAGGCCTATTTTATTGCATTGCTCAACTGGCATGTTATATCAGAATTCAAATGTTTTTGTCATTCTAGATTATGAAAACTGCTGACAGCGCGGTTTATCTATGTATTTACACAGAACTACTCAAACTGCGATCGCTTGCAGAGATAATAAATAATTAATTTCGATAGAGATGTATTTATTTAGATGTTTATTGGTAAAATAATGGTTCGATAGTAAATGTTAATATAATTCAGCGTGTTTCAAACAAGTTAATCTTGTATAAAGTTACATGCGGTGGTTGTGCTGGAGCTTCTCCTGAGTGAACAGTGTCCACTGCTCCAAGTGTGTGCACACTTGGATGGGTCAAATGCAGAGAACAAATTTCACTGCTGGTTATAGCCTGCTCTGTATAATTATGTATGTGACGACAAAAAAAAAAAAAAAAAAATTCAAAACCGATATTTTTTTTTTTCAAAACCGATAATGGTAAAATGCTTAAATATCGGGAAAAATATCGGTAAACCGATATATCGGTCGATCTCTAATTAGGTCTTCACTAATCTTGAAATCTGGCCTGTTTCTAAAACCTATTTTTTATCTTATGGTTTAAACAAGCAATCGTTTAATTTTGATATTTCCTTCTTGCTTTTGTCATATTTGGTCATCATGACATCTTTTAATCCCATCTTGATACCTTTTAACCTTCATCCATATCAAAATGTCCCTACTGTCCTTAACAATCTCACACCAAACGCATAAATACCCCTCCCTGTACCCTCTGTCCCATACTGGCTGCCCAGTTCCTGGAATCAACGGAAGGGACTGTGCAAGTGGAAACTCGAAAGGGCAAAGAGAAGAATGACAAAATTAAAGCTAAACAGGCAGAGCGATGGGCTACTATCGCCAGGCAGGTAGGACCCTGATCATCTGGCAACAGTGATGCAGTAGTCCAGCGATTTCTGTTCTGGCTGTGATTTTAGGCTTGTAATTTTTGTTAACTAGCCCCTGCTGACCAAAGCTTTTTTGCCTTAAAGAGAGAAAACTGTTGCATTAATTTAAAACCACTTTTAACCTAATTATCGCTGCAAGACACCAGGCCTGTAGAGCTAAAGCCCTGCTCACACTCCAGCTACTGAAACTACTTTGACTTCCTGCAGTAGTGAAGGTACACTGAGCATTGCTTGCTATTCTTAAAGTAGAGAGGAAAGGAAAGATGGATGAATGAGGGTGAGATTTTTTTCTTCTTCTGTCGGTCTCCCAAACCCTTTTTTCCTTTTCCATTACATCTTTTCTTTATTCCTCCACTCTCATTCATCACAGTATGTGTTCTTTTTTCCCTTCGGTTGAGTAGTGTATAAGCATTTGCAGGCTCTGTGATGTGTTCTGGAGACTGCTAACAGCCTGGCATGTCGCTGTGCTCCTTAGGTTTCGGCAGATTCTGCAGAATCTTGGGTAGATCAATTCGCTGCTTGCGGACCAGACTTCCAGCAGGCCAAAGCAGCGGTCGAGGTGAGACAGACTAAACACTTGCACATGTTTACATGAACTTCAGTGTGACACTGTTGCATTCACTGGCGGTGCTTGTGTGTTGTGTGTGAGTTCAGAGTGATGTTGATTTCTGGGAGAAACTCCAGCAGGAGTGGGAGGAAATGGCAAAGAGGGATGCTGAAGCTCACCCTTGGCTCTCAGATTTCGACCAGATGCTCAGCAGCTCTTATGACAAGGTATCTGGATATTGTACATCTGTGGCCATTTACAGCATGGATACTTGCACTTAATTAAAAGGCTCTAGTCTGTACTTTATTACAGTTTATACAGCAGTTAGTTCCGGACTTTAATTCTGCTTTGGCTTCACCTGGAACTATTTTCATTGGTGGAGTAAAAAAAAAAAAAAAACTACAAATTTATTGATCTGTTGTTTTAACTCATGCTGTTACTTGTGGCCAGTATAAAAAGAAAACAGCTTGTTCATACTTTAATTTCATTTTCAAATTTTCTGCACAAAAAACATTCAACACATTTTCCTGAAGTATGATTTGTGAAAACTGATTTGTGAACATTTACTTGAATGTTTTATATACCATAAAACTTACTGTGCCTTTACTTTTCTCCAAGGGATATCAGTTTGAAGAAGACAACCCCTACCTGTCCCATGATGATCCGTTTGCTGAGGGCATGAAGAGGATGGAGGCGGGGGACATTCCTGGAGCCGTCCGTCTCTTTGAGAGCGCTGTTCAGAGAGAGCCAGAAAACCAGCTGGTCAGAGCTTCATACGTATAATCCCGTCATCCAAAAACTGATGATACATTTTGTCTCAAGGGATTCTAATGGTGTTCTGCTTTCTTGTTTGTCTTTGTGAAATGCTGACTGTGTGTGATGATGCTGCAGGCTTGGCAATATCTGGGCACCTGCCAGGCAGAGAACGAGCAAGAGTTTGCTGCTATCAGCGCCCTCCACAAGTGAGAAGTATAACCGCAGCCTTACTGTGCAAAGCAGTTAAATTCTCTATGATAAATCTGATTTAGTAAAATACCGCTTCCACATTTTTAAAATTCAAGTCTCGATTGTTTTTAGATGTATTGAGCTGAAAAAGGACAATCTGACGGCTCTCATGGCTTTAGCTGTGAGCTTCACCAATGAGTCACTGCACAGACAGGCCTGCGAGACGCTCCGTGATTGGTTGAGGCACAACCTTAAATACCGGCATATCCTTGAGCAGCATGAACGAGAGAAGGAGCGGGAGAGTGTGAGGGAGAAAGAGAGGGAGAGATTTGGATCCCTTCTGCCAGAGTAAGAGGTTTCCTCAATGCTTTGAAAAACAAGTACACTATATGATGAGTGACACTACGTTTTGTTGGTTGCACCAGACACACCGCACTGAAATCTCATTGACTGAAGTATGGCTCCTCAAGTATGGAGTCATTAAGATTTTTTTTCCAGCAAAGATTCATTTAACAAATAATTGCTGTTCTTCATTGTGGAATCCCAAAAATGTATCACAATTTTCACAAAAATATATTAAGCAGCACAACTGTTTTCAACATTGACATTAGTAAGAAATGTTTCTTGAACACCCAATCAGAATATTAGAATGATTTCTGAAGGATCATGTGATTCTGAAAATGAAGCTTTACCATCACAGGATTACATTTTTGTTTATTCCTGAAAGTATTTATGTGGAACTTGAAAAATATTGGATATTATATGACAAAAATGAGGGGGTCATAAAAAATGCAGTATGGAGAAGCATCGTGGAAATTCGGAAAATAGCAGGCAACCTTTTTGCATTTAGTGTGGGTGGACAAGTGATCAGGACACAGTGTAAGTGTTACTGTAACATTGAGGGATGAGTTAGAATTATTTTATCAAAGACTAACTTGTATTAAACCCAGAATTCCTTTTTAAACCATGTTCATAATTGTGCAACACTGTGAACTGATCAGACGTGGAAGCAGCCTGTTTTTAATGCCTTTTTTACATTAATGTGAGATGTGCATAACAAGTGACTGGACAGGGTGTAGTAACCAAGCAACAGGTTTCATTTTTCACCAATCATAAGCGTGCAGTGCCCTAAAAATACACAATCTTACACACACAACACAGGTGTGGAGTTCAATCTGCAGACAGCTTTGTGAGTAGCTGCATGTGCTCAGTTGAGAGTGCAGATATTACAATTACATTTTTGTATGACTCAGAAATTATTATGTACTGTCTTTATTTTATTAAAGATTAGTTTCCAAAATAAATTCTTATAAAATATTTTTTCTGTGGAGCACAAAAGAAGAATTTTTGAAGAATATTCTTGCTGCTCTGCTCTTACTAATTTAAGTGAATAAGGACGTGGTCCCTCAAGATCAATAATGAGAAAAATTGTTCTAAAATTGTCCCTATCCCTTTTAAGTGATAGGTTAATCCATTCTTTCACTTGTTGTCCTTCCTCCTAGGGCGCTGTTTAATGAAGTGCAGACGTTATTTTTGAGTGCAGCGGCCGCTGACCCCACACAGGTGGACCCTGAGCTGCAGTGTGGTCTGGGCGTTCTCTTCAACCTGAGCGGAGAGTATGACAAGGCTGTGGACTGCTTCTCTGCCGCCCTCTCTGTGATGCCACAGGTTGGTTCTTTCACACTTAAGACCGATACACCAAGCAAGTTAGAAATAAAAATATACACCGTTTTAATAATCATTCTAATTCTATGAAAATAGAGAAGTCCACACCACAGCAATAACGATAATCCCAATACGATATCACTGGAATCACTCTCAGGATGTTTCTTTTTCTAGCTGATGAATAAGAAAAACATTGACTTGAATGAGCATATAAGCAACAAATGACAAAACTGCAACGCACGCTTATTGTCCGTTTCTGTGGATGTTAATATAGCTATATTTATAGTTATTCTTTTGTATGTCACTAGTTATGTTTCCATCCAAAGTTACAAATTAAACTTATGCGCAAAATTGGACTATTGCATGAAACATTTGCGAATAAATCACTGTTTCCATCTAATGAGTAGAAGAAAATAAAGTCGTCACTTCCGGATTAACTTGTGCTAAATATCATGAAGAAAAATGGTATTTGCTGCACCAGGAGAAAGCACTGTATGCTATATAATATCTTTGTATACAACAGATTATGAGCTTCAGAGATGAAAAGCGACCATTTTATCTTCTTTTCAGAGCCTGCGGTTTAGAAACGCAGTTCTGGGAGTTAATTATAATGAAGCACTTTGACGAGACTTTGCTCAAACAGTTTATTATTTCAGGTGCTGTGCAATGAGATCGGTCTGTTGGTTGGTCCAGTTTTATGCTGTCTCATTGCAAAGTCACATGTCTTTTTTGATGCACATTAAGGAATTTATTCAGGTAAAGTGTTTCCGTTGTAGTTTCAATGCGCATGTTTTCTAACCGGACAAGAAATGTATCCTACTTATTTGAGTGCATATGTTTTTTAATACGCATTTTTACAAATTATGCGCATCTTGGTGTTTCTATCCAAGTTTTTTCATCTATCTATGTTTTTTAATGCAATATCCTAAAAACATGCATTAAAAAGGTGGATGGAAACATAGCTACTGTTATATTCTGCATATTGTTCATCAGTATAATAGTTCACAATCTTCCTTCTCTCAACCCTACATGAAGGACTGTCTGCTGTGGAACAAGCTGGGAGCGACTCTTGCTAACGGGAACCGATCAGAGGAGGCGGTCGCTGCTTACAGGCGTGCGCTGGAGTTACAGCCTGGATTTGTACGTAGCCGATATAACCTGGGCATCAGCTGTGTCAATCTGGGTGCGCACAGGTTAGTAAAAGAAGGTTTAACCAGGGCACACATGCCAGAAAGAGCTAAAACGCCACAATAAATGCCATCCTTTTGTATCTCTATCAGGGAGGCAGTAGAGCACTTCCTAGAGGCCCTTTCTCTGCAGCGACAGGCCGCAGGTGATGGAGAGGGAGGTGCGGGTCGAGGACCAGGTGTAGCAGCCACTGTGATGTCAGACAACATCTGGTCCACATTACGCATGGCACTGAGCATGATGGGAGAAAGCTCGCTTTACTCAGCCGCCGACCGGCGAGATCTGGACACACTGCTGGCGCACTTCTGCCAGAGAGATGGAGAGACCGAATGAAGGATGGAGGAGACGAAGAAGCACAAGAAGATAGAATGCGAGAGTGGAGAAGCCTGTTTGCGAGAGAAAACAACAAGATTGGAGGTGTACAGTTCAACAGAGGGCATGACTTTTGATGGTGCTAAAATGTGAGGAGATAAAAAAACGAGTGTGAAACATCCATTTAGCTCTGGCACTATGTTAACGGACAGACGGATGAACTGATGACTGTCCTTGAGATTTTTTTTTTAAAGTCCATGGTACAAACTTGCTACGGTTTTTGGCACAAGTTTATGCTTACAGAGAATCGGTTTTAATTTTCCCATTTTGTTAATATTAAAGATTACAGTTTTTCCATTGTCCTTATCAATATTACTCTAATATTTCTCAAATGGGGCAAATAAGACCCCTGCACTGTGAGCTCAAAGTACTTGCCTCTGTTTGACACCGAGACGAGGATGTGGAGAAATAACTGTGTTCTATATCACTACGGATCCAATACAAAGTAACAAAGGTGATTTGCAAGCCTGTAAGTTATATTGACAACTTTATTCGGCAGTGACCTAAGGGTTGTAAAACTGAAAGACATGTCTGTAAGCACTCTTTCTTATCAGATATTTGCTTTTGCTGTAAATTAATTTGCTTAATTGTAAATTCTACTTGCCATATTGTGTATTGTATAATTAGTAATGTTTTGCATATAGCCAATTCAAATTGCTATTATGGTCTATGTAATTCCAGCAATAAAGCTTTGACAAAAATGCTTGGTAACTAAGTAAAAATACTTTTAATTCACATTTAGCAGACGCTTTTATCCAAAGCGGCTTACAAATGAGGACAATGGAAGCAATCGAAATCAATAAGAGCAATGATATGCAAGTGCTATAGCTAGTCTCAGTTAGCTTAACACAGTACACATAGTAAGTTTTTTTTAAAATAAATTATATAATAAATAAAAGAAAACCTGTAATAGAGCAAGCCAGTGTTAGAGGCCTTTATAAAATAAAACAACGAAAATAAATGTCCTATTTCTAAACATAAGTATTAACATATTACATACTTTTTCCAATTTATTCAGCTTGCTGTTAGCAAAAATCAAACTAGTACAACTTTCTAATATTTACAACATGCTTTCTATAATTGACGATTATAAATTCCTTAAATCGTAAACTGAAACGTGTTTTTAGTAACCACAGAAGACAAGTGCGATTTTGTGCTGTGTGTTTCTTTTTTCACAATATAAGGTTTTGACTGTTGAAGACGTCATCAACAACACGCGGCTGTATTTCAAATCGCTGGAACACGCCCAATAAAAATGTATTTGCAGTCTCAGCCAATCAGAAGCGCCGAGAGAGGAACTTAAAGTTCAGCTATTGGTCTGTTTAAAAATCGCCGCAAACACAGAACTACCCATTTAAATGCTCTCGCCGGAGTCACATACTGAGTTTGGATTCGAAGACGACAGAAGCATTTGTTTGTTGATATCTACTTTTGTACATATATTGGCGTATCAAACCTAACAAAGTTGATTTGATACACCTTGAAAGATTAAAAGGAACATTGAGCGGACTGCACGTGGAACATCTTGAGCTTTAAGGTGAGTTTAAGTTTATTTATTTATTGGACAGTAGCTTGTCTTGTTGCTGAAAACGCGACAAAACTAGAACTGCTAACGTTACATCTTTATTTAACGTTAATTGAATTGTTTCAAGTAACGTTACATACATTTTAGCAATGTTCCAGCAAGCCAGTCAGTACATTAGGGTTGTATCTAACAGTTACTTTTCGGTTCTTACCATTAATGTTTTTATAAACCGTGCAGTTTTTCATTAGCAAACACTAAGCAGAGTAAAATGGGTGCCAGTGAAAGCAAGCTGTCTGTGGCATCAACACCAAAGGTAGAGCCGAGCCAGCGGCCGAGAGCAGCGCGTGTAGCGAGACTCTCAGACCCGCGTTCACCGTCCTGCGCTATCGACCGCACACCTATACAGGTAAAAACACTTCAGTTTATGAGCCTCTCTAATAAAAGATTGTTTAGCCAGACTTTAAACAGAATTATGCCATTTTCAGATCCCGTGTGGTGTGAGCAAATATTATGGGCATGATATCAAGCGTTGAATTGGTTGTTTTCCTGCAGGTGGGCGCGGCTTACACTCCTCTTCCGGTGGTGGAGTCAGTCGGGCCTGTGTTTGACCCCCGCTCACCCACACCTGGCATCACTCGAACACCAATGAGGGTAAGTGAAGTGTATCGCATGTGAACTCTGTTTATGCGGGTTTAATTCAAAATATTTAATCACCGAAAAGTTATCAAGCTAAAAGCTAATTAATATTCATAAGCTCAGCCATTTTTGTACAGAGGGCACTTTTTCAGTTGCCTTGGTTGTGGAAGTATTTTTTAAGGAAAATGTAGTTGTTAAAAAGTTACAAGTTAGGAACCAAACCAACAAGCTACAAGGTGAATAACACTTACCTTTGATTTTTCTTGAGTAAAATGTATTACTATATAAATGTATAAAGACAAAGGTTAAAGGATTGGTTTTACTCACCCTCATGTCGTTCCAAATCTGTATGAGTTTCTTTCTTATGCTAAACACGAAATATATTTTGAGGACTGCTGTTAGTCAAACAATATTAACCCAATGACTTCCATCGTATTTATGTCCCTATAATAGAAGTCCATGAGACTAACAACTGTTTGGTTCATCAAAATATCTTCTTTGGTGTTAAACATAAAAAGAAAATGTATACAGGTTTGGTATGAGATTAGGGCGAGTAAATGATGATGATTAAGATTTCTTTAAATATTTTAATTATGACGCATATATTTTACACCCATAATGCATTCAAATGTGCATATTTATTCAGATTTGTAAGCAGCTAAAGTGTTTCTCCTGAAGGAGAAAATAAATTCGCCATCCTTAGCCCTCCCACTGTAAATTCATTACAAACAGGAGTAGTGATAGCCTCCTATATTGTGACTTATCCAAGTGTAACGAGTGATCAAAAAAATCTAGGGTTGTTTTTTTTTGAAATGCATACATGGATGAATCGTTCTCAGTCATAACTCTTTAAGCTAAAACTCTTGTCTCCTTTACAGTGAGCGTCACGTCTCTTGCTCGGCGGCTGAGCACCTTCTTTCTCAATGACGTCAAGTCGGGAGCGACTCTGTTACTCCTCTTCCTCCCCTTCCTCCGGTCTCCTTCACCAAACACCCCAGCCTGCCCAGTGGGAATCAGCAAAATAAAGCAGGCCCCAGAGATCCTCTGCTCCCTGTGGTAAAAGCCCTGAACTCATCCACCCTCAACGGCAACGCAGATGCTGTGTCCACCCCTGCGCTCTCTTCTCCTTCAGAGGGCTACGGCTCCATATGCAGCAGCCCGTTTGTGTTGATAGGGGAGACAGAGGTGGAGGTGGATGCTGAAGCCTCGCTGGAAGAGGCGGAGGAGGCTCTAATGCTCGGTGCTTCACCGTTAAGGAGAGAGCTCAGTTTGAGCCTTCTTGCTTGTCGTGAAGGTGTTTACTCATCTTCTCTGGAGGAACGTCCTCTGACTCCTCTTCCTCCTGCTGAGAGGCAGGCGAATGAAGATCACTCCTACGCGCTCTTCTCAGTCCCACCACAATCCACAGAGCATGAAACTTCCACGCCTGCTGTTGAAGCTGTCGTGACCTCGGAGGAACAGGTTTGTTTTTGAGATTATTGAAAGACTGTCGTTTTGGGTTTCATCAGCAGTTCATCATTCATCCGTATGCGTTTATACTACGTTTATAATTCAGCTTTAAAATGGAGAACCTTTGTTAAAGTGTAGTAATTTCTAAATGTCCCTCCCCCAATTAAATACAGGCTTGGTGAGCATTAGAGACTTCTTTTAAATCAATTAAATTATTGAATTACAATTTTGTTTTTGTGAAAAATGTATAGTTTTTTTTTACACCTTTTCTATGATACGCAAATAATAATTTTATATTTTGATTTATTTGTAAGTATCGTGAATAATTATATTAATATCTAAGTGATTACAAATTTGCTAAAAAACTGTTTGTATTTGTGAAAATATATATTTAACATAAAAAAAAATGAAATAATGTTACAAACAAACAAAAGTGATGCTTTTAAAATTGTTAAATGTATGTTTTTCTTAGTTAGGTGCCATTGAAAATGTCAGTACAAGTAGGAATCTGAACTATTGTCCTGATTTAACTGACTGATGTGTGTCTTTACTTCATCAGGTGACTTCTGCACTTCCAGACTCGAGCCATGAGCAGCAGGAGGACAGCAAACCTCCCACACCTCAACCTGCTGCCGCCTCCAGCAAATCCAGCCCAGTGACCGGCGCTCCGGTTGAAACGGTCCAGTCTGGTATCCGTTGTCTGAAGTTTGACACCCGCAGCCCAAGTCAGGCCATTTTTAAGCCCCAATGGCTGGGCGTGGGCTTCGGGAGCACTGGAGTCAGAGCGAGAGGGACACAGGCGCGTGGAAAAACATCTGTGTCCTCACCGCTCTCCACCAAAAATACAGCCACAAATGAGAATAACAACATGGTTGTGCGCACCAAACAAAGACCAAGAGGTGAGTGTGTCCGTTCACCACACAGCATCAACATTTAAAAATAGCTAAAATAAGTGGAAGCGGATGACACTATAAGATTTTCAATTTCAGGTTTGTAAATGTCTGCACCTGCTCTTACATTAAAAGGTGGATAGAGGACAAACAAAATAACGAATCTCCGTACACTAGAATGTACTAGTGTTGTGTTATTTGTTTAAGTATGCTCTTTCTCAGCGATTATAAACTACCAAATTGAGGTATTTGCTTGTTTAATTTTACAGAAAAAGTTCTGATTGGTGAGGGCAGATCGCCTCTGCAGATCCTGAGAGAGGCTAATTCACCCAGAGACCGTAACTCCCAGGTAATTACTGTTATTAGTCACCTCTGTTTATTCAACTGTAGTCTTGTATTATGTAGTCACTTACTATATGGATCTTCATGTCTGTTTTCAGATGAAGTTGAAAGTGTCCACCCCTGAAAAACGGAGATTGAGCCAGATGGACAGGAGAGCTCTGATTCCGTCACTCAACAAGGAGAACGAGTGAGACCAACTGAGTCCAGGAGAAATCCAGCCAACACTATGTATAGACTACAGTTTTAAGCCTTAAACTACATGATCATTCTTTTTCCCTGTTTACTTTTTCTTTGTGTTTGTAAATAAACCGTTTTAATGTAAATAAAATATAATCTGATTTTAGAAATTGTTTCTATTTTTCTTTTTATGATGAATGGCATAGTATACAACTACTTTTCAGCCCTGCAATTGTTGAAAAATAATTGAAACTGTCAGCCGATCAACATTCTTCAGTTATGTCTGATGCCCACATCCTTTTTAAAAGTGTTATTAATTTATCTGAAATTGTTTTATATATCGGAGCAGTTATCCAATGTCTGTTTGCTACTGTTCAGAGAAGTCTTGGTCGGTTTGTTTTTGAAAGAAGACTCTTGTGCTTGCCAAGGCTGTATTTTTTTGAAAAATACAGTAAAAGCAGTGAGATTATTGCAACTTTTCTATTTTAAGATATCCTAAAATTGAATGTAATTATTTTGAAGGGGAAAGCTGGATTTTCAGCATCATAACACCAGCCTGTAGGCCTCGTTTACACTGGCGTTTCAGAAACAATCTCCGTTTACATTACACGACCGAAAACGCATGTCATGACCATTACATTTACGAATTTAGCGGATGCTTTTATCCAAAGTGACTTACAGAACATTCAGGCTCTACATTTTTTTTGTCAGTATGTGTGGGAATTGAACCCACAACCGTTTGCGCTGCTAACGCAATGCTCTACCACTGAACCACAGTAACACTTGACCATTCATGCAGCCATGTACAACCATAGATATGTATAGGTACAGTGGTGTAGTCTACGTGATACGCAGGTATACGCCGTATACCCACTAGGAAAGTCAAAGGATTTCCGTATACCCACTTAAAAAACGTGAGGATACGTAACAACATCGTTTTGTGACAGAACTTTCATTCATAGACAGTAAGTTAGGTAGATATCAGCTGCTCAGCACACACGAAAATGTTCGGCCGAAAATGGCATTATTGGTTTCGGGCCGAAATTAAAAACAGGCGAAAATGTAAACCGAAAATGAATGTCACCCACCTCCCAACCGTGCGCAAGCGCTTAGGTTTCACTCACGATCGAGCTGTTATCACGCGTCTGCCTATCAAAGATTGTCATGTCAGCGCAGGACCGGCGATCTCCTGCCCCCCTTGCAGTGATCTGAATGATGATGTGACTGAGTGTTCGTGCAGGGTTCGCCTAAACACTTTAAGAATAAGATGACAATAAACGAGAACTGTCTGAACTGATCTCGATTTTAGGCTATTAAACGAATTAATGCATCATAACACAATCAAACATTACACATCTGTTAATTAACACAATTAATTAGCCCCCCAATAATTTAATATTATGATATATATATATATATATTATATATATATATTAGTATACGTTTTTAAAAGAGGTCATTTTCGGCTTCAGTTTCGGTTTTATTCTAAATTTTCGGTTTCGGCCCAGAATTTTCATTTCGTGCATCACTACAAAACTGCCTACCCTACCTTTATGCTTTTATACGGCATGATGAAACCTCCTGGGACTGTGCTTGCTTAATCACCCATATCCTAACAGTACTATTTTAGCCATACACACTGTACGGACATCTCGGTCGCATTTTCATCAGTAACCCACATCTGCAGAGATGTAATGTGACTATATCAGCTTGTAAGCTTGAAGCACAAACATGAGCACAGCCCTACAATGAAACAGAGACTTTTTAATGTTTTGTACATCAATAACCTCACACATTCAAGTATAACTTTTTTGGTGTTGGTCAACACTTATGTTGCCATTGCAAGTAATTAAATGACTTAGAATACAGTGGTGCTGTGCATTTTAAATGGTTAATGGGGAAAATGTATTCTTAAAATGCATTCTAAAAATAAAAATAATTCGCAATAAACAATTATTCACGATATTTTGAAGTGCCCACGATAATAATATAGTGCATGTTCATTATCGTGATGTATTGTATTACAGATACTGGCACATGTCTAATTTAAAACATTTACACCAATACAGCCACTTCCACAGTAGGAACAAATATAGACTATGAAAGTCAATGGGTGCTGCCAACTGTCTGATTACCAACATTTTTCAAAATATCTTCTTTTGTGTTAAACAGAAGAAAGAAACTCATACAGTTTTGGAACAACTTGAGGGTGAGGAAATTATAACAATTTTCATTTTTGGGTGAACTATACCTTTAAGAATGATGATACTATATGAATATGGTACCTGGAGCACAGGTTTTATCAGCTGACTGTCTTTTGTTGTTTATAATAAATTGGAATGTTGATAACACATAAGCAGTCTTTAATAATGCTCTCAATTACATGTAGATGCATACTTTATGCATTAGTGAGTGTGGTGGTGCCATGGGGTGTCGCTCTGGGATGGGTGCGTATGAGGCTGGGAGGGGAAAAAAGCACAGTATACTCACTACAAAAAGCTAGACTACACCACTGTATAGGTAGTATGGAGGTATTTTTACGTCATAAAGATTTGCATGCGTATGGTAAGATTTGTGAAAGTGTACATAAGACTAAGCGTAAATTAAATTTGCAAGTGTAAGAGAAGATTTGTTAAGGTGTAAATCGCGTCTCAAGCGCAAGAAAAAATGATTTGCAGCATTTTGCTGTTACTAGTAAGTGTAATTCATGTTTTGTGAAACTGCAACTTCATGCTGACACAAAATAAATATGATCTGCATTCCTATGACTTCCATTTCCAAGACGGAGCTGTACATATCAGATTATTTCGGAAACCTTTTACCCTACATACACAAGTCATTTAGACATTTGACAGTCTGACAGTTTTTTTACACATACAGATTGGTTCTACGCGGTCAATCCGTTTTGCAGTTCTTTAAACTGCTGTTTTCGCTTGCAAATTACTGTTCACAGACTTGTCGTATTTTGGCGAAATAAACGTGCCAAAAGTGTAAGCGCGGAAAAATGGAAGTCATACGAATGCAGATCATATTTATTTTGTGTCAGCATGAAGTTGCAGTTTCACAAAACATGAATTACACTTACGAGTAACAGCAAAATGCTGCAAATATTTTTTTCTTGCGCTTGAGACGCGAGTTACACCTTTACAAATCTTCTCTTGCAAATTTAATTTACGCTTACAGTCTTATGTACACTTTCACAAATCTTACCATACGCATGTAAATCTTTATGACGTAAAAATACCTTCATAAGGTAGACTCTATTATTTAGATCGCGGAACGCGTCTGCGTGCTTGGAGCGGCCGAATATCTGCTATTGTTTACACGGTCGTCAAGGATACGAAGGCCACGCCATCGTTTTCAAGTCTCCGAGTTTTCAAACTAAAACGGGGTCTGCAGCGTTTTTTTAAAGTCTCCGTTTTCGACATTGAAAACGCCGGAGTAGTGTAAACGATGAGCGTAACGTTACCCGAAGCAAAAGTTATGCGTTTTAAAACGAAAACGCACTAGTGTAAACGAGGCCTTAGTGTCACGTGATCCTAAAGAAATTGATAATGGAATGTGGAAAACTGTTCATTTTGCTGCTTCGTATTTTTGTGGCAAATGTGACATTACATTTTTTCCCAGAATTATTTTATGAATAGAAAGTACAAAAGAACAGCATTTATGTAAAATATAAATATTTTGTAACATTTACTGTCCCTGGGGCTTTAGAATGGTAGTGTGTATGTACATTGAAAACAAATGTGAATATTATGTACTACAATTTCATCAGATATGAGAGATAAAAATCAGGAAGGTTCGTCATAGTTTTTTTTTATTGGCCTGAATAAGCAGAAAAACATGACACGATCACTGCACTATCAAAACAAATCCTAACACTAAACTCAATCAGACAGTCTCAATAAACTTGTTTAATCTATCTATAATATGTAAACCACATTTTATAAAAGTGAAAATATCATTCTGTGTAGACCTAAGTCATTATATTCGATCTTGCGCAACTATTTTGGCAACCTCTGTCACATAGGTTTGATAGCACAGGATGCATTTAGATATCAGTAAGCTTAATTCAACTAGTGTTGAAATGTCATATGCTATTATTGATAATATGCTGTGACACCCATGTGTTTAAGACCCTATCCAAATATTACCTCATAAATCACCAAATATAATGGCTTTCTAAATGCCCACTTTTGCAGTTAGCAGTCCCTGAAAAACAGATTCTCTGGTATTGCATGATTTCTTTAAGAAGATTATTCTACAGGTCAGCCCATCTCTAAATGAGCTTTTCTTATTCACAATCTTTCTCGTTGTGACAGCACAACAAACATCACTTTCCCTCCCTACTTATACAACTATATCCCATAGTCCTGTTTCAATTGTCCCTTTACATTTTACTCTGTCTTTGACATATTCTATGTTTGCCTCCGTTTGAGACAGAGCCTTAGTTCCAGATCTTCAGAAAGCTATCCCATGATCCTGTGCAGCAGGCCATCCCATCAGGTGTCACGCCAATACAGCTCACTCTGTTGTCATGACCGGACAACACTCCTGTAAAAGACAAACACTGTTTTAGTATAGTTAATATACAGATATTATTGCATCTATATTGTTCTCCTGAGGTTGACATCCATCCTTGCATCTCTTTCCGGTGACGTACCGACTCTCTCTGCCTTCAGCGAGTCCCAGATGTTGCAGTTGAAGTCGTCGTACCCAGCGAGGATGAGTCTTCCAGAGAGGGAGGGAGCGAGGGAGGTCACGCCGCACATGATGCCGGAGTCCTGGTACGTGATGAGCTCCTGGTCTGAACGCAGGTCGTACAGCTTGCAGGAAGCGTCGTCTGAGCCTGTGATCACTGCATTGCCATTGGGGAAAAACTGAAAGGTGACACATAGAGAAAAATGCATGCATTTATTATGATACAGTCAAGGTCAAAAGTTTACATGCACCTTGCAGAATCTGCAAAATGTTATTTATTTCACATAAAAGATGTTTACATATAGTCCACAAGAGAAAATAATTGTTGAATTTATAAAAATGACCCCGTTTAGAAGTCAACATACACTTGAATCTTTTTGTTTAGTGATAGTTGTTCATGAGTCCCTTGTTTATCCTGAACAGTTAAACTTCCTGCTGTTCTTTAGAAAAATCCTACGAATACTTTGGTTTTTCATAATTTTTGTGTATTTGAACCCTTTCCAGCTATGACTGTATGATTTTGAGATCCATCTTTTCACACCGAGGACAACTGAGGGACTCATATGCAACTATTACAGAAGATTAAAACACTCACTGATGCTCCAGAAGGAAAAACCATGCATTAAGAGCCGGGGCATGAAAACAGAATGAAGATTTTCTTATTTTGCCTAAATATCATATTTAGTTTATTTAGTACTGCTCTTCAGAAGCTACAGAAGATAGTTACATGTTTCCCAGAATACAAAATAAGTTCAATTTACCCTGATCTTCAAATTCAAAAAGTTTTCACCCCCCTAGCTCTTAATCCTTTCCTCCTCCTTTTGGTAAAATAGATACAATTTCGACTATATAGCACAAAACTAGCTGCCACTGTAAGTGTGTGCTGTGTGGATGCTTCAAGCTCTTCTCAGTGGTTGTTAGTGTATCGCTATGTGGTTTCTAAGTTGTTCTGAGTAGCTGCTTTCTGATCCAGGGTCAAAGACTTTAGAATGTTTCTGGTCCCTAAAGATTGCTGGGGTTCCTTTCTCAGTCCTCTGGATTTTTGCTCATTCTCTTAATGATGTACAACTACACCTCAAACTGCACAACTGAACATATCCTTCACGTTTGCAGTGCAAACAGTGCAGAATAATCTACATAATGGACAAGTTAAATACATACAAGGTAGTGGTTTTCAACCTGGAGCCCGGGGCCCACTAGGGGACCTCACAAACTTCAAGAGGGTCTCAAAATAACTTCAAAGTTTGTTTTTAAA
Source organism: Gymnocypris eckloni scoliostomus (assembly GCA_027564155.1). Taxonomy (NCBI): domain Eukaryota; kingdom Metazoa; phylum Chordata; class Actinopteri; order Cypriniformes; family Cyprinidae; genus Gymnocypris; species Gymnocypris eckloni. The sequence goes on along the minus strand of CM050424.1, from coordinate 18,788,509 downwards.
GGCTAAAACAAAAATCACCTCTTGTACAACAGTTGTCTTTCCTTTGAAGAACCAGTTATGTAAAGTAATAAAATTACATACATTTTATAATGAATTAATGCAAATGTATAACTAAAACTATTAAAAGATTAAAACTAATACAAAATAAAATACAGAATAAAATTCTGAAATAAAATACAAAATAAATGTTAGATGAAAAACTAACTGAAATAAAATTAGATTTAAATACATTAAAATGACAAACTAAAAGAAAAAACTAAATATAAATATTTATTTTCTAGTAAAAAATGACAAAAGCACATAACAACAATTGAGCAGATGTCAAATGTCAAACAATTGAAAATAATACATTCTATAAAAATATATTAATAATATTCAACAACAGTGCTCTATGGACATTTTTATAATGTATATACATCCTTCTAGTTTTGTAAAAGTCTTAAATATTTTAGTGGTTAGAAATGTTTTAAAATATATATATTTTTGATCAAAATTAATAAATAAAACTATTCAAATCTTGTGGTCTTCAAATATTTTTGCTGACAATGAGGAGGTGTGGGGAGGGAGTAAAGAAAGGTAAAAAAGGGTAAGAACCACTGGCTTAGTGGTTCAAATCCTGATGAACATATAATATTATATTAAAGTCTTAGCAAGCCCCGTTCATTAAAAATGTAAGTAATCAATATTTCTGTGGTTATGGATTAATCACTGGCTTACGGATCATTCTTACCCCTATGGCGTTGATGTCACTCTCATGGCCTCCGAAGGTCTGTCTGCACTGGCCGTCACGGATGTCCCACAGTTTGGCTGTGAAGTCACAGGCCCCTGAGATGAACGTGTTGAAGTCAGGGGCCACACCCAGAGACATACAGTCACCCAGATGACCCGCGAACACCGTCTTCTGCGTTCCTGTCTCAATGTCCCACAGAACACTGCAAACAGGTCAGAGGTCATGTTATTACTGCTAAACGTTCTTTGCCATTTTAGTTTATAGCTATTAGAAGTGAATGTACCAGGTACAGTCTCCAGAGCTGGTGATGATCTCGCTGTCATTCAGGAAGCGGCAGCTGGACAGGTAACCTGATCAGCACAAAACAGAGACTTCAAGATGCCGCTAGCTCATGTTAAATATATCGCTCTTGGACATTGCAAACTGGTTCACATAAGCTCACCTGTGTGTGCTGCGAGCTCACGCATGACCTTCACGTTGCCATCTTTGCCCTTCAGGTTATAGATGGAGCACATGTTGTCAAGTCCTCCACATGCCACCATGTTTCCTGAAGGTGCGTACGCACATGTCATCACCCACGAGGACTTCAGTGGGATTGCATGCACCTAAACCACAATCAGAGAGGATGGGGAATTAATATTCTACAGATCAAGCTTTATCGGCGAATGGTATTTACATTGAGCCTTATTCGTGAAACTTTCGTAAATATGAATAATTGGTGTGTCAAATGGACCTTTCCTTTTCATTTTAAATAACATTTTAAAAATATGAAACTTTCATGAAGATTGAAATAATTAATGAAAATTTACATCTGAACATCGTTTTACAAACGATTCACACAAAAATGTATTCTGCTTGTGTTTCATGAATTACATCCAATGACAACTTTCTCCCATTCGTGGCTTTATTTCTAATAATTGTCTCATTGAATAATTATGTGCCTTAAAATGTGAGATATGAAGTCACAAATAAAATATGATGAAGTTAGCTAACAAACACAGTCAATTGTTAGATATAATCACAATAGCACTAAATCAAATCCAAATAACCTTGGTTTATGATTAAATGTGTGGCTTAAACCAGCTTCTATAACCTATAAGATCTGAAAGCGTCTCAGTCCTGCTTTCGTGCTTCATGTCATTTAAACACGTCTCCTCTTGCACACAATGTGACCACTGGCAGGTACTGATTTTCTTAATAGCCTTCACCAGAAACGATTTGCATTGAAATGTACATGACAGCAGCTCCAAGTTAAAGCATCAGATTTTGTCATTTGTAACATCTGTAACAACAGATAACGATAGGCTCGATGATTTTTGGCCTTTTGTAGCAAAGTACTAAGATCAGACTTAAGAGAATGTAACACTGAAAAACGTTTCGGTACCTTGTTGGTGGTGTAGCTGTCCCACACAATCAGTTTACCGTCTTGAGACGCGCTGACACACAGTCTGAGAGAAAGACAAAAAAACTAACATCAGGCCAGAAAATAATTTTTCAGGATTCATTTACTATTATTTATTATAGTATTTATAAACATTTTGAATTAGAATTTATTTTATATTTCCAGTTTTCATTTTAGTTTGTTTCAGTATTTTTATGCGCTTTTTATTAGTTTTTAAAATGTTTTTATTTCAGTTTAGTCATTTTACTTAGTACTAACATTGCATTACATTGCATTTTTAAAGTTAAACTTTAACTTAAAATATAACATTTATATTTTATTTTAATACCTCAAACCACAACTAGTGAAGAGTAATACCTAATTATTATTATTTTAATACCTAAAAGCACAACCACATCACCAATGTTACAGGTTTGATTTTAAAAGGACATATGAATACAAAAATCTTAGGATTTTACAAGCTATATATTACATTTATATCACTTACTTATTATAATTATGACCTGGACCAAATGTAAAAATAAAAGTATGAAAAGACTAAAGTGGTTAATTCAGTGTTTGTCTCAAGTGAATTTACTTCAGCACACATGCACGCACACACACACACACACGCACGCACGCACACACAGCATATGCAAAATATCTAATCCCTTTCCAACCTCCTTTCATTAAACAGGATGTGGTTTTGGTGCAGAAGTTAAATTTCTTAATCACATTCAGAACCTGCATCATTAATACAGCTTACTATTGTATCCATGTACAAATATCTGTTTACATAATCATTCATTTCACTTATCTTTGCCCAAATAAAGTGTATTTGGATATGCTTGCAGACTAGTACATGTATTGCTTGTATTTGCATATAGATGTTTACTTCGAGTCGCCCCAGTGCACGGCATAGATTTTGGACAGATGTCCTCTCAATGTCTTCCTGGTCTTTAGCTGGACACGGCCCACAACAGCTGTCCCCGCCACATGATCCTGCAGCGTGAGGTCCTGCACTGTTTTACGAGCCGCCTATAGAGCACAACACATACACATAACTGATCTTACAGCTGAACTGAGAATCAATCGGTGATATTCTGTAAAATTACACAGATGTTTGTGAAGACATATTCTTGACACTAACAGTAATCTCATCCTTCAGGCTCTCCGCCTCCTTTCGCAGTTGCTCCATTTCACCCATAGCAACGGTAGTCAGGCACGGTCACCCACAGATACAGACAGGAAGTGAGGTCAGTAGAGCCAAGAGAATGCTGGGGGAAAATTCTCCTGAAAATGAATATACACTTCATTGTTACATCAATCAGGACAGTGCAATTTACTTTACTGCTTGTGGCAAGAGCTCATTGTTGTTGCTTTCACTGTAATATATCTTCAACATCTATTTGCAATTCAAACTCCCTTCGACCTGGTTTGCAAATCCTCACAAATTAGGATGCATGCAAAATTTCACTCATACCATCACCACAAACATACAAGTGCAGGATGAGTCAGAGTCAAACAAGAAACTACTTTATCATACACCTGCTTTTATATATTCACATATAACACACATAAATAGATTAGTTTATAAATACTTTATATACATCTACAGCACGTTCGTTTTTGGGTACTGCTCCCTTGGAATTAGAGTATTACAGCGGCTTTCATAGAAACAATGAGCAAAACAATAAATAGGTTTCTGCTGAAAACTATCCTGAAACCGACATTAGACATTATTGATGAGGCTTGACTTTCTTAATACTGTCATCTACAATAATTTTGCCATTCGTTTTGGATGGTTCACCTCAGTTTGCTTGTACAATTAGAGTAATTTGTCATTAGCCTTAACGAAAAATATTTTAAAGTAACTATTGAGTTATCCTTACGTTTGAATATCATGCCTTACCTTACAAAGGAAGATTAATGTAGGCTATGTCCTTTTGCTGAATTGTTTATTGAGTCTTTGTGCCTCTCTCGAGCTCTCATGACCAAATGACTTTTGCCTAAAATTTGTTTGAGAGGAGAAAGCGCGAGACAAAGGGGTGTGGATGGGAGAGAGGTGGACCGGTGGGAGGGAGCTGTCCTGTAATGGACATCAAAAATAGCCCTGTTCTGGAACTCAAGGTGAACGTCATACCTGGGATTTTTGTATTTGTCATCAGTGTGAATTAAAGAGTAGTGTTATTATCAACAAGACCGTGTGCATCAAACGCCATAACCAGAATGAGACTAATGACAGAGAGAGAGAGAGAGAGAGAGAGAGAGAGAAGAGAGAGAGAGAGAGAGAGAGACCGAGTTTAAATCCACACTGCAGATTTTAAGGGAGGCCTTTTGAATCAAATCTGCTCTCATCCGATTATTGACTGCTCTTTGCATCTGGATAAGAGCTACAGTAGAGATGGGGAGGGGTAGAGGGGTAGAAACAGAGAGAGAGAGAGCTGGGAATGGCTGTGAAAGTGTGAACTAGCCATCGTTTGAATTTGAGTTTTGGGAAATTACTTTGTTTAAAGAACAGTCTGTCATATTATTATCAAGTCATTTCCAAATCTTTTATGGTTAAAAAGTCCTATAACTATTTATTTATAACTTAAAATTATTTATTATGTTACATTCATCATACTATGATTAATTATTAGGACATTTATATTAATAAAAAATATTTTTTAATATGTGCACCTTTTTAAACATTAATCACAATGTAGAGAAATTATTCATTACACTACACAATGTCTTTTTTTTTGTCTTTTCATCTTCTGATATCTTGAAAGCATTTATTCTACCTAAAGTGAAAAAGTAAAATGATGCTACAGCACCAAAACAAATCCATTTCTTACAGATTTAAATCATAAAACTGATTGACATGTATGTTATGGTTTGCTTCTGATTTAAAGTGAACATTTCCTAGTGTAGTTCATATCATAATCTCTTCTTTTCCATATTTGTAAGTAAGAACTAAATCGGTTGCAATGTATAAAAGACCAAAACTACAGGACTTAAAGAACGTCATCACTTACCTGTACCTCTGGGATGTTTCTCTTATTCCTTTTCAACTCTCTATCCACTTGCCTTTTTCTCAGGACAATGTTCATTCAGGTTTTCTGCTTTCTTCCCTCTGATCCCTCTCTCTCCTCTCTCTCTCTCTGTAAACTCTGTGATGCTTTTGTGATGGGCAGATGAGGATTGGAGGGGATGAAGTGAGATCAGGGCTGAAAGGATAAAGCCTGGGATGGAGAGAGCGAGAGGGAGGGAAATCTGTTAGGAGGAGAGGAGAGAACAGAGAGCAAAAGACAAGAGAACTAAATAGTGGAGAGAACCAGGTCATGGGGTCACATGACAGAAAAGCAGGCGTGAAGGGCCAGGTCAGGGACAAGGACAGATTTTATTTTATATTTAAAACAATAAATAAAGTCACAGATGATGCCTATCCATACATTTTTGCCTTGAAATAATAAACAATGAAATTGTTGGCTAAATATAGAAGTTTTCTTTGAATAGTGCTCAGCTGGATGGGTTAAGTGTCTGTAATGGACTGAAAAACTTACAATGACAAAGTTTCTGAATTAAATTTCCTGAGCCAGATCCTGAAGATCTGCACTGATGATACATCCATAAACTTTTGAAAAAGCCTCCAGATGTTAGAGTGGCCTATTAGTCATGAATGAGCAGGCAGAACATCCACAACATCCTCACATGTCAGTGTGATGGAAGAAAGCTGAAAACAGTCAATAATAGACTGGAGAGACATTTCTATGTATGGGATGATGAGCGGTTTCAGGTCACTGGGAGCTGGTGTAGCGTGCCTTGGAAACTTTCAAAATTAGCTATATTTAGTCTTTGAGATGAGCGGAAGGCTTTGTGATTTAACTACAGTTTAATACACACAAGGTACACTAAGTTTTATTCTTAAGAGTGTGAACACTATTGTAACAAAACATAAATAACATCATTTCTGAAACAGAAACGCGTGAGGACCATGAGAGAATTTTGTGCAACAAAAGAGCTTAAAAGCCTGTGAACATTTAAGGCTTCACTTAAATCAATTTTAGTGTCCTGATTTAGACCTGAGAAACTATCATTATCATAAATATAACTCGTCCTCCCCCACCTCTGAAGCAGACAAAACATCACAGCATGGTGGATAAAATCATCACCCGATTTAACAATGCGACCCATGGCTGAAAAGGATTATGTTCTATTAGGACAAAAGGGAGTGGTTTAATTTTGCATGGATGAACATTGAGGAAAGGTTATGAGCAGCATTACGTTCGGTGTCATGTAAAAAGCCCTTTATTGAAATGAATAGTTAAGATGTGTGCATTAATATAGGATTGTGTGTGTGAGGGTGCATCAGGTTTGGCCTATGTTATGGGGAGCAAATGTCTCCAAAATGAACTTGAAACAAGCTAGATTGTGGGATCAGTCAACACTATCCATGAAAAAAATTGTTTAATAAACGTGCTATGCATTGCCTTAATGAAATAAAATCAGTTTAGATAGGTAGGAGAAAGAAAACATAATTAATGCAATATAGAACAGAAGTTAAAGGAAAGTCCTGAACACAAACAAACTTATGTTCTTAAATATTAGTTAGATTTCATATATTGAATATTTATTTATTTTAATTTTGTACAACAGTTAGTTACAGTCCTGTAAATGTATTTGGTCCAGTGGTATTCCGATCTTGAAAAAGTAGTAAACCATCTGTGTATTTCTCATGTACTGTTTCATAAATACTACGAATTCAAACTTACTACTCTTCACTAATACTTTCTATGTAGTATGGAAACACAGGGTTTAGTATGCAGATCCAATCTCACTTGTCTTTTCACCTCTGTGATAGTACGTTTCAGTCTGACAGTGTATTTTAGTGGTGCGGATTTGTTAGTGACAGGTTACTTACATTGTTACAACAATAGGTGGCGACCTCTGTAAGAATGGGTCGTTGAATCATTCATTCAACCATTTTGTTCAACAACTGTTTTGTTCAGGAACAAAATATCACTACAGTGTATTGTTTAGAGGTGCAGTCTATTTTCTGTGGCTTTGTTCAGAAATATTTTTGTTGAGAATATATGCAAAATTATCTGACATTATTTTGCCTAAAGTTCAAGTTTCTCAGTTAATCCTGTTTACTTTGTTAGTGCAAATTACTCTGTTAAGTTAATAAACAGATGAAATTAGTTTGTCTTAATAAACTTTTGATTGAAATTCCCCTCCGTAATTGTGTTCATTCCCTGATAAGAAGGAGAAGAACATCTTTAATAACTCTTCTAACTGTCAGTCTGCTGTGAGCTCGAGATGCACTAAAATCAAGCCTCTGTTTCAATCAGAAATACATCACAATACTGAAGGAAAGTCAGTCGCAACTTCTGATTGACTTAAAAACATTATCACACTGGCAATAGTAAATCACAGCTCTTGCGATATAACTTAATCATCAGTGGAATTTAAATTCAATTACATACATTTTTTTAAAGATTAAAGTAGAAATTGACAATGTACAGTTTCATACTAAACTTTCTTATTCCAGAAAAAAACACCTCTGTTGTACATTTAAATAAAATGCCATTGTTCACTGGTTTAAAAATGATCAGAGCAATCCTTGGTGTGTCTGAGGTTTCCTAAAGAAAGCATCCTAGAGCACTGGCTAAAAATGGACACTGTGAAAAACCTGCAGCTGTGTGATTACATTGAGAAAGTCAGGTTAAACAAATGTCTCATTCTAAAAAGAACATGCTAAAATGTATGAGAACGGACCCTCGACTGCTCCATTATCACTATTAATATCCACGTTCTTCAGCACATGGATAAAATCCTGCGCACAAAACCAACATGTTCTGTAATGTTATCTTACCATGAGGGAGAAAGAGATTATTCATGAACGCATCTTGGATAGTCAAACATCGATGGAAACAGGTCAGAAGGGTCTTAGTCATTTACATTAGAGGTACATCCATACATCTGCTCTGCTCTTAAACTCTTAACTGTTTTCCAGGCCTGCTCAGTATGAAATGCATATGATATTAACACCTTATGAACCATTAACCATTCTCTATCATCTATTTTACAGCGCAATGTAGATTAATTCTAGTACAGAGGATCAATGGCCAGTGTAATTCAGGCAAGAGTCAGATTTTGAATGCATTAGAGGAGGGTCAGTGGTATTAGGGTTTGGATTTAATGGAAGGGTGTTGTGTTGAGGGGAGTCGGGGTATGAATGATTACATGATTTCATACTTGGATTATTATTCCATACTCTAAATGGGAGATTTGTAAACTTCATAAACAAATGCACTCATTTATGAGGGATTATCTGTAATCTCGCTCTCCATCTCTCTCCCCCGCCCTCTCTTTTTCCTCTCTCATTCCATCAGTGCTAATGTACCGCAGGACGTCAACACCTCCCCTCCTCCCTCTCTCTCTGCTCACTTGTTTTAATGTACTGTTGTCTAGATGTATTAAACACGCGTACCTTCTGTCTTTTTTTTCTCAGTTTTGATTCTGAGAAACAATAATAAATTAGTGATAAATTAAAGGTGTGCACAGTTGCGTTGATCACTTTGACAATGGTCTTGGATTTATATTGACACCTAGTGGTGTGGATGCAGTATGAATAAAACAACAACCATGAGGCCACTCACTCATGCAAAATAACATTGAAGGTTACTGATCTTATGTGCATGTAAAAGTCACCCAAAAATTTTACTTGAATTTGTTGCTTATTCATCGGATCAGATTTGGAGAAATGTAGTATTATATCAATTACTCACCAATGGATCCCCTGCAGTGAATGGGTGCCGTCAGAATGAGAGTCTTAACAGCTGATAAAAACATCACAGCAGAAGCAATGAGTTGAAGTTAAAAATCTCTTTAATTATTAATTGATTAACGAACACAGGTTTGTGATGTTTTATCAGCTATTTGAACTCTCATTCTGACGGCACCCATTTATGCTAACATTTCCAAATTTATTCCACTGAAGAAACCCAGTTATATTGTCACCAAATAACATTTTTGGGTGAACAAAAAAAAATATATATACTTTTAATTTTCAATATGCAAAGAAATTAGAATGAGGAATATTTTCAATAATAAATACTAGTGCTGTCAAACAATTAATTGCGATTAATCGCATTCAAAACAAAAGTTATTTACATAATATATGTGTGTGTACTGTGTATATTTATTATGTACATATAAATACACACACATGCATGTAAATATTTAAGAAAGGTGTTACATTTATATATTAGATATATTTATAAATATATACATGTAAATATTTTCAAAATATATGCTGTGTTTCTTGTTATATATATATACACATAATAAATATACACAATACGCACACATTTTATGTAAACAAAAACTTTTATTTTGGATACGATTAATCACTTGACAGCACTAATAAATAGTAATTATAAAGAAAAATAATAAATTATTCCTTGAACTACAAAATTTGCCCATATGCCACTTATTTATTGTTTTATTCTTTTAATTTATTTAACCAAAATCAAAACAGACATACTGAAACAAAGTCACAAACACATTCACACACTCTCATAGACACATAACCATGTGAAACACTCTGGGATAAATATAAACTAGTGTCCATGAAGAGACAGTGAATAAGCAGAGAGGCATTTGATGTCCATGCATGTCTCTTTGCTGATTAGCTCATTCATCTGTCTCTTACAGTTCATCCCGCCTGCCTGTCACTCTTTCTCTCTCTTTGCTCCTCTCTTTGCCTTGGCTTCTTCCGCTGCGGGCAGTTTTTATGGCACTCTCACCATTACCCTTCTCCTCTTTTACTACACTCTTTCCATCCGCAGCCCATAATTCTTCAGCTTCCTCACGTTCCTACGATACAGTTAAACATGAGTTAGAACATATACATACAGCACTTTAAGTTTTAAATTTTCCATATCAATTTCTCACCATATCTCTGTGGTGCTTTTCAGTGGTGAGCCAGAGCGCCAGTGCACACCGTCGACCCGCTGTTACCGCAGTAACACCATGGGGATTGACAGGTCCTGATGTAAATCCAACCAGTCGCCCGCATTTGGGCTGAACCCTTGCCTGGGAGAGAAAAAAAAGAGATACTGAGATATTGGGTCTCATTCACTGATCATGCATTTGAGCCAATTTGTGTGTGAAATTGTGTATAGCAAATCGTGGTTAATCAATAACTTTTGTATTCAAATTAATTCTAAATTAAGGTAAAAACCAAAAACCATACTCTGGGTGGCCTGGGTGTTAAGATGAAATTTTATACATGGATATTTCATATTTCAAAGGCAATAAAGATTTGCAGAAATGACTAACCTCAGACATAGTTTAGAATATTCATTATTATTACTCCAGATTCATGATATATGAATATAATACTCCATATATAATACTCCAAATTCATTAATATTAGAAAATTTTGAATTAGGCAAAAACATCTCCCTTACAGATAGATATGAAAAAATCCATTATACAGTATGTTATACAGGAGATTTTAATTACATCCTTATGTATTCTATTTGAGATAGCTTATGAGAAATGTATAAACATGGATCTAAATGAAAGAAAACATTTTTGAGAATAGTGGAAGTTTAATCTTACAGTGACTTTTTTGGCATCTCGATCAGTGAAAAAGAATTCACCTCCGTCAAAATCATCATTCAGGTAAAGGACTGCACTGAAAAGGCAAACAGGCAACAGGAGAAAGAAAATCACAGTGTGTGCATAACAGAAAAGTGAAGAAAAAAAACAATATGCACTTTCAAATTGCACTTTTCTTTTTTAAAAGCAGTGTTTGAGCACACTTTATATACTGAACATTTCCAGCAATTATTTCCATCAATCATTAAATTTTATTAAATTTGTACTACTTGTGTGTAAGAAACTTGAAGTCCTATTCAGAATGTTTTACCACGAATCATCTGAATCTAGAATCTTCAGAATTTAGTGAATCAGTGAAAACAACATAAGCAAATGAAGGAAAAAATATCAGAAAGCCTATTTCTAGTGAATTTTCTTTGTGTTTTGCCTACAGCTATAATGTACACATCTATGCACCTGAGATCTCGATGAGTGAAAGCAGGAGCTTCTCTCCAGCACTGCCTGGTTTCCGGCTCCAGGATGCAGTTATCCACATGAACTGGGTGAGAAAGATCCAAACGCCCCTCCTGATGTCCTTCATACACAAGTCATATATGCACCAAACCCCGTTAATAATGTGTGTTTACTGTTTATGTGTGAATGACTGTTCCTGTTAGCACTATAGCAATTTGTACCTGGGATGGCGGAGCGGCACACTAAGTGTGTGTAAGCAAAGTACAGAACAGAGTGACTTCTGAAGTACGAGTCCATCAGAACTTTAACAGTCTCCCCGATCTCATGTAACAGCCTGGCATCTGATTGGTTAACCAGCCCATCTTGAGCCAACTGGAAAACAGTTATTTTCTAGTGTACTATCTCTGTCTATAATTGTATGAATCATTCTAGAATGAGTATTATTTTACCTTAAGTGCTCTGAGAACAGTCAAACCCTCAAACTTCTCATGCGGCGTGTGAGGAGAGCGTCTTCCCTGATAACCATCACCCGCTGATGCAGCAACCTATCATCAACACATGCACAATGTGATTTGAGATTCTTGCAGCTTCTCTGTTAGTAAGCTGATGGGAATTGCACTGATTGCAACAGTAATTCAAATGGCTGATTATTGAAAAGCTCACGGTAGCAAGCTGCATCACGCGATCACATTCAGATTGGGATAAAACTCCATCCAGAACCACACGGTTGGTGCCATTCAGCACCTGATCATCCATAGCGACTGTTACGCCAACCACAGAAACAGAACCACCTGAGTCCAAGAGAGTAGAGGAGTGAGAGGAAAAGACATAAACGCAGGATGAAGAAGAGAAGAAAATTCTACATACAGAATAAAAGCTTTTTATAAGTGTGATATATATATAACCCTTGGTAAATATGATCAAAGGCGGCTGTGAAAATTAATCTGCATTGGTAATCCTTTTGATCTTTTATTTTAAACATTTTTACAAAAATCTAACCTTTCATTGGATAATAAGATTTTAAAATCGGGGAAAATATCATTATGAAATAAATGTTTTCCTCTAATACACATTGGCCACAATTAACGGCACCCTTTTATTCAATACTTTTTTAAACCTCCATTTGCTAGTTTATCAGCTCTAAATTATCTCCTATAATGCCTGATGAGGTTGGAGAACACCTGATAAGAGATCAGAGACCATTCCTTCATCCAGAATCTCTCCAGATTCACAGCTCTATGACGGTGCTGCTTTTCTTCAGTTCACTCACTCATTTTCTGCAGGGTTCAGGTCAGAGGACTGGAATGGCCATAGTAGAAGCTTGGCTTTGTGCTCAGTGACCCATTTTGTGTTGTTTTTGTGGTTTGTGTTTGGATTATTGTACGGTTGGAAGATACAAACATGGCCTATTATAGGTATGCGCGGTATACCGGTACTGGAAAAGTAACGGTATATATTATATTTCAAAGGTACGATATCATAGTTTTGCTCAATTCGGTATTTAATTCGCTGCAGTTGCGAAATGCACCTGTAGGTGGCAGTGCTTCCCAAATTGCTGTGCAACTGGTAAATGTGACAACAGAACAATGTGATTGATCAAACACATACCGAGATACATATACATACATATATGAGATACAGTAAGCTCAATCGTGCGTGTGTGACACGCTAGAACCAGAGAAGCTTTGGTCACGTAATATATGCACTTGCATTTCATACAATTGAATATTAATTGGATTTGAATTGAGCAAGAATTTTGCTATATTAATTTTAGTATCAATGATATGAAGGGATTGTTTCTGCTAAAATCTTGCAAGCGAGAGTGAGATTTAAATGTAATGCTTTTTCTTTGTCTGAAATCTGAGAACAATCTGAGACCGAGAGAAATAATAACTTGATTTTGACGTTTACAATAAAGCAACATTTGTTGCATAATAATTATCCAACTTATGTTGTATTTTGTTCTTCAAACTAAAAGGTTTGTTACATTTTGTTTGCACTATGTTTTTGCACTGAAGAGATAATAATATGTGAATATATTTTCATCTTATTTCTTTCAGTTAGACTTTTTTTTTTCTCCTACATCAAAATGTAACCTATATTCCCTGTAGGTTTTTTGTTACAGTTTGATACAAAGGTATAAAGATATTAATCTGTTATTATTACTATTAATAAAATACTTTTAAATTCACTTATCTTTTGAGGCTGGTTATTCGTCACCTATGGTATCGATACCGAGGTATTACATTCTGGTAGCGTATCGAAGCTAAAATTATGGTATTGAGCCATCCCTAATGTACATTTACATTTATGTATTTAGCAGACGCTTTTATCCAAAGCGACTTACAGTGCATTCATGTTATACATTTGTATTGTCAGTATGTGTGTTCCCTGGGAATCGAAACCACAACCTTTGCGCTGCTAACGCAATGCTCTAACCACTGAGCCACAGGAACACAATGAAGTTGGAGAACACCTGATAAGAGATCAGAGACCATTCCTTCATCCAGAATCACTCCAGATCCTTCATTCACAGCTCCATGACGGTGCTGACAATGTATATACTGTACTGGTATATAAATACACACACAAACACACACACACACACGCTCGTACCTGCATAAAATCCACTATCATCCACTTCTTCCACTTTTTCACCCTGCTTCAGTTTCTCATGAAGTTTCGCTTTCTCTACTCTGAGAAGAAGAAAGGTTTGAATCTGTCAGGAAATGTATTTCACCAAACCCTTTCTACCATTAGTTTTTTTCTATTTTCCAGTCTCACCTCCAGGTTTCTCGCAGGGATTCGGGCACGACGTCCTCGGGAGTCCACAGATCCTGATGGGGACAGAGAGTGAGACCTTTTTTGACTAGTTTCAGAAAGAGGAACAAAATGTGAAAGGTCAAAGACAAAAAAAAACTCAAGAACGGTATATACCGGGTCACTGAATTTAAAGTCCAAGTTTGCCATCCCAAAGTACAGCAGTCTCTTCTCTAGCAAAGCTCTGCTGATATACTTGACAATTTCCTTTGAGAAAAAAGATAAAGTGGTCATTTAAAGTCTGTATTGATCTGTGGCATTGACTCATATATTCATCCATCCATCTAACAGACAGACCCATCTATAAATGCAAACATTATTCTTCCAACCCCATCTCCCATGTGTCAGTTACTCCACCAGTCCATGCATCATACGTTACCTGCATGGGGCCTGTTTCCTGAGCCTCTAGAGTCTGAGTGTAGAGCTCCAGATTACTAAGAGAGACTGAATCTGTGGGGTAGAAGAGCAGCAAGGAGCGCAGGGTCTCCACCGCCCCCTTCAGGTCACCAGCTGCGGGACACCAAAGAGAGGTAACAATTCAAAATTCAAAATCATTTTTGTTGATATAAAATAATTTAAAGCTAAATATAAATAAAAAAACAAAAATGTATAAAAACAACAAACACACAAACTAAAATTCTGTCTAAATTTAAATTGAAAATATAAAATAAAAGCTAATTCAAAATATTAAATCCCATCCGCTTCATAAGATAAAGAATATAGAGTCATTAGAGTGTTGAAACTGTACTCAGATCAGAAATTAGTAAGTACATGTAGTTAATTAATATTACTCAGTACTTACATTTATAATTACACTGTAACAAGGACACATGAAAATAAAGTGTACCGAAATAAATAATCAAGATCGCTAATTTAATTTGTATCAAATATCACTGTGTTGATGTATTACATTGGTGCCTTTAGATAAACTTTATTCATTTTACATTCATTACAATCATTTTACATTCATTTTACACTTTATATTTCACTACTGATTATATCCTGTATAATTGAGTATGTGATGAATAAAAAGAACCTTGAACTTTAAGAACCTTCAACCAAATAGAATTGTTTTCAAAAGGAAACAAAATAAATATTTCCAAAAATAAACACTGAAAAACAAAGAAATAAAGAATACAAATAAATCATTTGTAAATATTCCAAATAATTTGTGACTAAACACCAGTCTGGTAGGAAACATCAGTACTTGTGTCTCAGTGACATCTGACCTTTGAACTGTGCAATATGTAGGTGTTCGAGCTGTAAGGGCAGGAAGTCCTCCAGAGCAGAAACCCTTCCAGGTCGTGTTGACACTAAGGTCACACACATCTGTTTGCATGACAGCAGGGAGAGAGAGAGGTCTGAAGAAACAGAGAAAGACTGAATTCACTGAACTGCTATATAATTGCCAAAATATGCCATTAAAGGCGCAACAATCTATTTAAAACCATTCGGTTTATAAACAAGTGAATTATTTGCAAATAAGATTGTATTGTTGAGATTACTGAGTTTTACTGTTCCTTGAAATAACCTGATGTTATTTGCTGCAATAACTTTATAGACTTGGTAAATAAACATCCTTTTCAC
Source organism: Gymnocypris eckloni scoliostomus (assembly GCA_027564155.1). Taxonomy (NCBI): domain Eukaryota; kingdom Metazoa; phylum Chordata; class Actinopteri; order Cypriniformes; family Cyprinidae; genus Gymnocypris; species Gymnocypris eckloni. The sequence continues at coordinate 18,772,922 of CM050424.1, read as the reverse complement.
CTGCAGCTCTCTCATAAACGCCCTGAACGGTGTCTGGCTCCTCCGGAATGACCCGGGACGCCATCACACATTGAGCTCTGCACTCTTCTGTCTGCTTGAGCGTCTCATTCATACACTCCTTCCACTTCTTCACTGCCTTCACCCAATCAGACGAGCTCTCAGACAGAACGGCTGCATCATACATCTCCTAAAGAATGACAAACAATGTTACAAAATGATGTGAAGATGGCAGAGTAAGAGAACGGCAGTATACAGGACAACTAATACAGTTCATTTCAAAAGGAGTGAGAAAAAGAAACGAGTGCAGTGTAGAACAAGTATGTAATTCACAGAAGTTGACATTATCCAGACATCTGTGTCAGTGTGGGAAGAATCGCCAAAATAACTATTATGATTCACGACAATGCAATTACACTGCCAGCAGTTATGAGAGCTGCTCAGACATCAGTATGCACACTGAGCACATGCAATGATATTTGCAATGGTGTTATTTTAATATTATGTATCATCATCTTTATCAAGATTTATTTTTATCCTCATACACAATTTCCCATAATTAATACATAAATAAATAAATAGGTAATGTTACATAGTAACATCTTTATTTGACCTTCTAAATCTAGCACTCTCTATTTGAATTATATTCTTAATAAACAAACATGTCCCTTTTAGACTTGCACTCTATTCATTTACTAACTGCTTGTTTTCTTAAAAAACTAAAACTAACACTAGCTTTTCTAAAAATGTTGTATTTTATTTTGTTTTCTTTTTAATTATTATAAAAATAATAATAAACAAAACAGTCCAAGTGCGCACATCCAGTGTGCAAAAAGCATTTGAACCAAAACAAAAAAATCAAAGTAGGCACTCCACAGCTCCAGAGATAGAAAAATATTGATTTATGTTCTCAGCACAGGTGACGTTTTATCAGTCTGATGAAGAGCATCTAAGCTCGAAATATCACCTGTGCTGAGAACATATAAATATTTCTTCTATCTCTGGAGCTGTGGTGTGCCTACTTATTTTTATTTATTATACAATTAACAAAAGCAAAAAAGGCCTCTAGCTTTTCTTTTTCTTTATTATATAACTAAAAAACCCTGCTATGTGTACTGTGTTAAGCTAACTGAGACCTGTTATATCATTGTTCTTTTATTGATTGTGATTGATTCCATTGTCCTCATCTGTAAGTTGCTTTGGATAAAAGCGTCTGCTAAATGACTAAATTTAATCGAAAATGGCTGAAGCTTTTATCTTATTTTTCCTACCCTTGTTTCAATATAATTCTAATAAAAATCACTTCTGCTAATTTTAATATATACCAGATGCAAACACAGTTATTTAAGAAAACATTTTTAAGCCTGTCATAAATAACTGAAAGTTAAAATTTCCCTTCATTGTTTACATATACAAATGATTATTTTTATGTAATTCATATTCATTATTATAGTATTTTGAATGAGCTTTGATTTTCAGTTTCAAAATTCTCATTTTAATAATCATGCTTTGAAATTATTCGTTTTTAAATATTTATTTTAAATGTATTTTATTTTATTTTATAGTGTTGTTAATTTCAGTACTTCAACTTCTTTCTTTCAGTTAGTCGCCAAAGCAGTATTTCGGTTCAAGCTTGTATCTAATATTTAGGCTATATTTTATTTTATATCAATTATCAAAATTAATAGTTTTGGCTAGCAATGAAAATGCTGATCTGCAGACTGCAGATTCCCTTCTGTTGAACTCACCCAGTGTTGCTCCTGCTCTCTCTCTCTGTCCTGGAAGGATTCTTCTTTCACTCCTAACAGTCTCCTGTACTTCTCAATGTTGTTCCTCATCTCCAGGTGACTCGGGTTGGCAACAAAGAACGTGTGAGCAGCTGAAGCTGCTTTGGCCATTTTATCCAACTGTATAACGGAGGAAGAGAGAGTTTAAACTCACAAAACAAATCAGGGTAGGTTTACTCAGACCTTTCCATGTGTTTTACCTGATTACATGTTTATGGGTCAAAGACAAAAAAGGGTTTAAGCATAAAAACAATAAGTGTAATACTGCTTTAAATTGTTGCCCCCCCCCCAAATTAAAAAGTTTTCTGTTTAATTTAATAGCAAACTTTTTTCTGAGCAAAAAGTAAATATCATACATTTTTTCCCTGATTTACAGAAGACACCACCTAAAATGTAATTTAGCGTAATAATCTTGTCAGGCATATTTACAACAAAAATCAATTTATGACAAATTTAAAGACTAATTACTTTAATCCCAAATACTAATTAGTTGTAATAAAAAATTTTTTTGCCACTATCCTAGATTTTGCCCATTTGTCAGTAAGAATTTTTTATATGTTATATTTTTTAATGTTATAATATTTTAATACGTACAAGTCAGAATAAGCATGCTATTTGAATTTTTACATACATATTGTGTTATACTGAATGACAATGTAACATTATTTCAACTAAATTTTGACATTTATTCTCCAAAAACTTATTTGAAACCTTAAAAGTAGACACTTTACTTACATTTAATGTGTTTTCTATGGACATAAAATGTATTTTGATGCAGACATCTTAACGTCTTTGACCCTTATACACGATGATTGGTCATTTTACCTTGTAGTAGGTGACTTGCAGGTAGTTATAAGGGTTGCGTGTTCCAAATTCATACTCAATGTCTGAAGATACTGGGAGCAGAGCAGCAGGAGAGACGCTTCGACCCATACAAAACCTCACACACTCAGCTCGCACCTGGATCCAGTCTAGTATCCCCAGGTCCCAGAGAGTAAAATCCTCTTTGTCTACACACACACACGTACTGAACCGGATAAGTAATAGAAAACTCCTAGCACTGTACTACTGTAAACAAGTGATTTACTCCAGGTTACTGAAACACACACTGAGATGGAGATTTCACACACACACACACACACACACACACACACACACACACACACACACACACACACACACACACACACACACTTTGTGCATCTGTACAAAAAGTTAGTTACCTAGTTTGGACATTTTGTCATCTCCTGCTGTTAAACACTCGTCGTGACATTTTCGTCTGGTCCGCAGGAGCTTGTTTCGCGTGGAAATGGATTTCTCCAGGAACTCCGCTGCGCGCTCCCAATCCTCCCTAAAATACGCCCGAACCCCGCGGTAATAGAGCTCGTCGTACGGGGCTGGAAGTCCGGGTGAACTCTCTGAAGATAGTCCGCTGCCTGCAGCCGTGAAGACATGGTTGAGAATGAAGAGGAACGCCACGTATACAGGGCTTGTGTTTGAGAGTAGCGCCATAACGCAGGGACTGCAGCTGGGATGTGAGGAGAAGAGGAGGAGGTCACACAGAGGAATGAGAGAATACGTGCCCGGCAGCGAGAAATATACAGTACGAGACAGGAAAACGAATGTGTTTGTTTGAGGACAGGTTTGCTCTTAAAATCAAGTCAATATGGGTGCAGAATTACATATGAATTTACTTACTATATAATTGCTTAGTTTCTAAAACGGTTAAAGACTTTGATTTAATCTATATAATTTACATTAAAATATTGAAATCGTTGGAAGTATTTATTTAAATAGCCAGATGAAAAAATTGTACCTTGTGAACATTTACATAATTTGTATTAGTAAACAGTGTTGTTTATGTTTAACATTTAAAATAAATGAACAGTTTAATTTAAGATTTACACCAAGGACGATAACTATAACCAGTTTTATTAATCGCTCTGGCTGAATGAGAATACAACGATATTGTTGGCTTTCAGAACGATTTGTCTCCAGCAGATAAACGATGTAATTACTGACAGCCAATCAGAATCCCCCAGACTTTAAAGCGCTCGAGCATCTAAAGCAGCAGGCTTTGATTAATAAACACGACGTTCTTTGTGTGAACGGGTGTTTAGAGTTTGTATTTGCTTGATGTAATCATGATTTGTTTATATAAAAACAAGATAATGTGATATCTCCTAATTTAGTTATAAGTAATTTATGTGTTACTACGCCGTCTCCAAGTATTTACTTTCATTGTTTTGTTGTAAGATACAGGCTAAATCTATTAGGATACAATCAAAATAACAGTTGCAGGATAACCAATAATCTTCTACACTTAACCCAAAGCAACACCATTCATATATTTGATACATCATTAGCCTACTTCTTTCTTTCTAGTTGCAATCTGGCGCTAAACTTGTTTTACGCACGCACTTACACTCCCAGCCGCGTGAGGCCAGTATTGTTATTTACACGAGGTGAAAATTTCCGCTTTCTCATTTTGACAACTGTTAAGGTTTCCATTTTACCGTAATGTACTAAATACACGAGAATTTACAATAAAGGTTTATTTCTCTTCAGTGGTGAACTGCTAAAGAAAGTAATTGTTATGCCATGATGGCTATACTGCATTAAACAATAATTTAACTCTTGCATGAAAGTAATTGCGCTAATGCTCATATAAGTATTTTATGTGATTATGTCTAAATTAAACGGGGATTGTAAAACTCGTCTGCGCGCATTTTTACGCTTTACGGTTAAATACTTGTGGCTGTGAGCGTGTGTGCAGCGCCCCTGGCCTCGAATGAAACACACTGGGTCAGCAGCAGCAGCTTTTCATTGAGGGGAAACTGAGAGAAAGAAGGGGGCTGTCAGAGATTTGAATCAGACTGTATTTCAGGAGCGGAGTCAAAAAAAAAAAACAGGCGGGCCAGCGTGTGAAGGCCAATATCGTGTTTAGCCAGAGAATGACGGAGGTTAGCGAGATACTGATGTCGGTTCTGTCTACGATTCGGGTTCCGAGGCCCGGAGATCGTGTTCACAAAGACGAGTGCGCCTTCTCATTCTCCAGCCCGGTGAGTTCAGCAGCGGCATGCGACTGCACAGTCATCGTGCACTTTCGGGACTTATTTTTATGTTTATTTATTTGCGTAAGGTTGCTGTTTTGCTTTTGTCTTGCCAGGAGCTGTGATGTTTGCTAACTAGCGCTCATTGAGTGCACAAGTTTGCACTATTTCCCTTCATTATGTCAAGCGAGTCATCATAGTAATGTTGACTTCGCACTCTTTGGTCACATCTTGATTAAACCACTAATTTCCCTTAATTCAGTTTTAATATCACCTTATACACTACTTTAGCTAGCTGTGAGCTAGTTATAACGCTAACATGAGCTAATAGCTGCAGAGTTTCTTTCCTGGGTGAGTCTGTGTGCTTCAGTAACGGTTGTCATGCGCGTGAGACCGCCTCACCGAACGAATGATGCTGACCATCACTCGTTCTGACCAACATTATCTCGTTCAAACAATTATTTCCTTTTGTTTCAGGAGAGTGAGGGAGGCTTGTATGTCTGCATGAACAGCTTTCTTGGCTTTGGAAGTAAGTATGTAGAGAGACACCACGCCAAAACCGGTCAGAGAGCTTACCTGCACATTACCAGGACACGGAAAACACAGGTAAGCACAGAAACACGCGACGCATCATTCTGAGCATTTATACATAATAGTCATATATGGTTTAATTAAACATTGGTAAATATTTGAAGTCTCCAAACAGAAAAATATAATGGGCGTCAAACAGATTTCCTGGACACTCCTTCTATCTTTCATTGGCCAGACAAACTTATAACTCCGACCCACTTCCATAAAACACAGCAGAGGACCTAACTGAGTTAGTCCATGCGTATGTTTAATTTTTAAAGATGTTTTATCCTCAATGACCTCGACAGACTTTACAGGACTTCATATACAGGACTTCTCCAATCATTTAGTCTTGCAAGCTCACGTTCATCTCCTCTCTTGAGTTACACACCCAAATATCAAAATCCAATAAGAAACTTATGGATAGAACCAAAGATCATTAACTTTTATCTTTTGGTCCAAACACACTGGCACTCGATTGCATTTTTTAAAAACTTTTCTGGAAATCAGTATATACATGACTTATTTATGTCCTTGCAAACTAATATGATATAAAAGAAACCGCTTGAACTTTAGAATAAATTTTACATATGGTATTAAAGAAAATATTTTAACATATTACAACTTCATGTAATATCACTGCATTTAATATCCTAATTCATGGCAAATATAGACTAACCTTGTCTGTGTATCAGAAGGAGGATGAAAACAATTCTGGATCAGGTGACCCTCCGAAAAAGAAGCCCACAAGACTAGCCATTGGTAAACACCAACATACGTTTTAGTTTTCTCAGTTTTGTGTTAAGATTGTTGTATTAAGTTTTTTATAAAATGTAAAAGGCTGAAAAGTTTGCATGTATTTCTTGCAGGGATTGAGGGAGGGTTTGATGTTGATCAGGAGCAGTATGAAGAAGAGGTCAAGGTGGTTCTGTTCCCAGACCGACAGGAAGTGACATCAGAGGATCTAGCCTCCATGCCAGATGTTGTTCGGGAGCGGGTGAGTCATTTTTTATTGTATTTTTTCAGTATGTAATAACATAATAATAATAATTAAGTGAATGCTTTATACTCCATAACAGAGCAGACTTTGATTGGCTGTGTTGTGTCGTTCACGTTTGCAGGTGTCTCTGGCGATGGCGGGGCTGCAGGCAGCAGACTCAGTGTCGCATGCTTTGCAGGTGCAGCAGTGGGACGGAGAAGTGCGACAGGAGTCAAAACACGCAGCTCAACTTAAACAACTCGACAATGGGGTCAAAATCCCTCCGAGGTGCATACATGTGTGAATGTTGTAGACACATTTGATAAGTACAGCTAAGCTCAGGAGAACAAAGGAGTAAGTGATTATTTACATTTACATACTTCCGTCTTTCTTTCAGTGGCTGGAGGTGTAATGTCTGTGACCTACAGGAAAACCTGTGGATGAATCTGACAGATGGGAAGATTTTTTGTGGACGTAGATATTTTGATGGCTCAGGGGGGAATAACCACGCCCTCTTGCACTTCCAGCAGACTGGATACCCATTGGCTGTCAAACTCGGCACAATAACACCTGACGGAGCAGGTGGAATTGTCACACAAAATCAAATTAAATCATGCTGACGTTGAATATTTCAAGCCAGTAAACTTTTGAATGCTTTACTGTTAACTAGGATATATTTATGATGACATTGTGTGATGTATTTGTCTCTGCAGATGTCTATTCATATGACGAAGATGATATGGTTTTAGACGCTAAGCTTCCAGAACACCTTTCTCACTTTGGCATCAATATGATGACTATGGAAAAGGTACGGTCGTCTCAAAAACCTCTTCTTAAACTGCTTAAGAAGCTGTTTTTTAGTGTTTCCCTCTCTTTGTTAGACGGAAAGAACCATGACTGAGCTGGAGATCGCAGTGAACCAGCGTGTCGGAGAGTGGGAGGTGATTCAGGAGTCAGGTACCACTCTGAGGCCCCTGTGGGGCCCGAAGCTCACCGGTATGAAAAACATGGGAAACAGCTGCTACCTCAACTCTGTCATGCAAGTGCTCTTCACCATCCCAGACTTCCAGACCAAGTCAGTGCCTCTCTGAATGTTTGTCAGCCTTTGTGTGGTTCTACAGTTTTTGTCATGATGATTCAGCAATTTTTCAGCCATGGATATAAAAACATACACTATATTGCCAAAAGTATTGGGTCACCCCCTTTTAATGAAAGGTTTGACTTTAAATGCAAATGCATCACCAAACACCAATGACATATGGGTACAGTCATTTCATACACTTCAAAACTGTTGCAACAGAGGTGGAAATATAATCTTTAAGTACATTAATTATGTTTCCATCTTTGTTGGAAGTGCCTTTTTCTCTTCTAAAGAAGGGGGTTTCCCAGTACTTTTGTCCATATAATGAATGTACAAGTAATGGTTTGTACAATGGTTTGGTGATGAGTTTTTGGCTCAAGGTCTGCATTTAAAGTCACATCAGAGGTGTTCAGCTGGGATTATGACTTGGCTTTCTGCAGACCAGTCAAGTTCTTCCACACTGACTGAATCATCATTTCTCTTTGATCCTTGCCTTATACACAGATGCACTGTCATGTTAGAATAGAAAAGGGTCCTGTCCAAACTGTTGCTATAAAATTAGAAGCACACAATTCCCTAGAATAAATCATTATATGCTTAAACATTAAGATTTGTACTCATGGAAATTACTAAAGTAGTCAAACCTTTCATTAGAAGGGGGAATATAGTGTATCTATAATCATTACAGTTCAAAGATTTAGAACTGTAAGATGTTTTAAAAAAATAAATTATTCAACATTAAATTGGTCAGAAGAGACAATGTTGCAGAAGATTTCTGCTTCAAATAAATGTTTATTTTTTACTTTTTAGTCATTGATTGAAGGGAATGAATAAAAAAGAAATATTAAGCAGCACTGCCGTTTGGAACACTGGTATTGAGAAATGTTTCTTGAGCACCAAATCAGCAGATTAGAATGATTTCTAAATGATCTTGTGACACTGACTTGAGTAATGGCTGCTGAAAACTCAAATAAAATTGGGTTGTAATATTTCATAATAATTTTATTCAGATAAATGCAGCCTGCATAAGAGTCTTCTTTCAATAAAATAGTCTTACTGACACCGCATATCTTAATGGCGGTGTACGTGTGTATTATACATGGATGTTTTGTGCATTTTATGTTTATAAAGAACTATTGCTGCTGAAATAAATTCTCTAAATGCATCATCTCTCGCTCTCTCTCTCTCCCTGATACTCAGATACGTTTCCAACATCGACAAGATCTTTAATGAGGCGCCCAGTGACCCTACCCTGGATTTTAAGACTCAAGTGTGAGTACCTGTCCCATAAACTCTAGTGAACTTTAGTCTAAAAGAGATTATTCACCCCCAAAATATTGCTTTCTTCAGTAGCTTTCAAATCCCACTTCCATGTATTTAAACTTGGCAAGCCATTTTGCTTAAACAATACGGGGGGATTCCTAATCACTGGTGTCAAAAACATCTTGATGCCCGATGTTTAAATATACACAAATTATGGTCTGTTTCTCACAACCCTTGCATGACTTAAGAAAACTTGGAATATATGAACACTTTTCAGTGTTCATGAACAGTTTCATGTTCCACAGCAGAAAGAGTGTCATACAGGTTTAGAAGAACATGAGTGACAAAATTAAGAGTTTTTACTGCAACACAACATGAAACAGCACTAGTTTGACCTACAAAAGGAGAAAAAATAACAACCACAACATAAAAAACATCAACGACAATCAAGCAGTAAGAAAAATATCGTCATAAGTTTGATATTCTTATTGTTATCAATGTGTTAAAGAGATTTAACAATAAGCAAAATTTCTGCAAGAAAGACATCAAATCTAGGTAAAGTATTGAGAAATTTGGTTTTATGAATAAAAATGTACAATACAAAACAAAAAATGAACAACAAGATCGATAGCATGGTCACTGCCAGAAAAATACAAAAACATCTTTCAGTGAAATAATTTTTAATCTCAGACTGAACCATTTAGTCCTGTGCAGGGGCTTCAGTAATATCCTATATCCAGCAGATGTCGCCATACATCAATTCTCCCTATTACCTCAAAGAAGATGGGGAAAAAACATGATTATCTGCTTTGTGTCAAAGAGCTCAAACAATATAATGATTTTATAAAGTAACCAAAATTAGTATCTTTCTCCCTTAATTTCCTTTCTTTAAAATCAGAGCAAAGCTGGGTTATGGCCTTCTTTCAGGAGAGTACTCTAAGCCGGCCCCTGACCCCGGAGATGAACCCAGTACCTCTACTGAACCCAGGGTATGTACACATGTTGGGTCTCATTCATAAAGTGTATGTTTAAGTCATTCATTAATAGATCTTGTGTGGAATATGACTATTTTTAGCAAGAAAATACAGAAATGGATTCTGCTTGTTCAGGAAAAGTCATTTATAAATATGACTTTCTTTGTACAGGGTGACCAGGTTGGCATAGCACCTCGCATGTTCAAAGCTCTGGTTGGACAAGGCCACCCTGAGTTCTCTACCAATCGGCAGCAGGATGCGCAGGAGTTTCTTCTTCACTTTATAAATATGGTGGAGGTAATGATGATGACTTTCTCTTGCTGTTTCTGTTTTACACTACTTTTGCATTCACTCATTTTGCGTTTTATTTATGTTGGCCAGAGGAACTGTCGGTCTGGCATGAATCCCTCAGAAGCTTTCCGCTTCCTAGTGGAGGAGAAGATCGTATGCCAGCAGTCACAAAAGGCCAAATATACCCAGCGAGTGGACTACATGGTCCAGCTGCCCGTTCCCATGGACCAGGCGACTAATATGGGTTAGACACACATAGTATGCTTCTGTGTATCCAATCCGTTTTATCTTCCTCTCATTTATCATCTCTTTCTGTTTATCAGAGGAGCTACAAGAAGCAGAGCATCGTCGAGAGGAGGTGGAGTCATCTGGAGCCCCTCCCCCTGTCGCACCACGTGCTCAAATCCCATTTGCTGCTTGTTTGGCTGCTCTTAGCGAACCGGAAACACTCACAGATTTCTGGAGCTCTGCAGTGCAAGCTAAAACCACTGCCACGAAGTAAGAATAATATTCATTTAATTCTCAATTAATCTGTTATTCTTCTATGTGTGTAATAGTGTCTTTATATCTCCTTGTCACTTAGGACTACTCGCTTTGCTTCATTTCCTGACCATCTTGTCATCCAAATTAAGAAATTCACCTTTGGCCTGGATTGGGTTCCTAAAAAACTAGGTGAACTATATATTTTTTAGCTGTTTGATAATTTAACATGTTCAAATTGCACAGTTAATTATATAATTTTAAGTTGTTCTGTTAATTGGTTGACAGCCCTAGTTTGAATACTTGTATATCACTGTAATAGATGTGAGCATTGATGTTCCTGACACACTGGATTTGAGCACGCTCCGTGCTATGGGACAGCAGCCGGGGGAGGAGCTTCTGCCAGAGGTGGCTCCACCTCCTCTCATGACCCCTGATGTGGAGGTTAAAGGTATCCTGGGTTCCCACGGCAACGAAGAGGACGACTCCCTCTACTCCCCACTGCTGTGTCAGTCTGTCTTTTCTCCTCTTTCCGACTGCATCTGTCTGTCACTTAAGCCTTTCTTTCTTTCTTTCGTTGTCCTTTGTTTTCTTCTTTGTTTACGGTGTCTATTTAAATTTTATTGTATTCATTTGAGTTTAAAATCTTTATTTGCTCTATATATATAAAAATGATATCTTATACAGCCTTAGTTAGTCTTAATATTTAGTTTTCAATTGAATGTAATTTATTTTGGGTTTAAAGGAACAGTTCACCTTAAAATGATCCAATGAAGAAGGGTGAGTACATTTTCATAATTTATTTTTAAGATTTTGAGAAATTACAACATTTGCTCACCGGTGGATCCTCTTCAGTGAATGGGTGCCGTTACAATGACAGTTCAAACTAGGGATGCAACGATACCATTTTTTCAGAACCGATCCGATACCGAGAATTCTGAGTATCTACCGATACCAGCACAGTTTTTTTAATCAATGTAGAATTTCTCTACTTCTCTGTGTTAACCTGATCGTCACTCTTTTGAGTGTTAAACACAATCTACTACATATACAGTGGGGCAAAAAAGTATTTAGTCAGCCACCAATTGTGCAAGTTCTCCCACTTAAAAAGATGAGAGAGGCCTGTGATTTTCATCATAGGTATCCCTCTACTATGAGAGACAAAATAAGAAAAAAAAATCCAGAAAGTCACATTGTAGGATTTTTAAAGAATTTATTTGCAAATTATGGTGGAAAATAAGTATTTGGCCACCTACAAACAAGCGAGATTGCTGGCTCTCACAGACCTGTAACTTCTTCTTTAAGAGGCTCCTCTGTCCTCCACTCGTTACCTGTATTAATGGCATCTGTTTGAACTAGTTATCAGTATAAAAGACACCCGTCCACAACCTCAAACAGTCACACTCCAAACTCCACTATGGCCAAGACCAAAGAGCTGTCAAAGGACACCAGAAACAAAATTGTAGACCTGCACCAGGCTGGGAAGACTGAATCTGCAATAGGTAAGCAGCTTGGTGTGAAGAAATCAACTGTGGGAGCAATTATTAGAAAATGGAAGACATACAAGAATACTGATAATCTCTCCCTCGATCTGGGGCTCCACGCAAGATCTCACCCGTGGGGTCAAAATGATCACAAGAACTGTGAGCAAAAATCCCAGAACCACAGGGGACCTAGTGAGTGACCTGCAGAGAGCTGGGACCAAAGTAACAAAGGCTACCATCAGTAACACACTGCGCCGCCAGGGACTCAAATCCTGCAGTGCCAGGCGTGTCCCCTGCTTAAGCCAGTACATGTCCAGGCCCGTCTGAAGTTTGCTAGAGAGCACTTGGATGATCCAGAAGAGGATTGGGAGAATGTCAGATGAAACCAAAATAGAACTTTTGGTAAAAACTCAACTTATCGTGTTTGGAGGAGAAAGAATGCTGAGTTGCATCCAAAGAACACCATACCTACTGTGAAGCATGGGGGTGGAAACATCATGCTTTGGGGCTGTTTTCTGCAAAGGGACCAGGACGACTGATCTGTGTAAAGGAAAGAATGAATGGGGCCATGTATCGTGAGATTTTGGTGAAAACCTCCTTCCATCAGCAAGGGCATTGAAGATGAAAGCGTGGCTGGGTCTTTCAGCATGACAATGATCCCAAACACACCGCCGACAGCGAAGGGTGGCTTCGTAAGAAGCATTTCAAGGTCCTGGAGTGGCCTAGCCAGTCTCAGATCTCAACCCCATAGAAAATCTTTGGAGGAGTTGAAAGTCCGTGTTGCCCAGCGACAGCCCCAAAACATCACTGCTCTAGAGGAGATCTGCATGGAGGAATGGGCCAAAATACCAGCAACAGTGTGTGAAAACCTTGCGAAGACTTACAGAAAACGTTTGACCTCTATCATTGCCAACAAAGGGTATATAACAAAGTATTGAGATGAAATTTTGTTATTGACCAAATACTTATTTTCCACCATAATTTGCAAATAAATTCTTTAAAAATCCTACAATGTGATTTTCTGGATTTATTTTCTTATTTTGTCTCTCATAGTTGAGGGATACCTATGATGAAAATTACAGGCCTCTCTCATCTTTTTAAGTGGGAGAACTTGCACAATTGGTGGCTGACTAAATACTTTTTTGCCCCACTGTAGATAACTTCCTTTTGATGAAAAATAACAAAATATATAATCATAATCTATGACACAAATACTATTATAAACTAGGTTAGTGCAAAATTCAGCAGCAAAAAAATAGACTACTGTAGTAAAATCATGGGTGCACAATAATTGTAATATTGAAAAATCTATTGAAAATGTATTTACAAATAAATGTGAATAAGTGTACGACTAAATCTGGTAAAATGTTACACATTGCTCTTTTTATTGTTGTAAAATACATTCATGAAAAAAAAAGCTAATAAATTTATATATAAATATATACTATTAAAATTAAAAGACATTTATTTAAAATGTATAGCACAGTAATGAAGACAGCAACATATGATAGATAGGACAGAACAAGAAAGACTATTAATAATATTTAATTGTGCAGAAAAGTATTATAATACGAAAGGCTCCAACACAGAGCGGCACAAAGTGCTTATCCGCATCCCGTGCAGCACGAAGTCACAGAGCGCCGGCTGTGCAGCCCTCCGAGTCCGCACAGAAAAATACAAAGGGAAGAGATATTGATGCGTAGTGTATTAAATCTGTGCATTAGTATGAGCATTTTCTTTTAACAGTTTTAAACCTCAGTTACTGTGTGCTCTTGAAGAGAGTTTGACTGTAGTAACCGAACACAACATGCTGAATGTAGGATGACAGATAGCTGCAGTGGAGAGAAGAGTTGACTTGAACTTGAATTTAACGACTTAATTATTCATCTATACCTCAGATTAAACTATGGAACAGCTTCAGAATACTTGAAATATTGTGCATGGAAACTTTATAGTGTTTTATGATGTTTTTGTGGCTTTCGTGGGGCTCAACAATAACACAGAATAGTATAGCACAATATCGGATTTGGATCGGTTTCGTCTCACCGATACCGATCCGGCAGAAAATGACCGTATCGGAGCCTATACTGATCCAGAGTATCAGATCGATGCATTCCTAGTTCAAACAGCTGATAAAATCATCACAATAATCCACATGACCCCAGTCCATCAGAGCAGGGGGGTTCCTCCTGAAGTCCACGATCATCTCCTGAGTTTTGAGTGTTTAGCTCCAGGTTGTTAAGACTGCGCCAGCCAGCCAATTACTTAACCTCCTGTCTGTAAGCAGACTCATCTCCGTCATTGATGAAGCTGATGACTCTAGTGTCGTCTGCATACTTCAGGAGCTTGACCGAGGGGACTTTAGATGTGCAGTCATTGGTATAGAGGGAGAAGAGCAGAGAACGCAACCCTGAGGGGCACCAGTGCTGATGGTGAGAGTTCTGGATGGGAGTTTGCCCAGCCTCACTAGCTGCTGCCTGTCTGTCAGGAAGCTGATGATCCACTGACAGATGGAGGTGGGCACACAGAGCTGTGTGAGTTTGTCTGAGAGAAGGTCAGGCACGATGGTATCGGATTCAGAACTGAAGTCCACAAATAAGATCCTTGCGTAATTCCCAGGTCTGTCGAGGTGTGGCAGGATGTAATGCAGTCCCATATTGACAGCGTCATCCACAGACCTGTTTGCTCTGTAGGCAAACTAAAGAGGATCCAGCAAGGGTCTAGTGATGTCCTTCAGGTAGGCCAGGACCAGTCTCTCAAGTGACTTTATGACCGCAGACGTGAGAGCGACAGGTCTGTAGTTGTTAAGGCCAGTGATTTTGGGCTTTTTGGGGATGGGATTGATGGGGGAGTGTTTGAAGCAGCAGGGAACTTCGCACAGCTCCAGAGATCTGTTGAAGATCTGTGTAAAGATGGGGACCAATTGGTCAGCACAGACTTTTAGACAGGCAGGTGAAATACCGTCTGGTCCTGAATTTTTCCTAGATTTCTGTTTTCTGAAAACCTGGTCACATATTCTACACAGACTTTAAGCGCAGGTAGAATGGTGGGGGAGGAGGAATGTATGAAGTAGGGCTGCAGGCTAATGATTATTTTTATTGTCGATTAGTCGACTAATCTATCGATTATTTTCAAATTAATCTATTTATTATTTTCTTTGTTGATGAATTCTTTAAATAATAACAATAGCTTCTGCTATTAATCTTATTTTATTCAAACGTTTTCTCATAATTAATACTTTACAAAAAATAAATAATAATAACAACAAAGGAGATAAATATTTATATATACAATAAATAATTGATACAAAATAAAAATTAAAGAATAACAAAAAGAAAAATAATAACAATAAATAATTAATAAAAAAGAAAGAAAAAATTACAGGGCAGTGATACAATCAATAGGAATGCACATTATGGCTGCATTCACAGTTCTGTTTGGGACTGACAGCAGTTGCTTACAGGTTAGAGACTTGAAATTTTGTATTTATTCAGCAGATTAAAACATCTGCTTGAATACATATCTGTATATGAATGACCAGCTGAAGTCACAACCACATTCAGGCCTGACAGAATCAAAAATCTCACGATCGCGCCCAAGGCACTGACAGAAGCTCCAGTGGATCTTAAGATGAACGCGAATGATTCCTCCTCCTCCATCTCTGTGGGTGAATTAAACCCGTCATGATTATATAGGCAACTCAATGTCCTGTGCTGTTCTGTTCATTCAGCGCAGCTTTGAATGCGGTTGTGAATCCTGACAATGTGAAGGCGTCAGTTCAGCTATAAATGCGGTTCTGGGGGTCGTATAATAATAGAATGCTCTATGAACGCTCAATGAAGTGAAGTGATGTTGTCAGCAAATTTTCATTTTTGGGTGAACTATTCCTTAAGCAAGCATAAATTTTTGTATTAATAATTTTCATTAGCATTCATTCAGTGTAATTATTCCTTGAAATATTGATATTAAAAGATGTCTGTAAAGCACTCTCTCTGTATGTCTCTCAGCTCCAGTGTTGGATGACTCCACAGTGTCTCAGCTGTGTGAGATGGGTTTTCCTATGGAGGCCTGTCGGAAGGCCGTGTACTACACAGGCAACACTGGCATTGATGCTGCAATGAACTGGGTGATGGGACACATGGAAGACCCTGGTAAATACACTCATCAATGAGTGTCAGCTGTGAAGAAGAATTTAAGTAGTATGCAGATTTCCAGTAAAATTCTCTGTGATTTTCCCCAGATTTCTCAGCTCCTTTAGTGTTGCCTGGATCTAGTTCTGCTCCTGGCACCACACCCACAGAGAGTCTACCTGAGGAACATCTAGCAACTATTGTTTCTATGGGATTCAGTCGAGACCAAGCCACTCGTGCTCTCAGAGCTACGGTAAGACACGTCAACTGTCTCTCTTAACCCGTGGGATACAAAAAGTTTTATTGATTCATAGACCTGATACTAAAAGTGTATTGTCCCTCATTTTGCATGCGACCCAACTGCTACATTGCGTACATTTCACCTCCGTATAAAAAAAAAAAAAAAAATGTCATTTAAAATTGTGACACCCAAGAAGTGGCGTCACTGAGATTCTCTGATTAAAGTATTCAAGTCACACAAATCATGGTCCTAAATTTTGGTAACGCGTAGCAAAAATTGTAAACTATTAATATAAATCGAGAATAAAACCTGATAAGGTTGACAATCAGTATGTTACAACTGCTTTGTGCTTCATTTAACAGGCCATTTTGTTAATTGAAGATTGATTAAAATCCTATCTGTCAATTTCTGTATTTGTAGAATAATGTTCTCGAGCGAGCCGTGGACTGGATCTTCTCTCATCTAGATGATCTGGAGTCCATGGATGTGTCTGAAGGTGGACGCTCGGAGGGAGGAAGTGAAGCCAGTCGGGAACCTCCTCCAGGACCGCGTGTCCGTGACGGACAAGGAAGTATGTGTTTCTGTGGTTTTTATTTAATGTGATTTTTGTAAACGGTATCATAAATATTTTGCTCTTCTCATCTTTCCCATTGTTTTGTCCTGAAGAGTATGAGCTTGTTGCGTTCATTAGTCACATGGGAACAAGCACAATGTGTGGTCATTATGTCTGCCACATCAAGAAGGACCAACAGTGAGTGAAGTTTTTTCTCCACCTCTCTCTATCAATATCACTTTTTCTCAGTTTTAATGTTTTTACTGTTCCTCTTTGCTTCTCTCAGGTGGGTAATCTTTAACGATCAGAAAGTCTGTGCCTCTGAGAAACCACCTAAGGACCTGGGCTACCTGTACTTTTACAGAAGAGTTGTGGAATAGAGTAAACCAGAATAGCATTTCTCATACACACACACACACACACACACACACACACACACACACACACACACACACACACACACACTTCTGTATCTGATCTACTTGGAACAGTAGGCCCAGACTCCTGGTTCTGAACTGATGCACCATTTAATAAGTCAAAGCACTTCTCCATCAAATATATTCAGTACCGAGAGAACCCAGATGTAATGATGACAGAAGGGAAAAAAAGGAGATGTAGGATGTGCGGATTAGTGTTCTGACTCGAAACGCCCATGTTGTTCAACGCCTTACCACACACACACACTAGTCTCCTTCGTGCCTCCCCCTGATTGGATAGTGGCTATTGTGACATCATCGCTTTTAGAGCTAAGCTCCACCTTCCTTTCCTTTATGTGTTCCAGAATATTTCTGCAAATGTTTAATGGCGAGTAAATGTCACTAAATCACAAAAAACAGCTAAATATTATATATTGGAATTTGAAATTTAAAAAATGAATGCAAAAAGTATTGTGCAGTTTCACCTATTTCCTTATGTTTTGTTCTCCTTTTTGGGGGGAGGAAAGAATTCCTTTTGTTGTTTTTGCTTTAAAATAAAAAGTGTCTCTTTGCTCCTGATTCTGCGTGTTGCTTATGTGTGTATAAAGGAACTTTCTGTCTAATGCAGTGTCAGCTTTAATAAACATTTTATGTTTATTACAGAAATAAACATATGTTGAATGCATTGGCAATACTGAAAGTGGAAAGACTATTGATAAATGTAAAAGCATGAAACATCTAAGTGTATTAATTTATTTATCTGGTTAACAGCGTAAAGTTAAAGCGTCATGATGTTTCACTGCTGAGAAGGAAATTAGTCCTTTGGCCAGGGGCGGTTCTAGGGTGAGTGGATATACGGGGCTTAGCCCAGAGACATCCATACCTGTCAGAATACACTTTAAATAAAATATATTTAAAAGACACATTGGCTAAGAAGCTTTATTTTTTAAAGCTGTAAATCTTTCAAAAATATTCATTATTAAAATAAAATAGTCACAATGAGTTAAACTGTAAACAATAATCTATACTCATTCTCAACCGTTATATGATCAATATGATCCAAAATGCAAATCCACAATTTAAAACGAATAATAAATACAATATCATGATTAAAAACCTAACCTATATGTGTTGTTTTACAGTGACACAGCTCAGTAACAAATAACGTATTTTTACGGATGGCGAGACTGTTACAGCGATAAGTTATATAACGTTAGTAAGTTACAGATACCTGAAACGGCGAATTCTTGCCGTTTAAGTGCTGGCTGGGGGTGTTTTACTTCCTTTTTGGAAGAATTTTGAAATGTCCATTTTTATTTTCAAATAAATTCATATAGTAAAATACCACACCAATTAACCATGGCTCCCAAGATCTGATCTCATTGGCTGGATCATATAGAGCCTATAACTTCTTATCGTCGATTGGCCAGTTTATATGTCAGTCAAAATGGCAGCCTCAGTGGGCGATCCTATCAGGAGTGAATGAATGACAACGTAAAGTTGACACTTTTATATGTGCAGAGAACAAATCTGCGGTTGAAATAAATATTTTTATTGCGCATGAAAACTCAGTGATAGTGCTTACGAGGCATGGTAATAAAAACATTAGTGGCTTTACTGAAAACATTCGGGGCTTCAGCCCCTTAGCCCACCCCTAGCGCCGCCCTGCCTTTGGCCAAAGTCCTACTTTGACTACTGAGAAGACAACACTTGTATTAATCTGCAAATGCTGACATCGATTATTTTCTTGTAATATAATGTATTTGCATATTAAGGTGGTGTGACTCTTTATAAGCTTAATTCTCAAATCTAACCTTATTTCAAGGATTTCCCAGCGAGAGGTGCACATGAGAGGCGTTTTCTGCCCTACATTGGTTGTTCCTCTCTAAACATCAGTTTTCTCTCTTCCGCTCATTCCTCAGTTCAGTTTCTTGCAGGTTCAGGGTTTTGTGTCGCCTGGTTTCTCACGCTAGTTTTTATCAGTTGGATTAAATGCGCAGAACATTCCTCAAACTTTGTCAACAAACATAAAACAGCATCCAAACGTGAGTATGAAAAGAACAGCGTTCAGCTATAAAAATACCTAACTTACAAATGGTTTCTTTAAAACAAGGAATATCAAGATAAAAAAACAAGTACCAGAATAATTGATTTGTTTCTGCTCGAGGTACCTATTTAACAACCAAACGAATATCGCATTTCTTTAATACTCGATCGGAAGCCATGATACTCATGTTTTATCTTTTAACTTTATTGCGTTTTAAATGTTAAATATTGTGGCTAATCATATGAATATCTATGGACTGACGTGCGATTTTTTATTTATTTTTAATAGCTAATGTTAAGAGTTGGACGTAAACGACATTAGGTAGACTATAGGCTACACGTTTATAGATTATAATATAATCACATTATTTTGTAGGATTTATGAGAATTTGTTATCCTATCTTTAATGACAATAATATTGCTTATTGAAATCGAAATGTTTATTTGCTCTACTAGGTTAAGGGAATCTTGCGTATGTTAGTATACACTAAAAGTACACTGTAGCGTTTACAAAAAAATTACAGTAAACATTTTCATTGTTTGTTTTTGTAAATAGTATGTAGCCTACAATCTGGAGGCATTCTAGGCCTATATTTAACTGGTAGTTTGTTTAGCATAAAAGGAAAATAGGCCAAAGTGCATTTATCTCCGATTATTCGAATTTAATTCGAATTTAATAAATTGAAATTATGAATATTTCTAGACCAAACGAAACGAATGGAAACGAAACAAAATTTGTGAGTTGCGTTTGTGGCTCATAGTTACATACACTCAAAAAAAAAAGTTGTTGAAACGAACTTAAAAATTAGAGTAAACTTTTCCCGAAATTTAATTACATTTTCCCACCAAAATCTAATTTGTTTGAAATGAGTTGTTGTAATCTTGTTGTATAAACTTAAATTCCTTCAGTGAAGACTACAAAAAAAAATTGGGTCATTCCTACTAGATAAAGTTTTACCATGCCATGCCTGTGCACAAAACAACAGCAGGGCACAGTAAAATATAAAATATGATAAGCAAATAAAGAAACATACAACAGATAAATTAGGTATATACATACAAAATAGACAATGTAAATAGGCAAATTATATATGTAATAGTTGCAATCCAGCCGCTACATTGTGATTTTAACATCAGTAGTCTACACTCAAAAAATAATTCATTGGATGAATTGTAATTGAGTTGGGCCAACTCAATTTGATCAAATATAGTTTAAATTAAATTGATACATTGATGAAGTGATGTTTTTATGCTTGCTAAAACATTTAACTGGATAATAAATTGTTTCTACACTCAAAATAAATTATTTGTTGGATTTACTTAACTTTATGCATTAGCCAATTTGTTAGGCATAGCATATGATTATATTGCATCCATGGCATGCCCATAATTGTTTCTTTGTTTTTAAAACAATTTTGTGTCATGTTAGCTGGTCCTCAACCCAATCACATGCTCTACACTTTACCACAATGGTAACCCCCAAAACACTAACATACCAGAAACTCTTTTAAATACAAACATAAAAAGAACATTAAACATTAACAAGTCTCCCAATTTTATCATCTAAATAAAAATGCCTAAAATAACATTTTATTTCAAGATTTACTCTCCTTATCAGCCCTGTGCAAAGCATGATGGGAAGGAAATCCACTTCCTAGTTACACAAGTAAAATCGAACGAAAAATATTCTTGTTGACTCAATTAAAAAAAAACGTGTAAACCTAATTGTTTTTAAATTACATTGTTTATATTTAATAAAATTAAGTTGGGACCATTTTTACCAAGAGTTATGTTGTATGAGCTCATTTTAATTAAAAAAATTGAACAAAGAGCAAAAATCATTTTTTTGAGTGTAGCCTATGCTTTTTCCTGTTTGCTCTTTTTTCTTTGTAAAAGAATGAGCCTCTTGTTATGAACAAAAATATATCAGTCAGGGTTTTCTCACCAAAATAAAACTCCAGGCTTTGATTTATTGACACTATATATATATATATATATATATATATATATGTAGCCTATATAAATATAGCAGCTGAATTCTTTGTCATCTTCAAGAAACGGCTAAAAACACATCTCTTCCATCTTTATTTGACCCTCTAACTCTAGCACTCTCTATTCTAATTCTATTTTATATAAAACATATATTTGTATATAAAAAACACCTACACACAGCACACACTTGACCCTCTATCAATTGCATATTTATTCTCTAACTACTATCTTCTCTTGAAAAACTAACATTGGTTACCTTTTTCAATTCTATGTCTTTCTTTAAAAAACTAGGTTTCTTTCTGTTTTCTTTTTTATTCAATCCTATCAACTTGTTTAAAACAAAAACAACCTTGCCCGAGACTCTCATTGCACTTGCAGGTTGTCCCTCTTTTGTTGGTTTGATTGCTTCTATTGTCCTCATTTGTAAGTTGCTTTGGATAAAAGCGTCTGCTAAATTACTAAAATGTAAAAGTAAATATATATATATAATTGTATTACATTTTTAGAAAAGGAACAGGATGGCAATTTCAAGAACCTGTTTTTCTCGGTATAAATAAATGCATACATAGCATTGTATTATTCTAAGCTGTTCTATACATTTTTTTAAACAGTCTATAATTACTTAAACTGTACAGCTTTCTTGGTCTTGCTGTGTTTAACCCTTCATCCTTCTCTCTATCAGCACTGTGTATATGGTGGGGGAAATGTGAGGTGTTTTACAAAAAACTTGGGGAAGAGGTTTCCATGTATTGTGGAGTGGGTTCAAACAGTGATATAGAATGGAAATTTAATGGTGAACTCATCTTAGACATTCGTGGCAAAAGTGGAACTAAACGGAAAGGTACCAGTTCTTCTCCTTTCAATGAAAAAATTATTTTTGCATTGCAAAAATTTAGAAATTTTGTGAGTAGTCACTCTAATTGATTTAAACTTTTATAGGTTCCTCCCATATTACATCAAAAGCAAAAGCATATGGAGACAATCTGAAGGTTCCCGGACTGGAGATAAGAGATGCTGGAACCTATTCCTGCAAGCAGTCAGGGAAACAACACATAGTGCATGTTGTGTCAGGTGAGAGACGACAGCAGTGGTTGTAATTGATCTATTTTTAGAATGATTGTATTTTTCATATTTACTCCCATTTCTCTTTCAGTCTTTGCTAAACCAGGCCCGGTACTGGTGCAGTCTAGTTATGCAGAGCTGCACTGTGAGATTACAGGAAGCCCAGATACTAAAGTACAGTGGCAGGGACCTGGTGGTCAAGAAAACATTATAAAAAAACAAGTAATTCACCTGAAATCTGTGACTTCAAAAGAAGCAGGCCAGTGGACGTGTCTGGTCACTGATGGCTTTAAAGTCAGTGTGACATTGACTGTTGTTGGTTGGTGTCCCTCAGTAGTATTCAGAATGAGTGCTTTTTTAATTACTATAATGCTTCACATTTCATGCTGTCAGTGACATTTGTCTGGTTCTCCAACAGGTCCTCAGACCACAGCTGTTAATGTTTCCAAAGGGGAAGATATAGAGCTGCCCTGTTCTCTTCCTCAGGGTGTATCTCAGCGTGTTGTGGGTGGGAAATGGAAGGCTGACCACCTTCCCAAAGTCTCGTTCCCATCCCTGACGAAGACAGCAAGCAAAGGATTACACTGGAATGGCAAGAATGTATCAAAAGTCAACTGTATTACTGGGCAACTCAGCACCAACTTTGATGTCACATTGAAAAATGTGAATACTTTACACTGTTTTTAATAACCTAAAGAATGCCTTTTGTTTATAAATAACTATTTGTGTAATTGAAAAGGATCCATGGATGTTAAAGGTTCTTCCAAAAAATTTGCTCATATTCTCTCAGGTGCAGAGCAGTGATGCCGGGACAGTGGAGTTTGAGGGTGATGTTGTGGACAAACCTTCAGGTAAAACAAAACAACACTGCACAGCTTAGCAAAATCAGTCTTGGGGCCTCGTTTTATCAGAACCTCATCATTTATTGGCAGACGTTAGAGATTTGTCAGTACTGTACATATACATATTGATATTGGACCTTAATTGTGTATGATCATTTACCCTATATTTACATTTAGATTGTTAGCTGTCATCTAACTCTCACTTAAAGGTAATATATTTGTTCATACTTTACATTAACATATTGGATGCCTAAATTGTCACAATTGAAACTATTTATTAGATTTTTAGTGTTATTTTTAATTTGAAAAATAGTATAAAATCAGCCATTTATCGTTTATCGGCCGTAACATGAAAATAAGTATTGGTATCTGTCAGAATTGTATTATCTCTGCATCCCTAGAAGCATGGATCTCAGTAGAAATGAGGCCCTTTTATGTGAACTAAGCAAAATGCCAGATTCAGTCTCTGTTATAATGATTACTGAACAGGTGGAAGGGGGTCCATTAAAAGGAATCGGATACCACCTGCAGTTATAGAAACCATGACCAAGGAAGTGTATGGTCTAAAGCTGTGGATCTGGATTGCTATAGGAGCCAGTTCTGTGGTTCTGATCGGACTTATCATCAGGACTGGTGTTGTCCTACAAAGGAACAAACAGAAGAAGGTGAGAGAAAGAAAGCAAACAAGCAAGAAAGCAAGCAAGCAAGAAAGGAAGTGGCTCATTTAATGTTGTGTTTTTTTTTCACGTGAGGAAGCTGAGATCCATGCGGCAGCCTCTGACAGCCAAAGACTACTGCCAGTGCAAAGTCCTCCTCCACTTCCAGTCCTCTGTGTAATACAGTGATACTAGTATTAGTAACAGTCAGTCTTAAGTTTGTAAAAGCTTTTATATTTCCTTGAAATATAATTAGCTAAATCAAAGATCTAAATGTTAACCCAAAAGAAGATATCTAATGTTGTAATTGCATTACATGTTCTGTTAAAATGAACTAGACTTTATTTTAAATTGTTCAGTATTTGTCTGTGTTTTTTAATATTTAAATGTTTATGGTTGTTTCCCTATTTTTACATTTAGATTTAATTTGCCTTTTTTAATGCTGTACATTTGAATGCAACATTGCAAGAGATTTATTTGAAAATTATTTGCACAAAATTGTTTAGAGTTTTAAAATCAGCCATTTATCAGTTTTGGACAGAATACGGGTGTTTACACCATATAGTATATTTACTGGTAATGCATTGTGGGGCACAGCATTTGTTTATTTCCTAAATGGTAGTTAACAGTTCATATAAGTTGAAGTATAAAGCATAAATGCACTATAGTAACTGCTAAAGTGTTATAGAAGTCTTACAGCATTGGTTTTTAGCGCTGAGAAAGAAGTGGAGTTGGAAGAGCAAGCGAGACCACTTCCTGTGCCCAGACAAACCGCACCCACATCAGGCCCAAACCATACCAGCTGAGAGGAGCAGACCTTGCTATAGTATTGGGTGATGAATATGTGGTTTACTGTACATTTAAAACAAAATCTGTTGAATCTATGAAATCTTTTCACAATAGTACTTTTTGAATGACATGAATGTTGAATGTTTTTAAAAAAAATAAAATGTGAATATTCTTTTAAAATGCTTCTGCATGTGTGGCTGCTGTGCGTGTGTGTATTTCCCCACATTTTAATGAGCAGAAACTGGTGCAGCTGGAATTGTTGTAGTTCACAGGTGTCCATTCAAGAACAGCTGTTCACAGACATCAAAACAAACAGAAAAAAATTGCATGTTTATTTTGTCATGTGCAGCAATTTGAAAGAATGCTATCTTATGAAAAAATTAACCAGAGTTTGACAACAAAAGTATACATATTAGTACCTGAAGTGTACATATTAAAGGGACAGGTCACCCAAAAATGAAAATGTTGTGATAAATTACTCACCTAAACCTGCAAGACCATTGTTCATCTTCAGAACACGAAGATATTTTTGATGAAATTCAAGAGATTTCTGACAATGCATGGACAGCAATGCAACTAAAATGTTCAAACGGCCCAGAAAGGTAGTAAAGACATTGCTAAAATAGTCCATGTGACATCAGAGGTTTAGCCGTAAGTGTGAAGCTACGAGAATACTATTTGTGCACAAAGAAAACTCAAATATTGATTTTAATCAACAATTTCTTCTGTTCCGCATCAGTCTCTGCATGCGTGTGGTAGCCTACTGCTAGAACCCAGATGCACTGTGTCTTGTTTAAAAAGTGTTCCTTTTGTGTGCAAATTCTTTTTGACAGAATTGTTTTTGACAGAATCTTTTTGACAGGGTATTGTTTGTAACTTTTCTGAGTTTAGTATAACATGAAATGCACTATTTATAAAGTCAAAGACATTAAAATGCAAGTGAAAGGAGCTTTAAGAATAACTATCTGATGCAGACAGAAGGCCGGTGGTGTGATAAGTCATGTATGACACAGATAGGAGTAAATAGTACTTGTGCTTACGATGCCACAGACACACGAGCGTAGAGCTACGCAAATCACGTTACAGTTTCCTGTCGTGTGTGTATGACGGAGTGTGTTTGGAAAAACATGTCAGTGTAGTTTGAGACCCTGAACAGGACACACTCTCATCTCATCACAACTGTAAGTATTGTTCTGTTACTATGACAAACACAAACCATGCTGCTTTATTTTATAGGCCAGTCTGAATGCCTTTGTTTTCTCATATAGGCTAAAGTGGTTTGTCTTCAGCTAAATGTCTCTGACACAAATATAGCGAGCCATAAAAATATTCCAAACAAAATGACAGTGGTGGAGATGTGTTTGTTAGTTAATGATGTATACAAGCTTGTTTTGATCAGTACAATCATATGGTCCTATTTACATGTTTAATACATTGCAGTGTGAAGTTTTGCGCATAAGTTTCAGACGCCGAACTGACGTTTCTGATGTGCTGTTTGTAATAATAATGGTAATGAATTAGGCTATCAAAAGTTGAATTGCTAATGATAACATGAATAATCATTTGAAAATAGATTTTTAAGTGTACTATGTATTATTTACATATACATATTTGGGTTGTTTTTCAGATATTTTAATGCAAAATTGTATCCTTAGAGTAATGTTTTTTCACTTGGTAATAAGTGTTTGTAGATTACGTCTTATTACTCTTATTTCTGTAGACGTGGAAGATTTGAAAGTGTTAGCCTTCATAATGCAGAATATTAACAGATATTAGATGTTTTATTATTATGTTTAAGTCTATCTGATCTGTAGGCCAAGGCCTCAATTTGGACTATTAATTGAATATTCAAAATTATTTGTTATTGACAAGGTAGACTCTTGTAAACTGGATGAAGATTATGCCAAAAGACTTTATGTATTGTTCAATTTTAGTGTTTTGTAGTTTTGTGTGATAGGCAGAATGTTTTTACAGTTTTGTGATACGTTAAATGTGTACACTAAAAATTCTGGGTTGAATACAACCCAGCACTGGTTAAAATATGGACAAATCCAGTAATTGGGTTGTTTAGACCCAGCGGTTGGGTTACTACAGCTGGGTCAAAACAATCCAATAACTGGGTTTGTCCATATTTTAACCAGTGCTGGGTTGTAATTTAACCCAGAATTGTTTTTAGAGCGTAGGCCTACACAGTTACACTGAATCAGTCAAATAGGATACTTTTGTATTTGCCTTTTTGTATTTGCGACATTTAATTGAATTCATATGAGGTCACTGAGATACCATTTTGAAAAAGTGAAACAAATGTGTACATTTAAGTAACAGTATACAAGCAGTGAGGTTTCTTAAACTACATAAAACATCATTCACAAAATTAGACGTTTTACATTTATGTTTTCAAAGTATATTCATGTTAAAGACGCTAGTATATATATCACATAATTAATTGGTTCAAAAATGTGCAGGTACAGAATGCCGATCGTTCTCTATTATTAGTTTGATACTGTCTGTGCAGGAAACAAAAACTGAGGACAGCTTTTGCGCATAACAGCAATGATTTATTTTAACAGACAACATCCTTACTTCTACCTATAACTTTACTAATGAAAATCTATCCACATTAATTGCAGTTTATCCAAATCTCTTTTTATACATTGCCCACTAAGTCAGACTTAAAAACTAATGTCATTGCATTAGATATAATAACAAATATAACATCAATATATAAAAGAAAGTGGCATCTGCGAACAAAATGCTGCTCTTTGCTCTATCTTTTCTGATTCCTATAGCTAAAACATAGTGTTAGCAACGGCAAGGTCGTAGGTTTGATTCCCAGGGGATGCTTTAACCTGATAAATGTATTCGAATGTAATCTATGTTGATTTGGATGACAGCCCACCACATGTATACCCTGGCTTTAAATTGATATTTAGTGGCCATATGAAGTAACTTCCCCCTATGTTTGCACAGGTGTCTTAACAGATGAAATTACAGGTGTAGTTTATCACATTAACTCATCTGAGAACCTAAACGCATCCAAATACTTCTAGTCTTCATTTGAACAGTAAATCTATTATATTATTATTTAACATAAATTCTATCACATAGTTTGCTTGAAATTTTGCTATTTAAAAAACAACAATGCAATTTAATGTAATATTTTATCATTCATATTTTGTTATTGTTATGCAATGCTTTTCATTTGTTTGGCTTAGGTGTCCAAATTCATTATGAAAAATAAGTTACGATAGAAATACAAACGGATGCCCGATGAAAAAAACAACAACTGTGCGTCATTGTCAGACATCGCTGTCTTCTGTTGAAGATATAGTTTTGTTCTTTCAGAGCAAAATCAAACAAAACATGGAAGAGATACTTCGCAACCACATTAATTTAAGTAAATTTTTCAGGAGTCCAACATTGTAACACATAGCATCCCTCAAGTGAATAAAACATGCAAGCATGTCAAAGATATCATGTAGCCATTCTATTTGTCGGCGTATACTATTGTACTCGCAAATATCTGGATATGGTTATCTTCCATGCGTGCTTTTTATGACATGCTAATTTATTCTGAAAGTATCATAATCAATTCAGCATGACTAACTATATAGAATTATACTGACCTTAAGCAACAACAACAACAACAACAAAAACAGTGTTTTGAACAAGTAGAGATCAGAGGAACATGTAGAAGACACAACTAAACTGAAGCATTATTACATTTTTGTCTCGTTCTGTCATGGCATGATAGACCATTTGGGAAAAAAATCAATGCAAATCATTAAAAACATCTTCTTAAAATTCATCCCACCAAGAGCACTTTTGACCTCAGATGCAGGTAACGCCGCACAGTGAAATAATTGACATATATTTTTAATAATCACCTTAGGTTACACTTTATATTAAGGTGACATTATTATAACCTAATTACACAAGCAAGTACTGAGTAATATTAATTAACTACATATTTAATTATGTTATGGTTGAGTTTTTGCTTATGCATAATTATGCATAATTTACTATAGCATGTACATGTAACAAGAGTAATAACATCACCTTAAAATAAAGTGTTACCTCATCTTATGTTTTTAGTTATTGTAGATACAGAATATTAACGATGAACGTGTAAAACAACAGATTATAACAGTGAATTTTGCCTTCAGCTGTTTGCGGTCTAATTCAGCGGACTTGTGGAATGGCTCATTAAAACACTTGTAGGACAGAAAATGCTTCTAAACACACTGAGAACAAAAATTATGGATCAAAATGATTAATTGAGCACAATCATAAAATGTAATATCAGCTGTTTGCACACCTTGCGTATACCAAATCGTTTCTTCAAATAGCTTCAATCTCACAGGCAAGGAATTGTTTGGTCACCGTCGAGATCTTTTGCTATCATGTTTTTCTGCCTATCTGACCGATAACTTAATATTATGCTCAATATAATACATTACAATTAAGATTATTCGTATGCTCAGGAACAGAAAGTACAGTATGTTGTTTATCAGTTAAACACATTATATAGAATAAGCCATTAGCCAAATAGATACATACAGATATACACACACAAAGTTCAATTATGTGCATACATGCATCCATGTCAGTCTATGAAAGAAGTTTGTATGACATGCATATGCAGTATGCCTTACATGTACAATAATCTTTAACATAGCAGCAGTCATACATTAATGTGCCAGTCATTAGATGCTTACTCTGAAAAGTGAAGGAATTACACTATGTTGAACAAGCCGCTAATCCACAAGGGTGTAACATGATGTGAGTATTCATTTCATAAAAAATTACAGAACTTGTAATTGAATGAATAACTTCTAATTTTTGTAGTTTCAGTAACTGAAATTTTAGTTATTTTGTGTTATCAAATGAAATTCATAATTGTCTTACAGTATTTTATGTACTCTTAAATAAAGTCACAGGACAACAACATGATCTCTTGATCTTCTGAGAATTCAGTCTGGTAAAAAAAACGTACTTTTCTGACTGTAAATGAGGAAAAATAAGCCAGCAATTGTCTTGAAATCATGAAGTCAGGAGAATAAGATATAAACAGCAAACCAAGTGAGAAAAGGAAGAGCAAAATGTAATGCATTGTCAAGCATAGAACACGTTTTTCACAGATTCTGCATCACCGAATGTGCAATTTAAACCAATAAATTATATAAAAGAAAACACACTTTGGTGTAGTTCAGCGCTACTTTACAATGGGTGACCCTTTATTTTCATTAATGCAGTTGGCACATATTGTGAAACGGTGACTTTAACAAATAGTCTGAAAATAGAGTGCACCTGCGTTTGATTTTGGGGTTTGTGTGCTGCTGTTATGAAGCAGGGAGAGATTTTCATAATGAGAGCAGGATTCCCTCTTTCACAGTGTGTCATACAGATATCTTTCTCTATTTCTCATCCTCTCACTTCAGCTTTGTCCCACACACATACCACACATTTTGTCAGAGGGTTTTCCTACCCGACCCTTAGTTTTATTATGAAACAGAAAATGCAATCCATTAGAAAGAAATGAGCATGTGGCTTTATGGATGGTCTGGGACGACTGTTATGGGTGAGGCAGTCAACAAGTTAGTATGTTTTTGAATGTTTCATAATGTCCTCTCAGTTAGTCACACTCGGGACATCTAGTGATGTGTTCAGCTCAGTATAGTAAACAACCATCATCATATACAAATCCAAATGTGAATTGCAAAAAAATAAATACATTTTAATGTATACTCTGCATTCAGAGGAAAAAAACTCCATGTGAGAATGAAAATGAGATCACATAAATACAGGAAATGACAAAGCAGATTCCTGAAAATGGCGGTGACCTTTTTATAAGCATTTCTGTGAAAGTCAATAATAGGCTAATAACAATAATTTGCAGACTTCAACAGAAAAAAAACACAACGTGCAAGAAATAAAATGACAAACTTAATTACGCAATGGAACAGAATCACAATCTGTACCGTGAGGTTTCGAAATTTGCCGTCTACAATATGATCTAATCTTCTGTACATTAATCTAAAAATACACATTTTCGTAAGCACCAGCCCAAATGTCAGTAATCTCTCATTCTCTCGACGTCTCTTTCCACTGACATTTAGTCATGCTTGCATTTCAAACCTACAGGACTTCATTAAATGGAGGAGGCTTGTAACTGAAAACTCAAGAATGAAAGAGACGAATGCAATTTATCTTTCTATGTAATTTCCATTCACTTTTCCAAAACAGTTCGTCTACCATGTGAAACTCTTACTGTAGAAAACCAAAAGCAATGGCGTCCATCTTAGTCATCTTCAGCGCTCTGCGCACCTCAAACTTCTTCAACATTTCCTACGGCCCACAGTCTGAGCAGATGTGTGTGAATCACTGAAAGTTTCTAGAGGGATCCCCTTTTAGTCACATAACCATAGCGAATCTCTTACAATGTATGCATAAAATTCTCACTAATGTTAGCAGACCACACGAAGACTGTGGCAACAAAGAAGAAAACTGCAGATTGTTCGCCCCAAAATACCTTGACACAAGTTAAACGGGTAAGATGTGTGGGAGGCAGAAGGCAATACGAGTCTTTGGTTCTTCAGTCGAGTACACACCGATTTGCTGAAGGGGAAACACGTAACGAAAACCTGTATGGGACATATTGAAATAAATCGCCCACTTTTCCTGCTTGCTTTCTTTCTCTCTTTCGGTAATGATTATGTTGGTGTCTCAACACCTTTTCAGTTTATGTGAGTAATGAGGGATCCCTCTAAAATGGGTCAAACCTTTAAGCTCTGAGAGAAAAAGATCGATACATAGATAGATAGATAGACAGATAGATGTGACTGGTGTAATAAAGAACTGTGTGAAGCTAAAGGTACTGTATTTTTTGAAGAAGACGAACTGAGCACGGCCGGAAGAGAGAGAATGATAGAGGGGTGAAACCTCAGACACAGATGTGAGGCAGGCAACGTGTTTGTTTCAGCCTTCATGTGGTTCCCCTTAGCAAACCACTCCTGTCCTACAGCGCTGAAATATGCTCAGTACCTGTCGCTCTCTCGCGCTTTTCTGTAACGTACTTATTCTTCTACAGCTGGATGCTTTATTCACCCTTAAACATGTTACAGTTTTATATACTGATTCCACTGGAGAATTCACAAATAACTTTTTTTGTGTCTATGTCTTAAAAAAACCAGACAAAATCAAGGAACTGCTTAGACGTGATTAACTGATGTAGAGATGTAGAGCTTCTTAATTTCTGAAGAATTTGGTCAAAAAAGCCCCAAAGATAAACCTTACAGTTTTGGTTCTTGTTCAGAATGTTGTTCTTTACCAAACACAATGTGCTGCAAATAACGACTGAAATATCTTCATTTTTAAGAGTGCAGCTTGTTTAGATAGGTGTGTATGAAGACTTGTGCTTGGCTTCTGGGCTTCTAAATCCTCTGTAACACAAATGTAACAACAATCATAAGACTTTTAAGACAATACATTTGTGCTTATGAGGCATTTGATTTGGTGACTTTCAAACAATAAATATAAGAAATAAACAGTCAGCAGCTCTAAAGATCAGTATTGGGCAGAAAGATGCTGACTTGACTTAGAATTAAGCGTAACTTACAAAAACAGAACTACCGTACTATTTTTACGTCAAGTAAAAAAACATTGTTCTCTTTTACTAAAAACCACATGGTTGACCATTGTATTTCATGAGCTTTCATTTCAGTATTTGTTTAATTTGTGTTCCTTTAAGGAACCGTACTGGTTTAAATCAGTTTGTCTTATAGCAGAAGTGATATATTAGAGAGAAACCTTCTTTCAGGCGTTAAAAACAGCCAAGTTAACATATGGAATTTGTCCATTTTAGAGGCAGTTGAGTTGTGATAAATTGCAGCCTTTTAATAACATCAGAAACAAGAATCATCAGTTTATCACTTCTTTAAAATCAATAATATATATGATCTATTTATAGCTCTATGATCTATAAATTAATGCATTTAATCATCATTTGCCTCATAATTGCTTATTACATAAGTATGCCATACATTATAAATGGATTCAAAGAATTTACACTAAACAAGTTCACGAGTCGTATTCACACCTTCAGATTTTTTTCAATAGTTTCTCGTTTCTGTTTTCCACATATTTTTAAATGCTCGGAAAAAATAGCATAGATCAAGAAAATCTCTGTTGTAATTTACAGTACTGGACATTTTGGAATATTATTTTAATTCTTTATTAAATCAAATGTATCTGTGGATGTACATTTATCTGTTTTTAAGTCTGGATGTGGTGTTTTATGCTGATTTAGCAACACTGAGATTGTTTGTAAAGGTTACAATGATTACACTGAATTATCTGTTCATAGTGAAGTCGTTATACGTTGTAACATTCCACCCATATTTGCTCAAGTGGAATACGCACTCGGGTGAAATTAGAATAAAGCATCTCATCTCTTTAAACAAATAATAGATTAAAAGAATGCATAAAAGGCCAATGGAACAACTAAAAAAGAAAAAAAAAACAACCAGCCCCAGAGGAATTGAAAGAAATGTTTATTCTGTTGGGCTCGGACGGTCAGCACTGATAAAAAAAAGTTTATTCATAATAAAACGTGTTTTTAAATAGAGAAGATAAGATTATTATTAGAACTTATAAGCTCTGTACAATAGCTCTGTAGCAATGCTCATGTATACTATAATAGGACACTGACATAAAAAAAAAACTATATAGACAAGATAAAGTCAATTATACAATAATTTGGTAAACAAGCAAAGAAAACAAAACAGACACTAAACATAATACTACACAAAAACTAGCAGTTCAAAAATAAAATAAAAGATAAAATAAGTAAAATAAACAAGTTTCAGAGAATGTTATTCTTTACATGATAATCAAACATTCGTTACGCAGACCAGAAAAACCTACTTAAAAAAAATTATTTAACTAACACAGCGATGTCTAATTTTTTTTAAATGTATTATTGGAAAATTTTGAAACATTTCAATTTTATCAAATAATTTTATTTCATGATTGTCGTTGATACTTTTCCCACATGGGTCAGACTATAAATTTCTCTTTTATTATACATTTATTATGAAATGTTATATTAATATTACAAGAATGTTTTGTAGAAAGAAACAATACGGTTAAAAAAGTAATTATCATACACATTTGACAACTCAACATATTCAGTGGAAAATTGTAAACTTTTTTTTAAAGAAATGTACTGAATTCAACAGCCTCATGTTAATAACCGGACGTCTTCTTTTCCTCTCAGGCCAATCAGACGGAGGGGAGGCGTCAACAAAGGTTAAATAGAAATATTTTGGCCTGTAAGTGAACATCCGCTGCACGACTTTGAAGAGGAACGATAAAGAATTTTGCTCATAAGGTGAGAATATTTACACATAAATGTACATTTAAATATACCCTGTTATCTTCACATAGCAACTGTAATTATTTTATTATGGAAGATTTCATTTAATCTGTTTTATGTCTTTTCAAGATCAGAATAGACAATAGTTTTAGTGTTAATCTTTTAAAACCTTTTTATGTTATATATTAAAATAATAAATAAAATGACCCCGAATTATATACTGTGAATAAAGTCTAGAATACAGTACAAATTAATGGAAAAATTACATAAAGCAAATTTGCAATTTTACATTTTCAGTTAAATTAATCTTCACGGCATATATTGTTCATTGATAAAAACTTGACTCATGTTAAAGTTTCAAACAGAAACATGAATACATAATATAGACATCAAATGTACGGGTGTAAAACAGAAGTATATTCTCCTAGTGCAAGTTATGCTGAGAGTAGCTGTGAAAATGAACAGAAGGACTGTCTTCGATGAATCAATGTTTA
Organism: Gymnocypris eckloni scoliostomus; assembly: GCA_027564155.1. Taxonomy (NCBI): domain Eukaryota; kingdom Metazoa; phylum Chordata; class Actinopteri; order Cypriniformes; family Cyprinidae; genus Gymnocypris; species Gymnocypris eckloni. The sequence goes on along the minus strand of CM050424.1, from coordinate 18,738,366 downwards.
AATTTCCACTGTGATTAGTTTGAACTAAACTGAGCATTAAAATAGCTTGGAATTCCATCAGAATAGTTGATCTTAATCGCTAAGGTTCGGTAAATAAACATGAATGAAAATGAACATACTTAATCTATCAAGTTTCTAAATGTTCTGTCAGGCATTTAGAGATTGAAGTTCTTGGTGTTACTAATGTTCCCCTCCCTTCTCCTCCATCTCTGTGTGTCTGTTTGCTGTTTAACCTCCATCCTGACCACAGCCCTGATCATCTGTCTTTCTGGGTTACTTGTTCAGGTGCAGTCTCTGGCTGTCTTTATCTCTACATCTATCGTCTGTGTTTCTTTGTGTGCTTCTCCTTCCTCTGTTTCTGTTTCTCATTCTTCACAAACTTTTCCCTCATTTCTTACACATTTTTGTGCTCCACTGAAGACTTAAAGCTCACAAGGTTACAATCTTCCCATTAGACATTTTTGTAATAAATGGCAGCAAAATCAAGGCAAATTTTGATTCTGAATCAGAGCAATCAAAATATTTGGACCTCACATAAAAATGGCTGAAGCTGATATAAATGTATGTCTCAACTAATGTTTTACATTTATTCATTATAGCGGGCGTTTTCATCTTACAGTCCCGGGATGCAACCTCTGCTCATTGGGTGATGCTGATTTAATTTAGCCGTTGATAACAGAATGTGTCTGAAAATGGCACTTTTTCATACTGAAATTCACCACTTTAAATTCAGTCAAATCATAGACACGTAAATAGACTATACTACGAGGCCCGTGTGAATATTTAGTACCCTGACTCTGGCATTAAAATGTATATTCCCTAACACTAATTGCACATTACTGTGGATTATGTTTTTGGATTTTTAGTACTTGTGATAAAAATGTATTGGTATGAACAGAAAGTCACAAAATGTTCTATGCAGTATACTTTTGCATGCTTTATTGCTACAAATTATAATAATACATTTTATTTAAGGCGCCTTTCAAATCACTCAAGGTCACCGAACATCAGGAACAATAAAACAACAATACAAAGCAATAAAAATAGAAACAGCAGTTACAAAAATAACTACAGTAAAATAACAATAGGCAAGAAGAAAGAGATAGAGAGATCGGTGTAGACAGTCGTCATGTAGGATAAGCTATTCTAAATAAGTGAGTTTTTAGTTTAGCTGTAAATTGGGATAAAGAGTCTAAATTACGTATGTTTGCTGTGAGAGAGTTCCAAAGCACGGCTGAAGGCTCTATGGATGGGTCACATGGTGGTTAAACGAGCCGTAGGTGTATGGAGAAGACCCAGTGAAGAAGAACGAAGGATTCTAAAAGGAGTGTAGGGCTGAATGACATCGGAGAGGTAGTGTGGAGCGAGGTTATGGAGAGTTTGATACGCGAGAAGAAGAATTTTGAATTCAATGCTAAATTTGATGGGAAGCCAATTAAGTTGATGAAGAGATGGATTATGCTGCAGAAGTTATGTTTACTAAACGTATTTACTATAAGACATTACTATAAGAAAGCACATTTTCTCTACTTCATTTATTAATAAAGTGTGTGGCACAATCGAGCTATATCTTGTTTTATTTTATATATAAAATTCAATTATTCATCCTATGAATCTTGAGCCACTTTTTTCTTGGTGGTTCCCAGTGCTGGACAGGCAAAAAAAATAATAATAAAACATCATTTTAAAACCAAAATCACTAAATATTAAAACTTAGAAGTGGAACAATATTGTCTATACATGATTATTGGCCTATATTTTATTATTTCTAAGGATTTTCTTAAATGTGCATTCATGTTTGAGCGTTAGTATCTTAAAATAGTCATGATTTACATTTATTTATGCTTTTGTCAGATGATTGCAGATGATTTTCAGATGAAATTAAACCAAGACCTTGGCATTACTAGCTTAGTTTACTAATTTAATATTTTTCCTCAAAGAATATTGTAAATTAACAATAAAATAATACATACTAATTAATAAAACCGTTTACAGTGTGCAGTCACAAAGATACTGCATAAATACAGTATAAAACATTGTAACAAATAAATTAGGTGTCTGCATTTTTTCTAGTTTGAGGTGTCAATCTCTTCAAAAGGAGTAAAAAGAGAGATTTGTACAAAAAGATGAAAAAGGCAAGATCAGACATCACAGGCATAACACGCACCGCACTCCAAGCACAGCGACACCACCAGCAGCGCCATGTGGTGCTCTTTTTTCTGTGTGTAAGCGTGGAGAGATCCGCCTTTCGTGGAACAAGGGAGGAAGAGAGGGGGTGTTTTAGAGGAGGAGGTGAAGAGGTGAAAACGAGAGGGATAAGAATCTACTCCCTGTATAATCTCAGCCCACCACAGACACACCTCTCGGCGTCTTTTTCTTGCCGTCTTTCTAGCTGTTGTTCTTTGATGTTTCTTCACTGACACTCGTCTTCATTTATGTCTGTAACCCATAGCCCACAAAGCTTCTGTTACCCCCTCACTATCCACCACTGTTTCTCTCAGTCACTCAAAACTAAATCTGAGCCCACCACAAGCCCCTTTCTTCCTCTTTATTCTTATGGTCTTGGTGATGAATTTCTCTATGGCTATATGCATTACAGATCACCATCCATCTTCTCTGACTCTGCTCTGAGGACAGAATGATGTTGTGTTGGATACTAATATCACTGTTTGTTGGATTTCTTAAAGCACAAGGTAAGTAGCAAATATGTTGATAGTTGTTATATGGCAAAGAGTGTGAAATGTAGTCTGCATAATAATTCTTTTTCTGTCCAATCTGTTCTTTTAGTATCAGAAAACTCTGTGGTAATTTACGCACAGGTAGGAGGGACTGTTACCCTACCGAGATACAAGATAGAAGGAAATGCAGCAAAAGATAATGTTTATGTGAACTGGTACCGCGGATCAGACACAAAGCCAACTATCAGCAAGAATCCTCAGAGTGGTGAGAGATGCATGCTTTCGAGTTTATGCATTTTCACTCTACAGTAATAATCATGGTTTCATGTTTGTTATAACTGGACATGTATGTTATAACTGGTCTTTGGTAGTGGGGGAAAAGAAGACACGCACCATTCTGTTGGATGATTTCTCGCTCCAAATCTCACCAGTAGAGGACTCTGATTTTGAAACCTGGCGCTGTGAACAACATGTATTATTGACTACTTCAAATAAGTTCTACAAACTGTACCATGGTAAGAGAGAGTGTATGTTTGAGAAACAAGAAGTAGAAAAAAGACAAATGATTTAGTCACAAAAATATTTCACCCTCCTGTCTCTTTCTTCTGCAGAGCACAAAATAATATATTTTGAAGAATGTTTTGAACTGTTGTTGTTTGTATATACAGTGAAAGTCACTGGGGTCCAAAAACAGCATTGCCTTTCATTGTATGGGGGAATTTTTTTTTTTATACCTTTTGTGTTCCACAGAAGAAAGAGTAAAAGAAGAGTAGTTTGAATATATAATAATATAATTTTTAAATGGTAAACTATGATGTTAAGTGCTCTCATTTAATTTCCCAAAAATACGGGTGAGATATAAAATGATTATTTTCTAATACATTTTTCAAATATGAGGAAATGACACTATGCATACTGTTGAGCTCGCTTTAGGATGTGAACAAAGATGGAAATTTGCCCTTTTGTCATTCAGCTGAACTGCAAATAAATAAATAAATAAAAAATACAAATAAATAAATAAATAAATAAATGCATGACAACTTAATCTATTATTTTAAACTAATCATTGATCTCCATATTACACACATGAAGGCAATGAATTAATCGTGTAATATGACCACTAGAATGATATTAACCTAAATTCTGCACAGCATTTTTGGCAATATGAACAGGAATACTACAGTTACACACACACTCTTCATAATCAGTTACACACACAAACTTTGACATTATTTATATTTTGTAGTGTAGGCTATAACTGTACACGTTACATGATACGATTCCTATAACATTGTCATATTACCTCTTTCAACATTTTTTTCTTCTCTGTTTCAGTCACTATACCCAAAGTGTCGGCTGTGATGGCTGGTGACTCTCTGTCTCTGGAATGTAAAATTGTCTCTAGTCCAGTTAAACCCAGAGTAACCTGGATTCCACCTGAAAACTCAGATTGTAATAAAATAAATCATAATGGTGAGAACATTAAAGTCACAGGTGTGTCTAGGTGTCATAGTGGTGTTTGGACATGCGAGTTGGAGTATGATGGGAGAAAAACTGAAGCAAAAACAACTGTTTTCATTATAGGTAAGACTATTGTGTTATTAAACTCTCTCTCTCCCCCAATGTATCTATCCATTTACTTGAGTGTGTTTATTCTCAAAGCAATAAAGAATATACTGTATCTACAATACACATGAAATATACACAATGATAACAGTCAGGATCTATAAGCAGAAACAAAATGTAGTGGATTAATGAGAGAGCCCTGATAAAACCTTTTTTATTCTCATAACCCAAGCCTAAATATAAATATATAATATGCTAGTATAATTGCTACAATTTATATAGGCTAGACTAATTTATTAAATAGTTCAAATTAATTTTCTTTTTCAAAAAGTGACAAAGTTAGATCTATTTAATTCATTCGATTTATATGTGCCTTCTAAAAAGAAAGAAAATGTGCTTTTTATTTGTTTTTTTATTTTCTTGACACAACAACAATAATAATGTTTTCTTTATTTTCCTCTAGACCTCTCTGCTTTTCCAAATACCATTTATACCTCATACTCATCCTCTACAGTCGACATTCCTTGTTCCTTGTCTTCTAACATTCCCTGGTCAGTCGTGAAAGAATCTGGCCTCAGGGGTGGTAGCTGGAGCTTCACTCCTCTCAATGACCCAGAGTCAACACAATCTCTCCTCAGCCTCAGCGTTGATCCGCTGGTCAGATGGAACATCACACAGGGCGCAGACAATACCATCAAGGCCAAGGCAAGAGAGTTGAAAGACCAGGATCTATCGATTCGTAATCTGCCTGTATCAGAGAACATCAGGGGGGGTTACACATGTGATCTGAAATTTAAAACCAAGACCCTCAGCAGTGAAGTCACGGTGGAGGTTCTGAAGGGTAAGTGAAATGAAGAAATTAAGTCTTGAGGGTCCAGTAACTAATGAACAAACTACTAACTTAGCTACTTTCAGGTGGTAGTATGAGAAAATGTATATAGTAATGTAGTTTTCACAATAACAAACTACGTTTTCCATCAAGTACCCTACAAAACGAAATATCGATGTTTGTTACATTGATACTCATGCTGTTCCGTGGCCTCCTAAACAAGTGTTTCAAATAAGGTATTCACTGAATGGATTTCTCACATGTAATGTCATGTGCTTTAGTACTGCTAAGTTTTAATAGTTTTCCCCACAACATCTACATTGCTATCCAGTGCCGATCCTAGACTTCTGGGGGTTGAGATGAAAGAATAGATGCAACGCATTTGTCTGTGTTTCACTCCGTCTCGAATCGCGCTTGTGGAAAGCGCTCATCTCTTCCCGGCTCCGTACGCTTTCAACTCATTTTTTTTTCCTCAAGCAAGAGACTGTACAATAGTCACGTTACAAAATTTGACTGATTTTTACATAGAGAGGGTGACAGTGCACAACATTAAAATAAATGATCATTCCTGTTTTCATAACCTCTGACCAAACTCCAAAACAAAACTAAAATGAAAACATCTTTGGGAGCAAGGGGGCCCCCTGGTGTTTCGGGGGGCCCTACACAGCTTGCTTATTCTGCGTATAGGGATGATCGGCTCTGTTGCTGTCTCGTATTGTTACAGTCATGAAAACATTTTCGAGTGGGGGACTTTTTCGTTTTTTTTCTTTATAATCAAATATTTTATAATAGGACAATATTTCTAACTCCTACGTGCATTAAATTGTTGTGCTTGTTATCGGTTTAAATATAATGACATATCGAGTCCTCCTTTGAAATTTGCTCTCCACCAAATGCACTAGAACTAGAAAAAAAAGATAAAATACCACTATCCTATATTAGGTTTTTAATATAACCGTTGCCACCTCAGAGTAGCATTAAATGTTATTCAAAGAACAATTTTAAGTGTGTTTAAATTATGAGCAACTTGTTGCACTTTTCTTACTGCACTTACAATCCAAATATATCTTGCCTTATTTAATCTAAACTCTTGAAATGTCTTCTATTAGTTTCCTCTACTGGAGGATCTCGAGTATATGAAGGCCAAAGTGTGAATCTGACATGCACATTAGGGCATCAACATACCTCCGACCTCGAGGTGAAATGGAACTGCTCGTCATGCTCCTTTGTTTCCAGTCTCAAGCCTCCTCATTCATCTTCTCTGTCAATCCCTGAGGTGAAATTAAAGGATAGTGGGAAATGGACATGTGAACTCTGGAAAAACGGGAAGAAGCTGACATCTGCTAGGCTGTCATTAAAGATTGGTAAGAGAAGTGAAAGAAAGAAAGAGGGAAAGAGTGATACATGTGAAATAAATAAAGTGTGTAACACTTCTGCTGTCCATAAAATGTTTCACAGAGAAAGCTCCAGTGGACATCTGGCTTTATGTTGCCATCAGCAGTGGAGTCGTGGGCTTCATCTTGCTCCTTGTGATCGTCATTATATGCATTCGCAGACACAGACAGGTTAATGTTCACTATGATACTAAGAATGATTGTATCCAGTTCAGCACACAAGGCAGGCATTTGTAAAGTGTTTGAAAGGTGGAAAATCAAATGCTTAATAGATTTTCTTTCATTCCTCTTATCAGATGATGATGTACAGACGACGCAAAACCAAATTCTGCTGCTGCAAAAGGTGAGTTTGGTGGTTGTTAGATATGCTGATCTTAAAATAACACATAGAGTTGCCCTAAGATGACACATAAAGTCATCTTATGTGTCATAAGTATATGTATGTTGTAAGTTGTAAGTATGAATGTATGAACATTTATCATTCTTAAAATCATGTTTGTTTGTGTATTTTTCTCTGTCTCAGTCCCCAACAGAATCAAAAGGGGTTCTACAAGACATGAGGATCCTCTGCTTTTCAACTTTTATTGTTGCCTGGACAAATCCTCCCATGCCAGAACTGACTGTCATCATTGTGCCGATGATGCTGGAATTTCTTTATAAATGTGTCAAATACTTGTATAGCCACTTTATATACTTGAACAAGCTTGATTACAAGCTATGTTATATGCAACTCAATCAATATGCTGTATCTCTTTTGGTGTATATAACATTATATAATTTGTTTGGAGGATAAATGTGTTAACAGGTTAAAACTCTGTGGTTATAATCTAAGCACAGTCATTATATTAGCAAATTTGATTACAATTGCCCAAAGTGCCTCTTTATATTGTTCTGATATTTTTTATCCACTCCTGCTCACTTTTCTCCTTATCTTTTGAGTGCTCTTTTGCATTTGTAAATTTACATTTTTGTTTGTTTGTTGTATTTCTTTATTTCAAAACAGCACCTGAAAATATTGATAATGTAAAATAAAAAATATATTAGATGAAATAAAACTGTGATCATTCTCACACCAATACGTCATTTAAACCACTAATAATAATAATACAATGATTGTTCTCATTTGCCACTAATATATGCAGTCTTATCTTGATTAATCATGTAGCTAAACACGCAGGTGTATACAGGATGAAATGATGTTTGGAGAGAAATCCTGCACAACCTGAAACCAAAGAGTTATCGTTTAAAGAAACTACAGCCTTGCTGCTTATTTCAGACATGAAATTAAAATACATTTAATACTGTAATTTAGTTGTATTTATTTAATAATATTATCCAGCATCAACATATCTACAAAAAGTATCACACAATGTACTAACTAAATTCTAATACCTTACAAGTCAGTGATGAGCAAACTTTAACCTGCAAAATTAAAACATTGAAGTATGTGAGAATAATGAGTTCCAGATGACAGAAATCGATGTTTTTGTTTTTTCCCACAGCACAGGAAATCACATGTGTAGTGAGTATTGAGACTCAAGCTCAAGTAATTTTTTTTCTGATGTTATCACCGTAACAATTGTAAGGAGCACACATTTATCTTAACTTATTTTCAGGATAATTGGAAGTAATTTTGCTAGGTCATGCATCACATTTAGCAGACGCTTTTATTATAAGTGACTAACAAATGAGGAATACAACAAGCCGTTCTTCAGAGGCAATAAACACATGAAGTAAACAGAGGTGTGATGTGGACTCTCTTGGGCTCATTAAAGACCAGTCGTGCTGCTTAATACTGGGATCATTTGTAGAGGTTTGATTGAGCATGATGGAAGTCCAGCCATAAGAGTGTTGCAATAGTACAGCCTAGAAATGACAAGAGCCTGGACGAGAAATTGTTCAGCATGCTTTGTTACGAAGGCCCTGATTCTGTGATGAGAGAATTCATTCATAGCATCTGTCATTTGAAAAATGAAAAAATAACTTGGGAGGTAAAATAATCATCTATGTTCGCTTCCGAAGGGAACTCTACGCTGTGTCCTCTAGAGAGCGCTATGGGACCGCCTTCAGCGTGACCGGTCTCTGAAGCATGAATGAAAACACACAATGCACTTGACATTGGCAGGTGGAAGCCTATGACGTAAGCAAATGAGCGTCTGCGGGAATAAAAGGGCGCCTGTGGAACACGTCATCCTCTTTTTTGTCTTCAGGGGACTTTGTTTCTGAAGTGTGAGTATTATGAAACGCTTTAGGAGGTGTGCCGATCCGTGTCAGCATTTCTGACACCAGATGACACACACGACTTATGCGTTGGGCGAAGAGCACGCCACTCTGTTCTCGAGGGAATGGAGTGCGTTCATTGTGAGCCTTTTTCTTTGGGAAAGCTCCGCTCTCGTTTGTCCCTTTTCTCGAGAGAATTGGGGCGATCATCTGGCCCCCGCGGCTCGGGTCCAGCCGTTGCGGAGGCAGCGAGGAGACTGAGATCGCGGCGATCGCAGATGGAGCTTGCTGACAAGTCTGAGAGAGGAATTTTTCATCTTGCGCTCGTCAGCGGCTGACGAGAGTAAACTGCTGGAGGAAGATTGGAGGTCTGTTACATCTTCTGATCCAGCAGGAAGTGCTTTGCTGGCTCATGGTGGGCTGATGAAAACGGAGAAGATATTTCTGAGCCTTCTCAGCTTGTCTGCCCCGCGTATGTAGAGCTGCTGGAGGTTATGAAGCATGCGCTTCTGCTAGGTTAGACCTACAGTGGAGGCACGAAAAAGGGGGAGTGGCTCGCAGTATGAGCGATCTCTCTGGACATAACCTCCCAACTCCCGTGAGCCTCGCATTCCTTCCAGATCTTCATAGTGAAATCATGTAGGCATGGGATAAACCATATTCAGCCCACATCCATCGGTATAAGCATGCTAATTATGCTGACATCGAATGGAGGCGCGAGCACGGATATGCGTCGATGCCCACTAGGGGCACTTGCGAGCTAAAAAAAACAACTATTTTTTAACCTGGATCGAGTGTTGTTAGGCTTCCTCTCGTTTAAGAGAGTCATTCTGCTGAAGCATCCGCTCTCCAGAGCTCCGCTTGGACAGCACTATTAGTATGTAGGCTCTATTGTAAGCCTCGCTAGCTGTCTCGAGCGCTTTGTGTAGTCAGGTCTCCTCTCGCTTTGGAGAGTCGTTATGCTGAGACTTCCACTCGTAAGAGCTCCTCTACCTCGACTGAGTGTTGCTAGGCTTCCTCTCGTTTAAGAGAGTCATTTTGCTGAAGCCTCTGCTCTCCAGAGCTCCGCTTAGACTGCACTATTAGTATGTAGGCTCTATTGTGAGTCTCGCTAGATGTCTCTAGCGCTGAGTGTAGTCAGGTTTCCTCTCGCTTTAGAGAGTCGTTATGCTGAGACCTCCACTCTTAAGAGCCCCCCAGCTAGGGTTGAGTGTTGTTAGGCTTCCTCTCGTTTAGAGAGTCGTCCTGCTGAGGCCGTCAGAGTTCCCTCAGAGTTCCGTCTCTAGCAGTAATAGGAGAATGTAGGCTCTTTTGAGCATCACTAACTGCCTCTGGCGTTGAGAGTAGCCAGGTCTCCTCTCACTTAGAGAGTTCTTATGCTGAGACCTCCACTCTGAGAGTTCCCCTACCTGGATCGAGTGTTGCTAGTTTTTCTCTCGTTTTAGAGAGTCATTCTGTCTAAGCCTCCACTCTCCAGAGATCCGCTTAGGCAGTACTATGTGCATGCTCTTTCCTGAGCCTCACTAGCTGTTCATAGCGTCGAGTGTAGAAGTCTCCTCTCAATCTAGAGAGTCACTTTCTGAGACCTCCACTCCGAGAGCCATACTCTGGTGAGCAGAGGTAGAAAGTAACGAATTACATTTACTCGCGTTACTGTAATTGAGTAGCTTTTTTGTGTACTTGTACTTTTTTAAGTAATTTTTTTTATCTGTAATTTTACTTTTACTTAAGTATATTTTGTGGGAAGTATTGTACTTCGCTACATTTTAAAACACATTCGTTACTGAGTAAAAAAAAATCGCTCCGTGGAAACAACTGCAGCAAATAATGGGCAGAAGAAGAAACTGGCGCTAAAATCACAAGAAAGATGCAGACGGACATGACAGGCGTTAATGGTGCAGACCCAGCTGAAAACCAAATCCCGTCGTACTCTGCTGAAGTTGAACTCGAAGGAATGAAGTGAACCCCTGGCCATATATTCATGCTCTATTATGCAGTGTTAGCTGTGTTTGCCTCGGGAGACCGAACTAGCAGCTTATAACATCTCGACATCGACCTTCGCAAGCATGTAGAGGTAACGTAAGGTAAATACTTACATCGTTGCATTGGTGGTTAAAATGAAGCTTTGACGGTTTAGCAAAAGGTTTTGCACAAATGAGCCAAAAAGACAGTGGTGCAGGGTGTGCAATATCATCTGAGATAATATAGTAATTGTTGTTTTAATGATGTGCGATTTGACATTATCAGTATTTTGCCAAAAACCAAACAAATCACTATAAACAGTGTGCCGTGAAATCTAGTAACGTTAGATTAGACTAGTCCGCGTGCATATGGAGTGCTTTCTTTCACTGCGTGATTCAGTCTGTTAAAATGCGTTTAGAATGATCACAAAACTGAAGATATAGAAGCAGAAAATTTCTATATTTATATAATTTAATATAGTAAGTCAACATCACATGAAGAATGCCGTTTTTCTCAAAAAAATCACCATGATTACATAGGCCTGTAGTTTTGCTTTTTACAACAGTTCAAAAAACAAGAAGTTAAGAGACTTACGTTTTAGACACCATATTGCCTGTTTTTGCTCTATTTCGACAACAAAAATAATACCAAACACAGTTTTGCGTCTCTGACTCTGAGCAATGACGTGTTTCATTCCTTGAATTAACCGTTTAAATGATTCTGTTCAATCCCAATGACTTATCAGTGACTTGCTGACACCTACTGGTGGTTCTAATTTAACATTTAAAGTATCTTTTGATTTTTGTATTTCAAATGACTATTTAACATTCGTGACCCTGGCATGGAGCACAAAACCAGTCTTAAGTCGCTGGAGTATATTTGTAGCAATAGCCAACAATACATTGTATGGGTTAAAATTATACATTTTTCTTTTATGCCAAAAATCATTAGCATATTAAGTAAAGATCGTGTTCCATTAATATATTTTGTAAATTTCCTACTGTAAATATATCAAAACTAAGAGCTTAATTTGAACAACTTTAAAAGGAGATTTTCTCAATATTTGGATTTTTTGCTCCCTCAGATTCCAGATTTTCAAATATTGTCCGATCATAACAAACCATACATCAATGGAAATATTATTTATTCAGCTTTCAGATGATGTATAAATCGCAATTTAGGAAAATGGACCCTTATGGTTTTGTGGTTCAGTGTCACATTTTATGTCTTATTTATCAAAACATTATTTCTGCATTTGTAACTGCAGGCTAAATGCATTCATATCAGTGTGTAAATACATCTATGCCACTTCAGATGGAGCTTCTGCGTTTCCTCTGCATTGCAAAGATTAATTTTGTTGATACTGATTTAATTTCCCTGGTAACAGCCTAAATGTGTTATTATTCTAATTAACCGATTAATTTAATTAAAAACACCTAGTTTGAGATTTATAGGCCCATATCCCAGGTGTGTCAAACTCTGGAGGGTGTTACTGGAGGGCCACAGCCCTAAAGAGTTTAGTTCCAACCCTGCTCCAACACACACCGTGTAGTTTTCAAATAAGCCTAAATGATTAGTTTAGCTGTATCAGATGTGTTTAATTAAGGTAATATCTACACTGTGTAGGGCTGTGGTCCTCCAGGTACTGAGTTTGACACCTTTGGTCTATCCCAGTTTTTCCTCCCTCCCATTGTTAAAATGTAACTAAGTAATTTTTACTCTGAGTAAATTTTAAATGAGCTACTTTTTACTTTTACTTGAGTATATTTTTAGACTGGTACTTTTACTTGTACTTAAGTAAAATTTCAGTAATGTAATGGTACTTTTACTTGAGTAGAATATTTTTGTACTCTTTCCACCTCTGCTGGTGAGCTAGTCTATGATGGCGAGCTTTGAGCTTGCCTGAAGAGGGGTTTTTGACCCTAGTTCTGCTGGGCAGGGATGGTGTTCCTCGAGCCTGTGACTTAGGAATCCAGCTTTCGGACACTTTCCCTCAGCATGGCGGCGTTGGCATAGCGTTCCCATAGCGCCCTCTAGAGGACCCAGCATAGAGTTCCCTTCGGAAGGGAACGTCTCAGGTTACATATGTAACCATGGTTCCCTGAGAATAGGGAACGAGACGCTGCGTCTCTTGGCCATGCTTCGGGCATTCCTGTCGGCGTCCCCTTTGAAAAAAAGAGGATGACGTGTTCCACAGGCGCCCTTTTATTCCCGCAGACGCTCATTTGCTTTTACGTCATAGGCTTCCACCTGCCAATGTCAAGTGCATTGTGTGTTTTCATTCATGCTTCAGAGACCGGTCATGCTGAAGGCGTTCCCATAGCGCCCTCTAGAGGACGCAGCGTCTCGTTCCCTATTCTCAGGGAACTATGGTTACATGTAACCTGAGACGTTTTACATCTATGTCTTTGGCTGCATTATGTTTATTTCATCAAGTCCCCTTTATTTATATGGCAGTCTATACAAATAGTTTCAAAGCAGCTTCACGGGGATAAACAATATTGCCATTGTTCAGCTGAGGTCAGCTCAGTGTTGATTCAGTTCCATTCAGTTACTGTGTAAAGATTAATTATTTTATTCAGCTATAAAGGAGCCCTGTAGAAAACAGTGGCTCATTTTAGAAAATCTAGCTCAATTCAGTTCTTTCCAACTAAGCAAGCCAGAGGTGAGAGTAGCCTTGCCAAACTCCATTGGTGACATAACTAAAGATTTGCCTCTGGCCAGAAGGATGAGCATGGTGTGGTTTAATTCCAGGCTGCATGGCATGTCAGATTCATCAGATTAATCCTTCTCCTTGAATATCACAGCATTCCGAATATGACTGAATAAAGATTGCATATGTGGACGTATTCAGATAAATTAGCTAAATATAACATATTGAACTGAAATGACGTGTAAAAAGATTTTGAATGACTTGAAGATTTTCATTTTTGCTGAACGAAATTCAAAGGTCAAGTAAGTAAAATGATCAAGTCTTCCCATCCTGCTGTGTTTTACACACAACACAACTTGTATAAAGACATTTTATGTATAAAAAGGTGTATAGCAACCTTTATAGCATGTGTAAACTTTTTTGGCAAACATAGACTGAGCAACGAATTGTTCATCATGAATGACCATCTCTACTACTCTCGTCTTGCGATTTCACTCCACTGCATTTTCTTTGAGTGATTTCTTCTAGACGGCTGAGAATCTGAGACAGCTTAGGGAGTTTGGAACGAGCCCTAGTATCCTCAGATCCTTCTACACCTGCACTGTGGAGAGCATCCTGACCGGCTGCATCACCGCCTGGTTTGGAAACAGCACCGCTGGCAACCGCAAAGCTCTGCAAAGGGTCGTGCGAACTGCCCGCCACATTTTTAGAGGTGAGCTTCCCTCCCTCCAGGACATCGACACCAGGCGGTGTTATAAGGAAAGCCAGGAGGATCATCAAGGACTCCAGCCACCCGTCCCACAGACTGCTCTCTCTGCTGCCCTCAGGAAGACGTCTCCGCAGCATCCGATTCCGCACTAGCCGACTGAGGGATAGCTTTTTCCCTCAGGCTATCAGGCTAATGAACAGCAACAACTAATACACACTACAGCACACTCCCACTTTACAATATGCCATGCACTGCACATTAACACAGTTCCACTGGACTTCACGCACACACTGCAAACTAAGTATGTCTTTATAGTACACTGTGTGTACTGAGTATATGTATGTGTTTTTTTTGCACATTGTCTTCTGTACAGTCTGTAAGTATCAGAGGTGGAAAGAGTACAAAAATATTCTACTCAAGTAAAAGTACCATTACATTACTGAAATTTTACTTAAGTACAAGTAAAAGTACCAGTCTAAAAATATACTCAAGTAAAAGTAAAAAGTAGCTCATTTAAAATTTACTCAGAGTAAAAATTACTTAGTTACATTTTAACAATGGGAGGGAGGAAAAAATGGGATAGACCAAAGATGTCAAACTCAGTACCTGGAGGACCACAGCCCTACACAGTGTAGATATTACCCTAATTAAACATCTGATACAGCTAAACTAATCGTTTAGGATTATTTGAAAACTACATGGTGTGTGTGTTGGAGCAGGGTTGGAACTAAACTCTTTAGGGCTGTGGCCCTCCAGTAACACCCTCCAGAGTTTGACACACCTGGGATATGGGCCTATAAATCTCAAACTAGGTGTTTTTAATTAAAGGAATCAGTTATTTAGAATAATAACACATTTAGGCTGTTACCAGGGAAATTAAATCAGTACCAACAAAATTAATCTTTGCAATGCAGAGGAAACGCAGAAGCTCCATCTGAAGTGGCATAGATGTATTTACACTGACATGAATGCATTCAGCCTGCAGTTACAAATGCAGAAATAATGTTTTGATAAATAAGACATAAAATGTGACCCTGAACCACAAAACCATAAGGGTCCATTTTCCTAAATTGCGATTTATACATCATCTGAAAGCTGAATAAATAATATTTCCATTGATGTATGGTTTGTTATGATAGGACAATATTTGTAAATCTGGAATCTGAGGGAGCAAAAAATCCAAATATTGAGAAAATCTCCTTTAAATTTGTTCAAATTAAGCTCTTAGTTTTGATATATTTACAGTAGGAAATTTACAAAATATATTAATGGAACATGATCTTTACTTAATATGCTAATGATTTTTGGCATAAAAGAAAAATGTATAATTTTGACCCATACAATGTATTGTTGGCTATTGCTACAAATATACTCCAGCGACTTAATACTGATTTTGTGCTCCATGCCAGGGTCACAAATGTTAAATAGTCATTTGAAATACAAAAATAAAAAGATACTTTAAATGTTAAATTAGAACCACCAGTAGGTGTCAGCAAGTCACTGATAAGAGAGTCATTGCGATTGAACAGAATCATTTAAACGGTTAATTCAAGGAATGAAACACCGTCATTGCTCAGAGTCAGAGAGGCAAAACTGTGCTATGGTGGCTGTGTTTGGTATTATTTTTGTTGTCGAAATAGAGCAAAAACAGGCAATATGGTGTCTAAAACGTAAGTCTCTTAATTGACTTCTTGTTTTTTGAACTGTTGTAAAAAGCAAAACTACAGGTCTATGTAATCATGGTGCTTTTTTTTGAGAAAAACGGCATTCTTCATGTGATGTTGACTTACTATATTAAATTATATAAATATATATATTTTCTGCTTCTATATCTTCAATTTTGTGATCATTCTAAACGCATTTTAACAGACTGAATCACGCAGTGAAAGAAAGCACTCCATATGCACGCGGATTAGTCTAATCTAACGTTACTAGATTTCACGGCACACTGTTTAGTGATTTGTTTGGTTTTTGGCAAAATACTGATAATGTCAAATCGCACATCGTTAAAACAACAATTACTATATTATCTCAGATGATATTACACACCCTGCACCACTGTCTTATTGGCTCATTTGTGCAAAACCTTTTGCTAAACCGTCAAAGCTTAATTTTAACCACCAATGCAATGATGTAAGTATTTACCTTACGTTACCTCTACATGCTTGCGATGGGCGATGTCGATATATTTATAAGCTGCTAGTTCGGTCTCCCGAGGCAAACACAGCTAACACTGCATAATAGAGCATGAATATATGGCCAGGGGTTCACTTCATTCCTTTGAGTTCAACTTCAGCAGAATACGACGGGGTTTGGTTTTCAGCTGGGTCTGCACCATTAACGCCTGTCTTGTTCGTCTGCATCTTTCTTGTGATTTTAGCGCCAGTTTCTTCTTCTGCCCATTATTTGCTGCAGTTGTTTCCACGGAGCGATTTTTTTACTCAGTAACGAATGTGTTTTAAAATGTAGCACAATACTTCACACAAAATATACTTAAGTAAAAGTAAAATTACAGATTAAAAAATACTTAAAAAAGTACAAGTACACAAAAAAGCTACTCAATTACAGTAACGCGAGTAAATGTAATTCGTTACTTTCCACCTCTGGTAAGTATGTACTGTCTATATGTAAATTGTTTCTGCACTGTCTGGAGCACGCTCTCAAGAATTTCACTCACCAAGGTACTTGTGCTGTGGTCATGTGACAATACAAGTGATTTGTGATTTGATTTAATGCCGGGGAGAATAAGATAATTTACTTGCCAAACAAGTTCTCCAATGGACAGAAACATTGTTCTCATCTAGAATAGCGTCCCCTTTTTGGCTTTGATGTTGTTGAGATTCTTCGATTGATTCAACCCACGGATCAT
The DNA here is from genome assembly GCA_027564155.1 of Gymnocypris eckloni scoliostomus. Taxonomy (NCBI): domain Eukaryota; kingdom Metazoa; phylum Chordata; class Actinopteri; order Cypriniformes; family Cyprinidae; genus Gymnocypris; species Gymnocypris eckloni. Next base: position 18,721,486 of record CM050424.1, on the reverse strand, counting down.
CGTCATTGGCGGCAGAAGACATGATAACCAGCTGGGTGAGTAACATAAAAAACAAGCATAATTTCATGGTACAGCAGGCAGCAGCATACAGTAAGGTTCTTGCAAGCAGCGTACAGAGGAAGCAAAGCAAGCAGACAGAAGCCGTGTTTAAGTAGGGCGCCCTGTTTGGGATTTGCCAATTGAAAGCTTAGGAGTCGGATCAGCTGATAGGGGCCGGGTTTGAATTTCTCAATCAGCTAATAGCGGAGCTTGACTACAAGGCCTGCCCGAACTAACGCAGAATGCTTGATTTAATTTTTACCTCAATTTGCTGGTTTCTGTCACTGGTTCTGCAATATTAAGATATTCATAGACAAAATAGAAGTAACTGACTAAACCTCAACTTGTTTTAGTCTACTGTTACGACCCGCTTGTTTCAGGTTGCAACATAAAAGGAGGATCAAGCCACAAAAGATATCAATGCTAATCATTTTATTTAATTAAACTAAAACAACAGCAGTCAGTAATAACTATAAATCTAAGTCTAGGGATAGTGAGGAAAATCAAAGAAACAAATATAACAACAAAACGTTATCTACATAATATAAGAAATGCCTAAGGAAACAAATGCAAAAAGTCAGAAAGAGACACTCCGGAGAAAACGTCGCCACAGAGTACCCTTCAGTTAACAGATGTCACACTTAAATATGCTACTAATTAAACAATTAACATGAGGAAGACAAATCAGGATCTGCCACACTGCCCAATAGGATCCGGAGAAGAATCGGGGTCATCACACCTCCCACTCCAAAAGAAGGTTATCTAAAGAACCGACAAAGCAAAACATACACAAGCAGAATAACCATTTAAATATATGATAACATTATGATTTACAATAACATTAACACTCATCTCCATAAATCCCACTCCATTTCACTCCCAGACTCCTGGGCCCTAGGACATAAGAGAGAAAACTAGAGAGAGAAAAGGGAGAACCAAAGCAACAAAACAAAACTAGAGAAAAGAGAGAGGAGATAGAGAAGATATACCGACACTACAGTGATAGCTTACAGACTCGAGAGAGCATCAGCAATTAGGTTGTCCTTGCCACGAATGTGTCTAATCTGTATGTGTAAGGGCTGTAAAATAAGACTCCACCTCATTATTCTTTGATTCTTACCGCCAGGGCCGGCCCTGGGCATAGGCGGAATAGGCAAATGCTTTCCTGTAGCTCAACTGGTAGAGCATGGCGCTAGCAATGCCAAGATCATGGGTTCAATTCCCAGGGAAAGCAAGAGCTGATAAAATGTAGAAACTGTAACTTGAATGCAATGTAAGTCGCTTTGGATAAAAGCGTCTGCTAAATGCATAAATGTAAATGTAAATGTAAATGCTAGGGGCACCGCCGATCCATAGCGCCAAAATGAATTAAGAATTTATTTTTTTTATTCCCAATACTACTTCAATACTATAAATGTAAAATGTTACACAAAAAGCGATCGTCCCACAAAACCAACTATTTTATTGCTCTCCTCAGTTCGACACATGATCTTCTTCCTCACAGCCGCACTTCCACATAGCCTACATCAGATCAGTTATCCGATTGTAAAAGAGGTTCACTTATAAATTATCACTGTGTCAAAAAGACCGAAGCCCTCTGGTGCCCAGGGAAGAAAATTAAATGAGAGAAAGATAAAAATGGGACAAAGACAGAGGTAATGTGATAATGAATGGTGATGATCAAATAAACTAGCCCTTAAATGCATGAATGCTTCGCCAATCATGATATTTGTGTCTTTAGAGACCCATATATATCAAAAACGAGCGAATCTCTGACAGCTGCAATAGCAAAAAAAACCACACTTTCTTGATATTTTAAGGACAATTACAGAAAAATAAAATAAAGCATATTTCGTTACCTTTTGAAACTTGGAAGGGTTCAATTTGAACAGATGGTTTTACCATCGCTGTCAGTCATCGTTAGGCACTTCAACACTGGCTCATATTCTCGATCTCTACCATATTCTCAAAACGGTCATTCTCAATAACTTCAAAATCAATATTTTGATCACCGGCTGTTTATACACCACATCCACCATCAAATGACAGTGACATTTATGTTTCACTGCGTACAGTAATTGCTCTGCAGTAAAGCCATTCAAACCAGTTACATTTTTGCTGATGATATTCTTTTGTTTTATGACTGAGGTAATTTTGAGTGAAACATGACGTCGTCATTGTGTATCAAACCGTGCCCCCTCAAGGAATATGTAGGAATATAGCTGCCAGGAAAATATATTTGCACATTAACATACCTTGTGTCTCTAGCGCACTTAAAAAAATATATATACAATTTTTTTTCTATCAGAAAACAGGAATTATTATATATTTATATATATATTTTTTTTTTTTCTTGATAGATTTGTTTATAATGCATGTATTGAGGAATAGCCTACAAAGAAAGTTGATGTATACATTTAAAAAATGAAGGAGGGAGAAGGTAGTGAATGATCTCCCGGTTTGCTAAAGACATGAGATAGCATGGATTTAAGGGCTCTAGATGAGTTAAAAGTTTGAAAGTTTGAAAAGTTAAAATGTTAGCCTAGTCTAGAAAACGTATAGACTAAAAGTTTAAAATAGGATAATAATCTCTTGAGTTCCGGAGATCCAAGATTTTGTAACATAAGTGTAATTTGTGTAGCATGACAACACATTTGAAATCATATTTTTACGCTACAGTTATGTAGTTTTTGGGGATTTGTTGTATTTTTCATTTGATTTGTAAAATTGTGTAATGTTTGTATAGGCCTATAACAGGCTTATTAAACTAATTTAAAATTCACTTTAAAAATGTAAATTTCTCAGTAGGCTATTATTCAAGGTTGAAAACATTAGAATGGGCTAGTAGAACATTGCTGCCATCTACTGGAAATAGAAACCTTTTTACATTTATTTAGAAGAGTAAACAGTAGCCTACTGTATGCTAATACAGATTCGTGCAGGAATGCCAGATGTAATTATTCTTAATGTTGAATTGTGTTTAATTTATAAAGTGACTTAGGCAGCACCTATATTTTTATAGTTTCACTGGAAACAATTTAAAATAAGGGTAATTGTCAATGACTAATACTAACAAAAATAATAAATACTGCTACAAATGTATTGTTCATTGTTAGTTCAAGTTCAAGCAAATTGGCCAGGGCCGGCCCTGCTTACCCCACATTCAATTTAAGAATACCAGTGGATTAAGGTCGGTGTAAACAATGATTGGACCACAGATTATACTTAAATAGACCTCAAAATGTTGAATGGCTAAGACCAGGGCTAAAGCCTCTTTTTCCACTGTAGAATACGCATGCTGATGACGATTGAATTTTTTTTAATAACTGACCGGATTTTCGATTCCCTTAACATCTTCTTGCAGAAGATCAGCACCAGCACTATAAGCACTAGCACCAACTGCAAGTAAGAAAGGTCTTTCAAAATTAGGTGCCCTCAACACTGGAGCATTGACCAGAAGAGACTTCGCGTTATCAAAGGCACATTGAGACGGTTATGACCATTCAAACGGTCTCTCAATAAATCTGTTAAAGGAGCAACTACATTCGCAAGGTTCTGACAAAAACCCCTATAGTAACCCACCATCCCAAGAAAGCGTCGTAACTCACGTCGAGTTGTGGGAGGGAGAACTACAGACAGCTTCAACTTTAGCGTTGATTAGTTTTACGCATCCTCCGCCAACCACCTTATCTAAATATGTCAACGTAGCCTTGCCAAATTCACACTTGGCAAGATTTACAGTCAAGTTCGCTCTAGCCAAATGCTCAAAGTTCTTTAATTTGTGCGAGGTGTTCGGACCAAGAAGAACTATACAGAACAATATCATCCAGATGAGCTTCACATCCGGTCAACCCAGACAACACTCGATTTACAAACCGCTGAACTCCGAAAGGCATAATGGTGTACTGTAAAAAATCAGGTGTAATAAAAGCAGATTGTTCTTTAGCACGGGAAGTTAAAGGCACTTTGCAAAAACCTTTCAAGAGGTCGAATTTACTGACAAACCATGCAGAACCCACATCATCTACACAGTTGTCAATTCTGGGTAGAGGAAAACAATCAGTTTTTGTCAGAGAGTTTAGTTTCCTGCAATCAGTACAAAACCGATAAGAATAGTCAGATATACTCAGTAAAATGCAGGGAGAGCTCCAATAACTAAAACTGGGTTCTGCTAAATTATAAGCAAGTAAATAATCCACCTCTTTCTGAAGCAACTTCCTTTTTATAGGATTTACTCAATATGGATGTTGTTTCACAGGTTGAGCCATGCCAACATCAATGTCATGTTCAATGACATGAGTTCGAGTAGGCACGTCAGAAAAGAGAAAGGGGAACAAACTCACCAACTTAATTATATCAGTCTTCTCTGGTTCACACAAATGAGACAAATTATAAGCTAAATAGATAAGCAAGAACCTCAGAGTTGTTAAGGTGTCCTTCCACTATACTACAAGGAGGACCATTTTTCTCCTCCAGACCATCAGCCATCCCTACAGATGTTTCTGAGACACTTGAATCTATGATATCAGTAGTCACAACATTAACAGGCAAAGACGATACAGGAGTCGTGTTTCAATAAATGAACATGACAAACCTGTTCTTTCTTTCGACGATCAGGTGTGTTTAGAAGATAGTTGTTATTAGGATAACACTTCGCTATCATATACGGTCCAGTAAACCTAGCCTGGAATGGACTACTCAAAAAAGGTAACAAAGAGAGCACTCGATCGCCTACCTGAAAACTTCTTGCCTGGACCTTACGATCAAACAACCTCTGCATCTTTTTCTGAGTCTTACCTAATTTTCATGGCGCAATAGCTCTGGCTTCATAAAGTCGATAACGAAAACTACTCACGTAGTCCAACACATTCTCAGGTGGATCATGTGTTCTCCATTCATCTGCAAAAAGAACAATAGGGCCTCTGACAGTGTGTCCAAATAAAACCAGTGCTCTCTTGCACAACGAATAGCTAAAAGCATCCAAGGAAGTCTACCCTCCCAGTCACAATCCAGTTCAACACAATACGATCTCGAATGTGACTTAAGAGTCTGATTGAACCTTTCCAACCCTCCTTGACTCTTGGGGTGGTCAGCACTCGAGATATTGTGTTAAACCTTGAGTTGTTGCATGACTTTTGAGAACTGCCGGGACATACAATTTGAACCCTGATCAGACTGAATGGTTTTTGGAATGCCAAAAACAGACATGAAACTTGTTAAAGCCTTTAAAATTTGTTTAGTTGTAATCGATCTCAAAGGATAAGCTGCAGGATAATGTGTAGACTGACACATTCCAGCAAGCATGCCCAGCCTTAGATCGTGGTAATGGACCGACACAATCAATGATCAAATGTTCAAAAGGAGTGGTAACTACAGCGATACGCTGTAAAGGAGACAATGGAAACTTTTGGTTAGGTTTTCCAGTGATTTGACAAATGTGGCAAAAACATATATAGTTAATCACATCTCTCTTGATTCTAGGCCAATAGAACTTCCTCAGAATTCTATCATACGTGTTTCTTACCCCCATGTGACCAGCTTGGTGTGCTAGCTGTAAGACAGCCTGACGAAAGACAAGAGGAACTACAATTTGGATCCTAAGATCAAGTGAAGAATCAGAACTCATAGGCTGTTGTCTACAAAGCAATCTATCTTGAAGAAAGTAGAAGGAAGACACCGTTTTATTTTCTCCTCCACCAGCAGCTAAGGAGAATAAATCTTGTCGAGTTTCGTCCACATTCTGTACTTTGATTAATTCATCTCGAGTCACACTATAAAGTGGAGACAAAGAACAAATGTTAACATGGTCATCACAAATAAATGGTCTTTCAGACATGGAAGCAGACTTGTCAGTCTGGTCAGCAACAAACAGTACTTCATGCACAGGAATGTCATCTTCGGCCATAGTGTACACAGTATCAGGTTCTGATTGAGAGTTAATAGATGAGATAAAAGTATCACTTAGAGCATTTTACATTTCATCTGACATCCCTCTCTTGTCCATTCGCTAGAGTTATCGCACAAGTAGGAAATAAGTTAGGACAGTCAGAAGATCCATCCAGTGGTTTCTCTACCTCAGAAACTACAATAGGTGGTGCATCACCATCTGACTTATACCAGATATTTCCCAGATAAATCATTACAGATCCTGTGGCAGTACATTCTGACAAAGGCAAAAGTCCTTCCACAAAAAATGATTGCCCTGCTCCTGTATCTCGAAGGATACGAACAGGCACAGCTGCATCACAGTCGGGCAAAGAAACACTACCATCAGTGAGACATGGACCAAAGTCAACACTGTTTTTAACCTTATCCATCTCAGTGATGTCCGTCTGCTCAGTTTGCTTGTCAGGAATAAAATTCACTTGATGTAGAAATCAAACCAACAGGTTTAACAGCTTTATCTTTCCTTCTGAGAACTCCTTCTGAGTCTGAAATGTTATGTCCTGGCTTCCTACAATAAAAGCAAACCATTTCTCCTTTTGTACGTGTAAATGAAGCAATATCTGTTGAAGATTTTGACACAGTGTTCTGGTGTACAACTATATTTTTATTTTTATCAGAGACACTCAGCTTTGATTTGCTCAAATAGCTAGCAGACACTTGAGTTAGAACAAACTCATCTGCAATAAGAGCGGCATCGGAAAATTTAGTCACTTTATGTTAATTTAGATACATCACATCAGCACTTGGTAGACAGTTTTTAAACTCTTCCAAAAGTATGAGCTCTCTTAATTGTTCCTTAGTTGTCATTTTTACAGAGGAACATCAGCGACCAAACAGATTTTCTTTTTCTCGAGCAAACTCAAGATAGGTGCACTTCTCAGGCTTAAAATGACTCCTAAATTACTGGCAATATGCCTCAGGCGACAATTCATAAGCACGAAAAATAGCAGACTTTACGTTCTCATAGTCAGTACTTTGCTCAATAGTCAGTGCGGAATACACTTCCTGTGCTCTGCCTACTAAAATGCATTGCAATAATAAGGTCCAAAATTATTTTCCACAAACGGCAGCACAAGTCTAATGGTTTTGTAAACATCAAATACAGGTGCAACGTGCACAGACTCATCAAGTGACACAGGAATGGGAATTTCAGCAGTTTTTGTACTCCGCTCCAGCTCAAGTTTCCGTAACTGAAACTCTCTTTCCTCCCTTTCTCTTTCCAATTGCAACTCAATTTTTCGTAACTCTAACTGTTGTTGCTGTTGCAATTTCTTTATTTCAAAGTCATTCTCCAACTCTCTCTTTTAAAGCAAAAACATCACGTTCAGCACGAAGTTCTTTTGCATACAACTGCTTCTCTTGTAAAGACAGCTCACAAAACTTAGCATTTTGATCAACATCACTAAGAGGAAAGGATATAGCCTCCTCTGGATTAATAACTTGAGCTCTTACCTCTAAAACACCTTGCTCGGAAAGTGCGCTCTTCACAAATTTCATCAGCGTTTCCTTGAGCTTCTTATCGCTTGCTCGTTACCTCCACATCAAATTGTTCGGCAATCTGCAAGAGCTCTTCCTTCGTGCACCTCTCCAGTAATATTTCTGAAGGAAATTCAATGAAATCCTCCACTACAGACGACGACATGACTGTCAAAAGAGACAACAGAGCAAACACAAACACAACAGCGCAAACATACTTGTAACTAGAGCATTAAAACTACAAATCCCATCAGCCACTTCGCCAGGATTCTACACAACAAACACGCTCCAATTAGAAACCCTCACTGTTATAAGAAAAATAAAGACTTACCACAAGTCATTTGTCGAATGTCTTAAACACAGTTAGAAAGATCACAAACACAGTTACAGAGAAATAACCAAGTGTCACCTTATGAAAAATAAGAGACTACAGTTCCTAGCTACAAACAAAACTAACTAAACCTACCTAATCTTTAAAGATGTACTGGACTCGGGAGGGCATGTAAACGCTGAACTCGAAGACAATTGGTTTCAAACCAAAAGCCTGAAGCGTACCCCCACCAGAGATTTAAAACCTCGGCCCAGGATAGCCTTCAAAAATAATAAAGGCAAAATAACAACCTAAAATATCAAATAGTGTCTCGATGGAAGGATTAAAACCCAGCTGAGGACACACTAACTACCTGAAATCGCCTCTTTTACACAGCGAAACTTGCTGAAAACACTATGCATTTCTTATATATGTAGAAATCCCGGACGAGCCCCCACTTTTTTGTTACGACCCGCTCGTTTCAGGTTGCAACATAAAAGGAGGATCAAGGCACAAAAGATATCAATGCTAATCGTTTTATTTAATTAAACTAAAACAACAGCAGTCAGTAATAACTATAAACCTAAGTCTAGGGATAATGAGGAAAATCAAATAAACAAATATAACAACAAAACTTGTAATTGTAGTTGTTTTGTAGAAAAATATATATGGTCAGGCACACTGTAAGCTGTGTGTGGTACCAAGAAAACGTTGTACAAAAGCCACCAATAAAATGCACTTTTCACAGTTTGTAATTCTTTTTACAAAACAAGAAAAAATTGTGCAACACGCTTACCTTTTCTACGTATCTACCATAACAGTGTTGCCAACTGCTTTCAATTGAAAGTAGCTAAAACTGGTAGCTAAATGTCACTAGATGACATCATAATGGCAAATTCACTGATCTATATAAAGATAATTGTAGATCAGTGGGCAAGATGAGAACTTAGATAAGGTTTGTCCAAGAAGTTGCCACATTTGTCCCTAAACTTTTGAAAAAAGTCTCAAAAGGGGTGGGGAAGTCGAGAAACCAAGCTACAAAGGCCCTGTCCCAAATGGAACAATTCATGTGCACTTGCGGTCTTACGGACTTACAGTGGCCGCCACGTGCGCGTGTCCGTTAAGTCCACGAGACTGTAGGGTGTCCCATTCCTCATTTTAGCATTCAGAAGGGTGCTCGCGAGCACCCCCTTTGCGGCCGTTATGCGCTCTCGATCCGCACTTCTGCCGAGCCTGCACTGGGGCGAGCACCGCAGCAGACTTCTACCCGACAGTCAAAGCGGCATTACGTCACGAAAGTGCGGACTCAAAGGAAGACCGCAAGGGTTTAGGGTGCCATTTGGGACAGGGCCATAGTAGCTTCTTCTTCTTTGATGTTTTATGGCGGTTGGCAAATCAGCTTTAGGTGCATTTACTACCACCTACTAGGATGGAGTGTGGAGCGTTGATGTTAAGGGAAAAAAAATATATATATAATAATAATAATAATAATAAATAAAATAAAAAACATTAAACTTACTGGTATCAATTCTTTATACAAAATAGCTAAATTGGCAACACTGACCATGACACCAAAAGTCGCCTTCTTTGTTTTTTTGATGGATCACAACAAAGGAGCGTGAACCGATACTCCAACTCACATGACATTAAACAAACCAATGAAAATCTTCTGTTGGTTTGTACAGCCTACTTGCAGCTTATGTACCACCCACTTGCAGCTGGCTCCGTCTCAATGGCTCTGGCTCCGACCTCTGTTTATACCATAGATCAGGGATAGGCAACTTGTGTCCTGGAGGGCCGGTGTCCTGCAGAGTTTAGCTCCAACCCTAATCAAACACACCTGAAGAAGCTAATCAATGTCTTCAAGGTCACTAGAAAGTTACAGGCAGGTGTGTTTGATTAGGGTTGGAGCTAAACTCGGCAGGACACCGGCCTTCCAGGACCGAAGTTGCCTATCCCTGCCATAGACTGTAAAAAAAATGGACGTGAGGTCACTCGTAGGTTTCTGAAGAGCATTTTTGAAGCCTAAAGTGGGCGGAGTTAAGGACGAGTTGGACCGTGCAGTGGATCAGAGGTAAAAAAAAATGATATAAATACTGTTCACTTTCTTGCACAGGCCGATCGTTTCGTGTCTTTAGACCTCAATGTATCGCCACGAGCTGAAGGGTTTAACTTGGTTTTATTTGTGTATGTTTTTTTTTCTCTCAAAATAGTGAGTACCATTGACTGACATTATATGACTGACAGACTGCAACGGCTTGAGTTAAAAATCTTTAAAAAATCTTTGATTGTGTTCTACTGAAGAAACAAAGTCACCTACATCTTGGATGCCCTTGGGGTAAGCAGACAAACATCAAATTTTCATGTTTGAGTGGACTATCTCTTTAAGACCTAGTTTGACCAACTGGCAGTTGCCAAGGGGTAGGCCTAATCAGTCTTACTTTTCAATACAAATAAGACCAATCTACATTTTCATCACTAAATTAAAAAAGTTATGACCAGTCTTGAAGAAAAAAATTAGATGACTGACATTTTATAACATAACTGAAGACATAACAGTTTATGCAACCGGCCCCTGTTTGAACTGACTTTATAAATAAACCTAAATTGGTTTAAAATAATTGTACATATTGTTCAGAAATGCCTAGTATAGCCAATTTGTTTGCAAATTACACATTTTGCTGACTAATGCTGAAATCTCTGTTTCAGTCCCCAACAGACTCAGAAGTAAATCTACAAGGCCGGAAGATCCTCTGCTTTGCATTCATTTTTAGAATCTTATTAATATACAGTTGCCTGAACAGGTCCTCCTGTGCCAGAATTAACTGCCTTCATTGTGAAAGTTAGGCTGGATTTACTTTATTATTGTGTCACTTCCATAGGCACTTTATATACTTGAACATGCTTGATCACAAGCAATGTTATATGTAATTTAAACAGTATGCTGTATCTCTTTCGGTTTATATAACATTGTATAATAGCCTATATTGTATATTTGAGGATAAATGTGAAAAATTTGTTTTATTTCCTATAACATAGTATAGAACTAAAACAAAGGATACAATGTTGATATTACTCTATTGTGCATTGTAATTAAGGCACTGGGATTGTATCTGTACATTTTATATAGATCATAATATAAAGTGCCTCATATTATGCTAATATTTCTCATTTGTTCCTGCTTACTTACCTCCTTATATTCTGAATGCTCCTTTGCATGTCTTTTGATCTTGAGCAATTTGGCCAGGAAGAGCAAACTAAAATGTGAATTCAAAGATGTGCATAGACAGATAGCCAGTTAATAATATTATAAGATAAATACAGGATAATAATAATAGCCTTCAGGATAACTCTTGATTTTCTCCACTAGATGGCAGCCAATCAAACGTGTTTCATTGCAGAGGACGGTTATAGAAACTACAGGCTCAATCATTTCATATATGAGATTAAAATAAAATTAAGTATTTTAAATGAATTAATAATATTATTACAACTATTTAAATCAAGTATCAAACAATGTTGTCAGTGGTGAATCAGCAAAGTTTGTTATTAAAATAGATGATAGTCAATACAGAAGATTTTTAAATAGATAACATATCTCCTTTGTTTCATTTTGAGTGAAATATTCCTTTGAAAATATCAATGCGAAACACTAGTGGGAGACTTTAGAAAACTGGGTTTGACTATATCAAATGTAAAATAAGAAATACTTAAAAACGTTTCTGTTTGTTTAGTGCTTATGCCTTGTGTGATTCTTAGTTAACTTCATTATATTTTCTTCAGCTTTATATATAAGCAAAATGACTAAATAACTCTTGAAATGTTATTGAGATGATAGTAAACTTTTGTTAAAATGTGCACAAGCAACACATTTGAGTACTGTAATTTATATCAAGTGTGCTTAATTAAGCTGTTCCTGTCTGAATAGCCTTTTTTTGGATCAATTTGAGTAGCTATTTTTCAGTAAGACAAAAATAATACTAATTAAATTCAATATGCAAAGTATGTCGAAAGTTCAAGAGTTAACACGGTGCTTTGAGAGAAGGGCTAGGGGCTTAAGAAAATAGATATTTCCTGTCTGCAGGTTTTTTTTATTTCGCTTAGCACAGGAAACCACAGGTGTAGCAGAGACTCAAGAACAAGTATTTTTTTACAGATGTAATTTTGTCACAGTAACAAGCTTTCAGAGAAAAGTACACACATAATTTGAAAGAGGTTTATGGTACTGGTCAGAATGTGGAGAAAAGGTTTGCAGTGCCACAGTTCCTCCATCCCTCCTCTCAAAATGAATGTGAGAACGTGTTAATGTGGTGGCGTCTTTTTCTTATTGTGTAGATATAGGAAGCGAGGGGTTATTCAATCAATATGGCAGTTTTGTTGCAATTGATTCTATAATTGTTTTTTAAGTTTGTCTGACATTTCTTTCCCTGACAACAGTCAAAATCATCCCAGCTGTGATTCAAATAAAAGGAATATATTTTTTTTAACTTAACAACCAAACCCATCTCCTACAGAAAATATACAAACAGCAGTTTTTCCTAAGCCTCAGCAATTCCCTCACTTTCCACTTCCCTAATTGAGAAAATAAAAATAGTCTTCAGTGGCCCCTTCTGTAGCACAGAGCATCTTACATGTGCCTATTTCTACTTCAAAAAAAGTGTCAAAATGTGAAATTTTCCTAGGATATTATCATAAAAATACTGATACACAGGAGTAACAATTACATGAGTCTTGTTATGACAGTAGTGCAGTGTCATGAAAGCTACTTATTGTCTAAGTAGTCTCAGTTCCTCAAATAAAACAAGACCATGGCAACAACACCTGCACTCAATATTATTTTGTTTTACATATTCACAGCTGTTTGAACAACCCATACTGACATGAAATAATGTAGGCACTTCAGAACCAGAAAGATCTGTGCTGCAAAGATTATATATAATGCAAATAAATACAAAATATATATTAATCAATATTTGGATTGTTATCCAGTAACAATATCCTTATTACTTTTAAAATAAGATACATTTATTTAAAAAGCAAACTTTCTTAAAGGAGTCATTGGATGCAAAATTAACTATACAAGTTATTTGAACATAAATGTGTGTTTGAAGTGTATGTACACATCCATCATAAAATGATACAAATCCACCCAGTGTTTTCTTTTAAATCCCTATTTTAAAATCCCCTTTCTCAAATCAGGCTGTTCTGAGGTTCCTGTCAGAATGACATAGTTCTGTACAGGCCACTCCCACGATAGTTGATTGACGAAGAAGAAGTAGTCGAGGACAGCAGTGTGTAAGTGTTTTGTCTTTTCTCATTAGATTTAAGCTTGGTTGTCGTTGCTAGGAAATAATTTTACTTACTGTGTTTTACCGTGGTAAACGTGTTCTCAAGTGGCGTTTGTTGTCGTGTGTATAGCGGGACTTTCCCAGTTTCGATTTGCTAATTAGTAGGGCGTGGTCAGCGGACTTAAAGAATGAGTAATTAGACAAGTATAAAACTGGTTAGTACACCGCGGCAGCGGTCACGGCAGCCCTCGTGTGAAGCCCTCCTTGTGTGAAGACTGGCGAGTGTAAAGACGATCAACTCTACCTTGCGTCACTCCACCGAGCAAGGACACTTGAGTATTGATTTTCTCCCTTTTCGTAAACTTTTTTTGTATAGCTTGTTCTCATCTACTTGTTTAGTCAATTGTACTCACTATGTGCTTTCAAATCTCCATTATTACTACTAATACTCAGAAAGCACGCACTGTACATTGGTGGCAGGCCAATCCTAATAATCTACGGCCTGTCCATCTGTCCTTTACTACTTTACTCTCTATTCCAATTGGCCTCTGGAACTGCCAGTCTGCTGTAAACAAAGCAGATTTTATTTCTTCTATTGCTACTCTTTCTGGTTTTAAACCCTAACTGAGACTTGAATAAAGCCTGAGGACACTGGCACTCCTGCAGGCCTCTCCACTAATTTCAATTTTTCCCACACCCCTCACATGATTGGGAGGGATGGAGGTATTGGTCTCCTTATTTAAAATGAATGGAAATTTGATCTTCTACCATCTCTTACAGGCAACAATTCATTTGAATCTCATGCAATTACCATTACCCGCCCTGTAAAATCCACTTTGTAGTTGTTTTTGTCCCCTAGGTCAACTGGGTAACTTCTTGGAGGAGTTGGATGTGTTACTGTCAAACTTTCCTGAGGATGGTACTTCTCTGGTACTGCTCGGTGACTTCAACATCCACCTAGAAAAACCCCAGGTTGCTGACTTTAACACTCTTCTCACTTCATTTGACCTAGCCTATGGCTACTCACAAATCAGGTAACCAACTGGACCTCATCTATACATGCTACTGCTCCACTGACAACATTTTAGTTACTCCATTGCACTCCTCAGACCACTTCCTCATCACTTCTAACCTCACACTAACTCCTGGCATAGCACACACTCTCTGCGGGTCACCTTTTGGCATAACCTACGCTTGCCCTCTCCCTCTCACCTATCCTCAATGGTTTCATCCTCACTTCCATCACCCTCTCAGTTTTCAGAACTGGACACAAACAGTGCCACTGAAAACTCTTTGCTCCACTCTAACATCTTGCTTAGATAACTTTTGCCCCCTTTCATCCAGACCAGCACGCACTACACCATCTGCCCCCTGGCTGTCTGAGGTTTATAACTCACAACTTGTTGCTACTGGGGTTCCTCAAGGCTCAGTGCTTGGACCACTTCTCTTCTCCATCTACATGTCATCATTGGGACCAGTCATTCAGAAGCATGTTTTTTTCTTATCACTGCTATGCTGAAGACACACAACTCTAGTTCTCTTTCCAACCAGATGATCCGAGGGTAGCTGCTTGCATCGCAGCCTGTCTGAGTGACATTTCTAGCTCGATGAAGGACCATCACCTTCAGCTCCACTTTCTAAGACAGAACTGCTCGTGGTCTCAGCCAACCTTTCAATTCACCACAACTTCTCTATACAGCTGGGTTCATCAACCATAACTCCTTCCGGGACAGCCAGGGACCTCAGGTTGTGATCGATGATCAGTCAAGCTTCAGACCACATTGCTACTACCCGGTCCTGCAGATTTGCCTTATACAACATTAGGAAGATTAGACTCTTCCTGTCAGAGCAACTCCACAACTCCTTGTTCAAGCTCTTGTTCTCACAAAACCTTCCCTATGTACTATAAAGCCTTTGCAACTGATCCAGAATGCAGCAGCCAAGTGGTCTTTAATGAGCCGAAAAAAGCTCACGTTACCCCTGGCTAGCCATTGACGCTCGTATCAAATTTAAGGCACCGATGTGTGCCTACAAGACAACAACTGGTGCTGCACCGATATACCTAAACTTACTAGTGCTAACTTAAGCGCCCTCCAGAAGCTTGCGTTATGCAAGTGAACGATGCCTTGTGGTGCCATCCCAAAGAGGTTTCAAATCACTCTCACAAACCTTTCCCTGGACTGTGCCCAGCTGGAATGACCGCCCGATCTCAAAACGAACAGCGGAGTCTTTAACCATTTTCAAAAAACAACTGAAAACACACTTTTTCGCCAGCATCTGACCAACTAATACTAACACTTACCTATTCTATTATATTCTATTCTATCCTATGAAAAAAAAAAACTTAGCTACACTATATTGGCAAAAATATTTTGTCCCCCCTTCTAATGAAATGTTTGACTACATTAGTAATTTCCATGAGTACAAATCTTAATGTTTAAGCATATAATGATATTCTAGGGAATTGTGTGCTTCTAATTTTATAGCAACAGTTTGGACAGGACCCTTTTCTATTCTAACATGGCAGTGCCTCTGTGGCCCAAAATTAATCACCAAACGTCAATGACTTGTACATATGGGTACAGTCATTTCATGCACTTCAAAACTGTTGCAACAGAGGTGGAAATACAATTTTTAAATACATGAACTTTGTTGCCACAGTTTGGAAGTGCCCTTTTCTCTTCTAAAGAAGGGGGTGTCCCAATACTTTTTTAATACTTCTGTGGCCACCAAGGGTTAAGTGCCTTGCTTCAGGGCAAAATGGGAAACTTCGAAATAATCCGAAAGGTCATGATTCACCCTCTCTGAGGTTTGAACCACTTTTCTAGCACATGATCTTCAACCACTAAGCCAATATCATGCAGCAAATATTTTGTCAATTAATGTGTAAATTAACTAATTTGTGATGCGTTTAAAGTATTTTTTTGTTATTTGAATGCTGTGCAAAGATTAATGCATATGTAATAGTACAACATCTATATTGCTTATTTGAATTAAATAAGAAAATCCAGAGAAGCTTCAGCTACTGAACTAGGTCAGACTTCCCCTGACTGCAGGTTAATTTACTCGGATGTTGCTACTGCAAGAGTTTGCATACAGTAAGTGCCAGTGATCACTCAGAGGTTTGTTAATGCTGGCAAACACCATGTGAATCCTGTTATGCTGTGTCAAGAATAATTGTTTGCCATTTAATTTGGTTTATTGGCATAATGTAGCAAAGGGCCAAAAAGCAGTTCAATGAAAATGTTGTTTAAAGGCTATATGAATATTTCAGTGTATTTACATACATTAGTAGTAAATAGTAACCAAAATATTTTGGTTGCCAACATTCTTCAAAATGTCTTATTTTGTGTTCCACAGAAAAAAAGTCACACAGGTTTAGAATGACATGGGAGGGAGTACATTTTCAGTTTTGGGTTAAATATCCCGTTAAAGGGAAGTTATTATGCAAAATTCATTTTACATAAATCAATTCATTTGTTTGAACATAAATGTGTGTTGGCAGAATGATAAAAATCCACCGCTAATTTTTTAATCCCCATAAATCATAAGCAGTGTCTCAAACGAGCCATTCACATAATCCGTAATATGTGACCATACATTTTACAAGCAGTTTAAGCATGTAATGACTGGTCAAAGGTGTGTGGATCCATGTGCAGTAAGATATTTAATAGACAGAATCAAATAGGCAAAGGTCAGCAGGCACAAACAGGAATATCAGAGGCAGGGCAGAGACGTAAACAATACCAGGCAGAAGTCAGGGTCACAGGCACAGGTTCAGGGTTCCAAGGTCGGGCAGTCCGGGGTCAAACACAGAGATAGCAAACAGCAGGATGGGTAACGCTCAGAAATGTCAGCCGGGGCAAGAACAAGACTTTGCGGTGAGTGCAAGGAAGTGTGCTGCTTATATGTGTGTGTGTGAATGAGGTGCAGGTGTGGTGAAACAATCAGGGTTAATGAGTGATTGGTGACAGCTGTGTGATTGGTGCAATGGTGGATGGGAATGTGTGTGTCGTAGTGCAGTGAATGATGGGAGTTGTAGTCCATGGGTGATGTGCAGCTGTAGTGTGGTGAGTGGCAACCAGATTCGTGACAAAGCGCAATAAGACATGAAAGAGAACTTAGTTTAATACTCCCATGCTGTGCGACAGCCACTTTTTTAGCGCGTTCTTCAGATGTGTGTGCTCAAGAAAACGTATATCAGAAGTTTAAACTGATATGGCTTTAAAACACATGATTTCAGCACAATAGACATGATAACAGTTTTTTTGCAGAGTATCTGAGGTAGAAGCATGCACAAAAACAGCCTGTTTCTGCTTCCACTCAAAATAGTCACTTTCAATATAATAAATTATCTGTAGGGTATTTTGAGCTGAAACTTCCCAGACACATTCTGGGGACACCTGAACTTTATTTTATTTCTAGTAAAAAGCGGTATAATATGTGCTCTTTAAAGCCCTAGAAGTCCTGTCAGGGAAGCATCACATTCTTACTTCAGTTTAAAGCTGTGATTCCCAATCATGTTCCTGGAGCTGATGAGCTGATGACCTGAATCAGGTGATTTGAAAACATGCTAAATTTGCCGTGTTGGTGCCTTTTGAGGACATGGCTGAGAATCACAGGTTTAACCACATAAATATCTGTCTTTGATTCCACTGGCACTCCAAAAGTGCTGAAGTGCTTTTATCTGTTTGTGCCCCTTTTTTTGGACACCCCAACAGTGGAATGGAAAACATTGAATTTTGCAGATCGGGTCTTTCAGAGAGCTTGTTTCAGTGAATGGATGCACCTGTTAGTGTACTGGCTCAACCAATTAACTGAAAGCACAAAAGCAGCCTGTAAATTGCTAATACAAAATTATTATAAATTATCATACAGAACTACACTTACAGTTTCTCAGTATATATCAAGTTTTTGCTAGAAAATAGCATTTCCCAGAGCATAACTGAACATTTGAAATATGAATGTGAATGGCAGCTGATTGTTATCATATTTCCTCTATTTGCCACTGTCTCCTCCTCCTCTGTGTGTCCTACCCATCTTCATGCTTTGACCTTTATGGATGAGTAACCCTCAATGGGTCCGTCATTTCAGCAGCTCTCAACGTCAGCGGTATGCTGTGGTAAGTGATGCCCTGTCAAACATCATTTACTCTTATTTTTCTTTTCTTAAATCTTCTTTTTCTTTTTTCTTAAATATTTTTCTGGATTGCACATCTTGATTTGATGTCCCTTTTCATTTGGTAATATTACTAAGTTAATTATTAATATTATTAAAGTTAAACTGTAATTTATTTTATAGACAAAAATGTGAAACTGAATAATGTATAACTTCAGTTCAATTCACTTATTTTAAAAATAAAATTTCCAAACAATCGTTTTTTATTTAATTGTTTTACTTTTAAAATCTAGAGTGATACAAGTTGAACAGTAAAATAAAGCTTTGTTAAAATAAATTACATTGTAGCACTGTAGCCTTGTAAATAAAAAGTCAAATATACAAATAAGATTAAGTTACTTCTGTTTCTGAATAAAGCAGGATCTGATGTGATGAAATAATATTTGTTTTGATATATTGGTCTGAAGTTATGTATGAGGAATAAAATAAAGCTCCGAGAAAGGCAGTGTCAGTCTGAAGGCACGTTGCACATGCTTCCTGTATTCATAGTTTCCATGTGACTACACATCCTTACAGAAAGCTTTCCTCCACTGCCTGCTAGTTATTAATTTTTTTACCAGTTTTATACAAGGTAGTAAGTACTAATGTATTAAGACAGTGATGTTACAAGACCAGTTT
This sequence comes from Gymnocypris eckloni scoliostomus, assembly GCA_027564155.1. Taxonomy (NCBI): domain Eukaryota; kingdom Metazoa; phylum Chordata; class Actinopteri; order Cypriniformes; family Cyprinidae; genus Gymnocypris; species Gymnocypris eckloni. The sequence continues at coordinate 18,702,631 of CM050424.1, read as the reverse complement.
CAGCATACGTCTTATTGATGATGTGTACTAACTATATACAGGCAAGCATACACGCCCAGAATATGTACTCAGTACATTCAATTGCACAGTAAGCACTGCCCTTAGAAGACTAAGATAAACTAAATTCTCAAAATTGGCTTACTGCATCAAGACAAGCTTGTTTACCCTCGATGAATCCAGGCCGGTCACATGACTGAAAACTTTGAATCAGCGGCTCCATTGCTGTTCATTTAAAAATGCTGCATACACATTAAAACGTTTAAACAACTGCATCTGTTGCTGAAAAGAAAATCAGTAGTGATTGATTTTATGTTTCCTTTCAAAATGTTTTAGCACAATGAAGTCTCATGATTAAAAAAAATATGTATTTATAAGTTATTTTATTTAATTGTTTTTGAAGACCACAGCCACATTCTAATACTGCTTATTAGATTCTTAATAAAAAGTGGATTTCTGAGACCAAGCAGCAAAAATGCATGATCTCCCTCAAAACGTGGAGCTGAATTGAACGTTGCAGCCATTTTGCAGCTGGTTATTATTTTTAATGTGGGGCCAGGATGAGGCAAGCTCCTGTGGAGACTGGCCTGGTCCACAATGATTAAATTATGATGCTTTCTTAATACAGGGATATCGTACAGCTTGTGAAGGTTTGGAATGTACCTCACAAGCAGAAAGGGGTTTTAGGAATATAATATAGTATTTATTTTTGTGTCCTATAGTAAACAAACATAAGAAATAAATGAATAAGGGATGATTAAAGGAAGACATAATTCTTTTTTTTGTCTTATGAAACATGCTGATAATGGCACTAGAGTGATGTTTAAAATATGCTACAAAAGAGACATTTCCTTTAAAGAGTGTGTTGCACTGCTGAGTCTAATGAGAATTTAGTGGTTTAGTGTGGGCTGATGTATTTAGGGTCTGAGGCTGTTTTCTAGGGTCATGAGGTTTGCTAGTAAAACACAAATAGTGAGGTGGTACTTCCTGACCTCAGGTGCAACTTCAACCGTTTCTGACGTACTGTAGCACCCGTTTAAGAAAGTCATGTTTGTCAAGATTGTATTTAAACTGAGCATCTGATCTGCTGGTCCATCTTTAGCTATAACCACTCTCTCGAAATATGCTCATCTTCTCCCGGTTCCCTTTTCTTTGCTTAAAAGAACACGTCCAGATTTCTCTTCTCTATTCTTCTCTAAAAAGTTGTATAGCTTTCGCTTGGCCTTTAATAGTAACAGGCTCCACCTGACATAGTAACAAAATCTCTGCACGCAAGGTAAAAAGACTAAATACGTCAACAAAAAGTACATATGAATAATTGTGAGCAGTGGTGTGTGCAAGTGAGAATAACGAGAAAACTTGCGAACAGGACGTGGTGTAAGGTGTGAAAAAAACATCTCGCTGTATGAGCATCTGTGACATAAGGATGAAACAAGCAAACAGAACAAAAGATGTTCTACTTTGCAACTATCACTTTTACAATGTCAGCAATGGAAAGTTTGATAATCAAATTACAGAAAATAAACACATACTTGAATACAAAAACAGATAACAGACTATAAATAACATATTTGACTGGATATTATGGTTTTCTGAATGAAATGCTGGGGAAAAAAAGCTTGTAAATTGCAAATACACTGGACTGGAATATTATAAGATATCATACAGAACAGCAGTTATAGTTTCTCGGCATCTCTGTATTTGTCTAGTGTTTTGCTGGACAAGAGGATCCATAAGATTGATGAATAATTAACTTCTGAACAATGACAGTTTGCCAGCCTGTAACATGCATCATATATCTGCATTTCCCAGAGCATGACCTTTCATTGAGAAAGCAAAATGAACATTTGAAAAAGAATTATGAATGACTGACAACTGATCTTTATCTTATTTCCTATTTCATACTCGGGTGCTCCCTGCCGCTGTCTCCTCCTCCTCTGTCTGTCTGTCTTCTATGCTTCTGCATGATGTGACCTTTATTAATGAGTAACTCTCTATGTGCCAATCATTTCAGCAGCTCTCAACTACTGTGAGATCCATCACTTAGACAGGTACGTTTTGTTCCTCTCAAACCTTTTCCTTTTTCCCACTGTTTATTATATATCTCCATCCATCATATATCCACACATCTACTTCACACTGTTTTATTGCTCAACATTTTTTGTTATATTTGTCATAATGTTACATTTGAATATATTCAGTGACCGTCTAATTTTATTTATTTATTATTGGATTTATTTATTGCTATAATGTTTAGTGCATTGTTCTTCGCATGTACTAATACGCAATATGAACGAGTTTTGAAGGTGTTTCACTTCCAATTTTGATGAATGATTTGAAGACTTTAGTTAAGTTCATGTTAAAGGAAGGTGAAACAGACTGACTTTATTTCTACTGCAGCATGATACAAGGGAAATACCAGGGGGTAATACAAAAATATCACCTCCACAGATTTCAATCACAGACTTTCAGAGCTTTATTGTAAAACCCATGGTTTCCCATAAACGAAGAGTTCATGACACTCGAGGTACTACACTATCCAAAACTAACAACAAGCTCATCTTCAAAGAAATGGTACTTTTGGCAGGAATGACCTCAGCAGCAAATGTGAAGAAGATTTAACTTGGTCTGAGAAACTGAACTGCATTATGACTGATAGGCATCAGTGATGAATGTGCTTTGTGGTCGCTGTGGTTTTATATTTTCTCTTATCTGTTCAATTGAGTGATTCACGGAAATTGAAAACACCTGATTTTGAAAATGAACAATTCCAAAGCCGCTGTAACTGCACTCGCAATATTATGGATTTTGTTCCAGAATAGAAATTTAAATATTCCTGAATAGGATACAGATAAATATGAATATATTCAGCAGTATACTACATTATGTCATCATTTCCATGTTGTTTTAAACTGGTATTTTTTTTAAACTTTAGCAGAACACAAAATATTTTGTTTCAGCAGAACAAAAGATATTCGGGTGAATGCTTAAACTGTTTTGTCCATAAAATGAGAGCCAGTGAGATCCAAAAATCATTATAATAAGTTTGAAACAACAAAGGCTGAGTAAATGATGACAGACAGAATTTTCATATTTGGGTGATTCATTGTTCCCTCTAACTTGAGCTTGAATCCTGTTTGCCTGCCACGGTGTATAATTATTGCCCCCTTCTGGTAAAAAAAAAAGAAAAGTTACTTCAGCTAAACTGCTTTAAATGTAAGTTATAAATTAGAGTACAAAAAAAACATTCTAACAAAAGTTATAAATTAGAGTAAACGTAAACTATAAACTACAGTAACCATAAGGCAAATTTGAAACTTCACCCTTTAAACCGCAGACTTTAAACCGCATATTCACACAGAATGATGCAATATACAAAATATCAGATGCATGACACAAGTTTAACATCTCACACCTAAAACACTCATTAAATAATTGTATAAATAAATAGTGTAAATGGATGATAAAAATAGATATGAAATCTTAAGTATGTTTCTTTGCAGAAGATGAATGCTGATTCAAAGATCACCTTTGGAGGGAAAGACTTTGACTTCTACACTGATTACAATGGCAGCTACAGTGATGATTATAATGATTCCTGCTGTGGTGGACTTGTGTGTGATCAAGAGTCTAGCATGTACTTTGATTCCATTTTTATTCCAGTCCTTTACTCTCTGGCACTGGTAGTGGGGCTGGTGGGAAATGGGCTGGTTGTGGTGGTACTGTGGAAGAAGAGGATGGGCTTGAACGTTACCGACATTTTCATCCTACATCTGAGCGTAGCAGACATTCTGCTGCTGCTAACGCTGCCCTTCTGGGCTGTACAGGCAGCGAATGAGTGGATCTTCGGCACAGTGCTTTGCAAGCTGACTGGAGCTCTGTTCAAGGTGGGCAAAAGAATGTTTAGGTTGCAGTGTTTATGATTTTGTGCTGATTTTTGCATTATGTTTAAATTATTAAATTCCAGTGCTCTCCATTTTATTGTTTCATGCATATCTTTAGTGAATAATTTCCATGAATTACAAATGTGTACAATAGATATAATATGTGGGAAGAATTAAAAAGGATATTTCTAATAAATACATAACTAATTTTTGCAATTTCTTCAAAAAAGATTTTTGAAAAATACATATAAATATACTGAAACAACATCAGCAATATGGAATTACATTTGGGGTTGCAATCTCCTTTTGACACATCTTTCTCCATCAGATAAATTTCTACTGTGGCATTTTCATGCTGTCCTGCATCAGTCTTGACCGCTACCTGTCCATCGTTCACGCAGTGCAGATGTATTCTCGTAAAAAGCCAATGGTGACTCATTGTTGCTGCCTGATGGTCTGGCTCTTCTGCCTTCTGCTCTCCATTCCTGACTGGATATTTCGTACAGACTTCAAGGAATCCAGACGTCAGTATAGAACAGAATGTGTTCCATATTATCCTGTTTCTTGGGGTCTGGCCCCTCGTTGGCTCTACCATATTTTAGGTTTCATTCTTCCAGCACTAATAATGTTGTTCTGTTACTCTTGCATCCTGCTGAGGGTGCGCCGTGGCTCCCAGTGCAAGCAGAAGAAGAGGGCCATCCGTGTCATCATAGCCCTGGTAGTAGCCTTCTTCATCCACTGGACACCCTACAACATCACCCTCATCGTTGACACCATACAAATCAATAGGACCAACAATACCAGTAACGCAACGTCCTGTTTTCACATCACATCCTTGGATGTAGCTCTCACAGCTACTACCACATTGGGCTACTTACACTGCTGTGTAAACCCAGTGCTTTACGCTTTTGTGGGGGTGAAATTTCGCCAGCATCTGCAGGACATGCTGAGACCACTGGGCTTCACGCTGAAGGTCCCAGGTGGCCTGGTGTCACGGAAGAGCTCTGTATGGTCAGATTCAGTGGATACCTCACACACGTCTGCTTTCTGAAACATTGTGTGCAATCACACTGATACATGTACAATCAGCCAGCATGTCATCTTTTTATGCAAACTTTAAAATCTGTATCAGTCAGAGGAGTTTGGCTTTAAGTATGCAAGCATTGCTGTTCACACCAAGGATAATAAATATAGTCTTAGTAATCATAATAATTGTATGAGAGGACGGAAGTCCACACCAACAATGATAACGTCATATAGAGGAACAATATCATTGGAATCACTTTCAAAATGATTTTCCAGTTGATAAATGAGAAAAAACATTGACAGCCAATCAGAATTCATACAGCTTTAAGCATTTACATACAACAAAACTGTAGTACACATTTATAATAAACAAACTTCATCGTTCTTTGGTGTGGACACTATTTATCTTAATAGTGATCTTTATAGTTATCATTCTTGAGGTGCACAGGTCTTAAGTCTCATGACAGTGCTTTTTTAGTATGCAGACTGCATAATAAACATGAATATAGATCAGTCTCGTTTAATCTTACTTTCAGATATTCTCTTTGCACTTGTGGCAGCTACTGCAGATTCTCAACTGTTTTGTATTTCCCAAGCATACTGACTCCTTACAGCTCACGCATTTTTTAAAGAGATAAAAAAAAGTTTATATTTTTGTCATAATTGCAGATTTTTCCAATAGTTTAGACTTTTGACAAAACAAGAGCCTCTGAATTATACTACTGTACATTTTTATTGTGTGTAATGTCTAAAAAGTTTCTGATTTTATTTGTTAATTGTCTTCTTTTTTATGATGATTTTTTTATATATCTTGCATTGCTGTAAATAGATTTTGAAAACATCTTAGGACTTCATCTGAAGCAGTTCACATGAACAGTTTTTCATGTGAATTAAAACTGGGTAAATGTGCATTTTGGTGCTTATTGTCTTTTTGTATGCTTTTATATTTTGATGTATAACTTTGTTGAACTTCCCTGTCTTTTTGTATCCACAAAACCTGTTGTAAGAATGCAAGAAGTCTTCGTTAATGCTGTAAAACACAATATAACAAAATAAAAGAGAAATTGCGTATGAAGAGAAGTTATATATGAAGAATATAGAAGTTATAATAATCATGATGATGAATTAACTAAATTAAAATGAGGGAACAAATTAGTTTGTCTGCTAACAAGGGAACAAATTAATAAAAAATGGCCACAATTTAACTAAAACGAGAAAGAAGGAAGAAAATGCAATGAATAAATAATTCTTAATTTGTGGCCACCATATCGATCTATTTTTTTTTGCTTGACATTGTGCAGGGCTGTTTATTAGTGTGTTTACAGTCAGGCACATAACTTACTCCTAAAATAAAGGCAGAGTGCACATACACAGATGATCCTAAACATTATAACCACTTGCCTGTTGCTGTTGGTCCACCTATGTGTCACCAAAACGAGGTGGAGCCACCGCGGATCAAACTTTTTTGTCCAGTATTCCAGAATTCATCTTTATTTTTTAACTCTTCCTGAACAATGTATGTACTGTGGTAGGAAGCATTATCCTACGGTGGCCGAGAGAGCTCAACGCGCTGCAAATAGAAAAAACACCTGCAAATTAAGAAAACACTTTCGTCAATTTGACAACACGCGCTGCAAATGCTCACAACACAACCAAAAAAGAAACGCGCTGCAAATAAAATGTATTTGGTTGTGCTGTGTGCATTTGCAGTGTGTTTCTTTATTTGTTTGTGTTGTGAGCATTTGCACCATCTGCTGTCAAACTGATGAAAATGTTTTCTTGATTTGCTGGTGCTTTTTCTATTTGCATGTGTTTTCTGAAGTTGCAGCGCGTTGAGCTCTCTCGGCCACCCTATTATCCTGCTGAAAGAGGCCACTTTCACCAGGGAACACTATAGTCATGAAGTGGTGTACCTGGTTTGCAACAATGTTAAGTAGAGAGAGAGACCAAGTAAAATTTATGTCCACATGAATGACCAGGGTTTTTCGCATTCGCAGCCCACTTTCTATCCTCTCCCCTCCTTGCTGAATGTGATCGATTTCGAAAGTGAAACCGATAAAACAGCGCATGTAATTAAGCGTTTGCACGCTTTAGCGAGCGTCAGTTACTGCACCAATCACAAATTGCACGCTTCCCACCCGAGTCACCCTCCCCTCCACACACAACGTGATTTTTGCCCTTTATTTAAGTGAGGGTGCTTTAACCTTAATGCACAGATACACACTGGCTGCGTCCGAAACTGCATACTCTCTTGAGTAGGTACTTATTTTGAATAAGTACGTACTTTTCAAGGGTAAAAAAGTACGTTCTTTCCCTGAATCCGACATATTAGCTTTGTCACGTGACTTATGACATCATCACAAGTGCAAAGATTTAAAGAGAACAAGCTAGATTTGTGCAAATACCTTCAATTACCTGACTTACCAGCTGATTTGATCACCGTGTTTTCATTTATTATGCCATTCCAAACCTCAGCACAAAGGAGGCGTCGGGCAAGAGCACGCCTTTGGAGACATTTGTTGATTTTATATTCAATAATATACTTATTTGTAATAGATTATTTTTTAAATTATAATTAGACAGACAGATATGTCACATCATGGCAATTTATTGAATTCATAATATTCAACTATAGGCAATTTGAGTAAATGAATGTTTAATTTTTTTTTTCAAGAAAAGATGAATAAAGATGACTTGTTTTACTGACAAAAACAGAATATGAATAAAATTGAAAAAAATAATAAAAGAAAACATTCCAATGAATAAATACATGTATACACAAGTATTAATTGAGCATAACATAAATCAAAACTTACACAGCACAAATGTATTGTTCGAACAAACTATGTACACATCAACAGATGGTGACCCCCACATCATCTTACTGCCACCTGGGGCCCGTTTCAGAAAGGAGGTTAAGTGAAAACTCTGAGTATGTTAACCCTGAAATGAGGGAAACTCTGGGTTTTCCGTTTCAAAAAGGGAGGTTTGTCAAACCCGAGAAAGCAGGGTAAGTCAAGCCCGTTTCTGAAAGAGAGGTAACTTATACTCAGAGTCAATTACCATGGTAACTTACTCCGTGAACCTAACCTGGTCAGGAGCAGGTTTTCTTCGGTAAAACCAGAGTTTCTTTCGGTCTCCTCTCCCTTTTTATAGTTTTAGCGAGGTTTAAATGCCTAATTCAAACTGCAAAATTGATTTTCTTACTGAGTATTTTTTGTCTTATTTCAAGTACAAAATATCTAAAAATGTAAAATTATATATGAAAAAATTGTCAATATTTAGTCTTGTTTCCTGGGGGATTTTCCTTTTTAAGTGCATTTTACATAAAACAAGTAAAATTGTCCGCCATTGGGTAAGAAAAATAATCTTAATGCAAACGAAAACAAGAATATGTTTAATGTCTTACCCCATTGGAAGATAATTAGCAAAATAGGAAAAATGCACTTTAAAACATCGGAGATGCAGAGCACATTATAAATCCTGTATGCAGATTTTAAGTAAAGTGTGCATCGCTCTCATACTCATTCTGATCATTTGTCCTGGGCACAAATCCGTCAAAGAGGAGTTTCACAGAGGAGTAGGTCAGTGGTGAAAAAATCGGTTTAAATGAGGCTAATCTGATAAATGATGTTCACTTGATAACATCTTTCTGTGACATCTGGAAGTAACGCTGAATTAGCCACCTCGTAAAATATGTACGGATTGCCGTGAGATCGGGCTGGAAGTAATGTGGTTGGATGCATTGATGACAAGCATATCTCCACCATCATCGCACCTTCTGAAAATGAAACTAATTACTGTATGGAATGGAAGGATGCTAGATGGAGGGGTAGTACAAGCCGTAACCACCTCCACTGCTGTTAAATAAACAAATTATTCACTTTTTATCATCTTTATTTCCTAATACAAAGCAAAAGTTATTCTTTTTTACTTTTGGATTTGAGAATTCTTCCAATACTTGACCACCTCCTCTTCATCTGTCAGTGGTGCTGGTTCTCCCTCTGCCTTCTTGCTGTCGTCAAGTCAGTAATTAATTGTATTACTCTAATTAAGAAATGCAACAGTTTGGATTAGGGAATATCTAACTATGTGAAAAGAGTGTTTGACTATGTGGAAAAAGCTGCAGTGCATTGAAATAGACATTGAATGATATTTAATATCAAATGTTTGTAAAGTCATTAAGCCCACACATATGAACCTTTCATGCTTAAAGCTTTACCTTGATTTAATTGTGTTTTTATACTTCATTTTTAGCTGCTGCACGTTCTTCTTTCATTTTTCCGTATTTTTACTTTTTTGTGGCCGTGGGATACCATTAAAATGAATATGTTCAATAATTTACAGTTTTCACCTCTGATATTATAACAGTTATTAAGTTATTGACAGTTATTAAGAGTTAAAGTTACGCATTGACGGAAGTACGCACACTGACGTCTTTTTGGCGGGAGCTGTTGCCATGGTGAATCGTAACTTCGGTGCTCTGCTGATCATGACTTTTCATAGTCATGGTGCACGCGCTTAACTCAGAGTCAACCTACTTAGAGTTGAGTAAACTAACACAATTCAGCTGTTCTGTAACCGAAAACTCAGAGTTTCCCATCTCAGAGTAACTCAACTCTGAGTTCAAGTTTAAACTCAGAGTTGGTTGAACCTCCTTATTGAAACGGGCCCCGGAACAGAGCTGTGCCAATCCTGCAGCTGTATTTTGATGAGGCAGTTGACCTCTGTCTTTCTCGCCAGTCCATCTTGTCCCTCACTGCAGCAATTAGGCTGGATTCCGACCATGGGTGGGAAAGGGACATTGAGGTGCTGCTGTTCCTCTTCTGGCTTGGTCATGCGGCATCCTTCAGGGTGGTGTCTCAGACCTTCGATATCCCCAAGTCCTCTGTGCATGTTATTGTGCACAGAGTGAGCAATGCAATCATCAGGATTTTGAGGACGGTGATTGCTTTCCCAACCGGTGATGACCTGGTGGCGGTAGGAGAAGGTTTTGCCCTGCTGGCAGGGTCACCAGCTTTCAGCTCAGCAGTTGGTGCAATTGACGGCTGTCACATCCGTCTTAAACCTCCAGAAACTACCGCACAGTGTTATCTGAACAGGAAGCTGTTTCACTCCATTCAGCTACAGGCCATCACTGACCACCTTGGGAAATTTATTGACATCTTTGTGGGATATCCTGGGTCCATGCATGATGCCAGGGTGCTGAGGATCAGCCCTGTCTATACTGGTGGCCTTTATCCACCTGCAGGCAAGTTCATCCTCGGGGATGGTGGCTACCCTTGCCTGAGTGCACCCATCTGCCTCATCACCCCATACAGGGAGCCTGTACAGAACCCTTTACAGGCTCGCTTTAACAGCAAGCACTCCCGTGCCCGGAACATCGTCGAGAGAGCTTTCGGGATGATGAAAACACGCTGGCGATCTGTTTTCTTTAAGGCCATGGAAGTGAGCCCTTCCTTCGTGCCTGAGGTAATTGCATGCTGCGCTGTGCTCCACAATATCGCTCTTCAAAATGGGGACATCATTGAGCCAGAGGTTGGGGAGAATAATGATCATGCCCCTCCTGAAACCCGCAACCCCGAAACAAGATCAGGAGAACATGTGCGGGCCAATCTGGCTGCTGCTGTATCTGCTCCAGACATGTGTTCCTGCTCTCCATGACCATGACTACCTGTGAAACATTACATAACAGGTTAATACTTTTGCCCAAAGCATTGAGTTATGTTATTTTATTATAGCTTTGTTGTAGTTTTTTTCCCCTAAATACTATTTTTGTTTATCAGGTGCAAAGTATCAATAAAATATTATTTCCTCTATAAAGGCATGCATTTTCTTTTATTGTGGGGGGAGGATGAGGGGGATTGTATCATTTCTGAGCCAGGGGCCTTTATTAACCCCCTGGAGCCACATGGATTACTTTTATGGCACCATTCTTTTAAGCAGGGGTCACCAAGTTCAGTCCTGGAGGGCCGGTGTCCCTGCAGAGTTTAGCTCCAACCCTAATCAAACACACCTGAAGCAGCTAAACAAGGTCTTGTTAGGTATACTTGAAACTTCCAGGCAGGTGTGTTGAGGCAAGTTGGAGCTAAACTCTGCAGGACACCGGCCCTCCAGGATCAAGTTTGATGACCCCTGCTTTTAAGGAACCAGTACTTTTAAGGTACCATTCACTCCCATTATAAAGCTTGTAAGAGCCAGGATATTATAACTCTGATTGTGGTAGGCAGAAAAAAAAATCATATACACTTAGGATGGCTTGAGGGTGAGTAAATTATGGGATTATTTTTTTGGGTAAACTATCCCTTTAACATTTCAAGCATGAAAACGGTTTGGAATCCGCTGTGAACACATGATGAAAGCAGGCATTTGTAACTGTTGTTCCAGGTTGTGTTTGACAGTGTTAAACCAGTGGCTCTCAAATAGCAGCTGGCAAACATCAGCATTGCGACTGAGAAAGCTGAAGGACCTAATCAAGGAGATGGAGGCTGAGAGAGAGCAAAAAGCAACAGAGAGGGAGGAGAGACGATCGCCTCCACCTGTCCTAATCCAACACACCTGTAAAATTGAATCAAGTTATTTTAGGATTACTTCAAAATTACAGACAGGTCTGTTTGATCACAATTGAAAATCAGGACCTGACTTAGGTTGTTTACATTTACATGTAGTTGTTTACATTCTATATACATTTAGTAGTGAGATAATAAAATAAAAAAAGAAGTTTGAAGTCTTACAACAATCATGACAGCCAATTATCAATTAAATGAACTTATATCAACCTCTCAAGAAAATATCAGAAAATATGTGCAATGTCTATAATTTACTTTGAATGCTTACAAATAAATGATGCTGTTTGATCTGAAATATTTATATTTAATTATTTATTCAAATTATATGTTGACTCTAAAAAATATGTATAAATATATTATACACACACAAAAAAAGCGGTTTGTAGTATGGATGCTTGTTGTTTACAGAAATGTAAATGTGTGATTGATTTGAGGATGGTTTCCATAAAAAAAATATTATAAAGAAACTTTATTTTTTGGCAATAAGCTCAAGAAGGGCAAGATATCGTTCATCTCTTTCCCTGGTCTCCCTCTCTCTCATTTCCTCTCTCTCAACTGCTTCTCGATGCCTTCTTTCTTCTGAGTCTCTGGCTTCTCGTACCCGTCTGTCCTCTTGCTCTTGTCTTTCTCTTTGTTCCTCCTTCTCCTCCATTTCCCACCATCGTCTCTCTTCCCTCTCTGTTGCTTCTCGCTCTCTCGCAGCCTCCCTCTCCCGGATTAGGTCCTCCAAATTTTTCCTTTTTTTTTGTTGCTGGCTCTGGGCTTGCTGAAGATGAGGAAGCCACAGCAACATCCGGGCCAGATGAGGCAATAAGGGCAGGTGGAGTGATGGAGGGTCTGCCCCCAATTGCCTCATCCATGGCAGCATACCATTTCCAGGATGCTGCTGTGGGCTCCCCATCCTCAGTGCTCACCCCTGTCTGCGGACATTTCAGATCCTACAGAAGTGTTCAGAATACAAAGTCACTCATTTTAATTACACAATTTAAATAGTCATTAAATGTTGCATTAGTAGTAACACAATCATTATACTTTATATTTCTGTTAGATGGTTTTCCCATCTTTTTTTACATATGTGGCCACTACTATGCCTTGCAGGCCCTGCTCCACCACAAAAACTCTGCAACAAGTGATCAGAAATCAAATCATATACTGCTGTAATAACTCTGGTTAAAATGACAGCATAACAAATATGTGTTTTATAATTATTTTCTATAGTATACTTACTCAAAGCCTTTGATTGCAGCATTCCTCTTTCCAGTGAAGAGGGCTTCATTAGCCAATCTCCACTGGATAAGGCTGTTAGTGTGTTCATCAGTCCCTGTAACATCCAAACAAGATTTAATGTTAGATCTGCCATTTAAGCATATGTAATAAAAAAAACACAAAAAAATATCAAAATGTTGGTGTATATTTTTTTGATAGCTTATTTGTTATCTTGCTTTTCATCCAACACAAATGATCATTAATTTGTCAATGTGTATAATTGTAGACAAATAAAATCTAAAATGTATCTTCAGTTGTGTAAATCTGTTTATTTAAATGAGTAAAAAGAGCATGTGTGTGTGTAATGCAAAGTGCTGACAAAAGCTTAGGCCAAATCGATGACAGTATAGCACACATACAACACCCACACGGCTATCTAATAATATGTTTTCATCTGGAAGATGTATTTTTTAAGTTTCATCTGCCATACTGTCTGTAAAATGTCCTCTGTCAAATATTAAACGCACATTTAGGAAACGTTTATGTTGCAAAGAGTACATTCGCAATTTTTTTAACAAACGTTTATCAGATGTTTGTACACAGTTAAAGCAACGATGTTTAACAAATCTTGAGAAGTATGTGTGCTTAAATGAAGCACGACTGGTACTTTAGCTATAAGAAAATTAAAGGTTTTACAACAACTTAATATATATAATAAATCAATATTTAATGTCTTAAAACCAACAGTTTCCTCGTCAGCTGTGAAATAAGTGAAATTGAAACACAAATAATAGCTGTACTTGTTGAAAACAGCTGCGTCTCTGTCCTCTGCCATGTTCGTAAATGACGATTCCTCCCCGTTGCCTCATGGGAAATTAAAGTGTCCATCGGATGCAATCTTCAGAATCTGGGCGGGAGCAGTAGGCCATCTGGGGATTTCTCGCCTACTGTTTTATAAATACGGAGGTTTCGGACATACTACTCTTTTCACGTACTGTTTTCTTTCTGTTTCCTTAACTAAGCTATATTTGTTTATTCGTCAACTGCAGCATGAATCATAACACCATTGTTGCCATTCATACATTCTTGATATCTGTGTGTCAAACTGACTCAACAGTTAAAATTCAAATTCAGAATATCCTATCCGTAGTTCCCCTTCATGGGAACTCGAACTGCGTCCCCTAGGGGTCGCTACGGGGAACGCCCTCAGCGTGACTCGGTCTGAAGATACATATGTAAAAACACCACCTGTTGGCCGGCGACAGCCCATGACGCCACTACCGGCGTGCCACAATATAAGTGCCGCCGAGAATACATCATCAGCTTTTTCGCCTTCACTGACTGGTTTGTTTGAAGCGTGCAGAGTGAATCTGGTAAGAGTACAGTTTTCTAACTCTACTATGGCGAGCACTAGCAAGGCGTTTAGGAAGTGTGTGGATCCGTGTCCTCGTTATTTGACACCCGATGACACACACGACTGTTGCGTCTTTTGTTTGGGCATGGAGCACGCCGATGTCCTTGAGGGGCGGTTTGCGTGCATTGTGAGCGGCTCTCTGTGAGGAAGCTCAGCTCTCGCCTGTCCCTCTTTTCGAGGAAAGAGGGCAGCCTCTGCTTCCGCGATTCAAGACCCACCGTTGCCGAGGCACGGAGGCGAATGAAATCGTGGGGTTCGCAGAGTTGGATGTGGCCGATGTGTTGGAAAGGGACCGCCTTTGGCGTCGGCCGAGAACCAGAGTGAGCTGCTGGATTGTGATGATGCGATCTTTCTGACATCATCAGATGCAGCAGCTAGTGCTCCGCTGCATATGAACGAGTTTTTGGAGGTTATGGATCATAAAAGTAAATCTCGATGTGGAGGTTGAGAAGGAGTGGAAAAGCTATTTTTCTCGTATTCATAGGTTTCAGCATACTAGTTATGCTGACACTGAGGATGCGTGAAAATGGCTATGAGGATGCCCCTGTGCAAGAGATGATAACCAGCTTATCTCTATGGCGAGACATCCTCTCTCAAGGCTCCTCCTGGCCATCTAAGCCCCTGAATCTCGCTTAAATGGCAGGGCATATGCAGCAGCAGGTCAGACCGTCGCCGTTGCACGAAGGCGTCAGACTGACCTGCTGAAAGTCCTGGATAAGGTCCAGGTCTGAGCCCGAACAACCAGGGGTCCTAGCCCATCTCGGTCTGAGGATCAGAGATGGGCTTAGAAGGCTAGTCTCGCGACTCATGCCCCTCCCCCTCCTGCGGCTAGGGTGAGACAGAGGCGCGGGTCAGAGAGAGGCAAGCCCTCTCATTCCTCTCTAATTCCCCTGTAACCACCGTGAACTCCACCGACCGAGGTTAGGTGGAAGTTTCCTGCCAAGCACCTAGAGGCGCTCCCTTGTGAGCGGCGGAGTTCCCTCTCATTCTGAGGAATGAGTTCTCTGCTCCTCAGAGCTCTGTGATAGGTCGCTCTCCGTGCTGGTCGAGCTAGCATTGCTCCCTCAATATAGAGGGTTATCTATGAGCATGCCGCCCCTGCTGAGCGCCTGAGTTCCTTCTCATTCTGAGGATGAGTTCTCCGCCTCCAGAGCTCGATATAGGTAGCATTATAGGCTCTCATTCTGAGGAATGAGTTCCCAACTAAGAACTGCAGTCAGGCTGGACCTATGATGATTTCAGGCAGGTTCTGTATTCTCGAACTGCCTTACTGATGGTCTGGACGTGAGTCCCCTCGGAGGTTTCTGCGGATCCTCCTGGATCTTCAGTCATTCTGGTCACCACTGCAAGGGTAGAGCCAGCATTACTCCCCTCACGATAAGAGGGTTACCTATGAGTATGCCGCTCCCTTCTGAGCGGCGGAGTGTCTTTTCATTCTGAGGAATGAGTTCTCCACTCTCCAGAGCTCGTTATAGGTAGAGCTAGCATTGCTCCCCTCGTTAGAGGGTCACCTGTGAGCATGCCGCTCCCTGCGGAGCTGCCTGAGTTCCCACTCATTCTGAGGAATGAGTTCTCCGCCTCAGAGCTCTGTGATAGGTCGCCTCCTTGCTGGTCGAGCTAGCATTGCTCCCCTCACTATAGAGGGATATCTATGAGCATGCCGCCCCTGCTGAGCGGGGAGTCCCTCTCATTCTGAGGAATGAGTTCCCCGCCTCCAGAGCTCATGGTTGGGCTTGCCGCCCCTTCTGAGTGGCGGAGTGCCTTCTCATTCTGAGGAATGAGTTCTCCACTCCAGAGCTCCTTATAGGTCTCACTCTGAGGAGTGAGTTCTCCGCCTAGAGCTCCTCATTGGTAGCTGAGTTCCTCTCATTCCGAGGAATGAGTTCTCCGCCTCCAGGGCTCGCCGTCGGTAGAGCTAGCACTGCTCCCTCAACCGGAGGGTCACCTATGAGCATGCCGCTCCTTCTGAGCGTCCGAGTTTCTCCGCCCCCAGAGCTCTGTGATAGGTCGCCGCCTTGTTGGTCGAGCCAGCATTGCTCCCCTCAACCAGAGGGTCATCTATGAGCTTGCCGCCTCCCTTCTGAGCGCCTGAGTTCCCTCTCACTCCGAGGAATGAGTAGTTCTCCGCCCAGGGCATAGAACGTTCTTCTAATAAGTGCACACGCGAGACTTTGGGCACTTTCTAAAATCCACTCAGTGGTAAGTCCGCACATCAAGGTTCTGCGTTCTTTCTAAAAATCCCGAAAGGGTAGGGTTACGCGCACAGCTTCGTGCCCTTTTTTGAGTTGGTTAAAGCCCCGGCTTGTGCCTTGGGCCCCGCTCCCCTGTCCCATATATGTTGGGTCCAAAAAAGAAAAAAAGGAAAAGAAAGGGGTGTACGCTACCAAGAGGTCTGTTGAGACAGTTCCTAAGCTTGAGAGCAAGTGGTAACCCCTGAGTGATCGGCCAGGACCTAGTGAGCCAGGTGCCTGGCCATATCCCCTTAAAGGAATCTTTTTCTGATTCCAAGACTTTGAGCTCTACCCTAGGCCCGGTAATCCCGGCACCTAGAACAGGTAAGTACTAGGGTATGCAGCTCAGGCCTTTGGCCGAAGGGGATAATATCACTGACAGCATCAGCCGTCCCAGGGCAACTCCTTAGCCGGGTAGAGCTGGCTTGGTGCCTGCCTTTTTGAGAAATTGGCTTGCCCCTCAGCATGGTGAAGTGGGTATAACGTTCCCGTGCGACCCCTAGGGGACGCAGTTCGAGTTCCCATGAAGGGGAACGCCTCAGGTTACGTGTGTAACCATGGTTCCCCGAGTGGGGAACGAGACACTGCGTCCCCTAGGATTCGAGCCATGCTTCGGACGCAAGCTTCAGACGAAGAAGCTGATGATGTATTCTCCCGGCGGCACTTATATTGTGGCACGCCGGTAGTGACGTCATGGGCTGTCGCCGGCCAACAGGTGGTGTTTTTACATATGTATCTTCAGACCGAGTCACGCTGAGGGCGTTCCCCGTAGCGACCCCTAGGGGACGCAGTGTCTCGTTCCCCACTCGGGGAACCATGGTTACATACGTAACCTGAGACGTTTCTTAAGGTAAGTAGTATGAAATTTAAAGAATGATAAAACTTACATCAATAAACAAATCAATGAACTCCTCGAATTTACATTTTCTTTCCAACAAATGTATTTTTTTAAGACACACTGTTACCACAAAGTACCTAAAGAGTCAAACGCCTAACTAATACACACAGTTACCATAATGGTGACTGACTTCAAACCAAACTATTATTTTCAATAAAACACCAACATCTAAACCTGTTTACTCTCAATAAGAACTTTTGTGCACATATGAAAATAATACAGTCAATTTGGATTGTAATAATTAGTAAGGTGGTATTGCTGTTTTTGCTGTTTAATCCTCCTCTGCTGATATCTTTTTTTTTCTTCAGTTGATTTATTTAAGGCTGTGGCTGTACATTGTCTCTTTTTCTGTTCTTGTCGTCTTCTTTCCTTCAGTAATTCTGCTTGTTATCATCAGCTGTCTTCTATAATGATTACTCAATTAATCACTGAATTATCTAATTAACTCCAACAATGACTGAATTCTTTGCAACAAGAAATGCAACTTGAAACTTTGTTACTCTAGGAGAAAGCTATAAATCTATGTTATGCACCGATGCTGCTGGGTTCTCTGGCCCAGAGCTCATCTCAGATAGTCAAAAAGACTATGATGTGTGCTGTACTGGGGCATAGAGGACCTACAATAATGTACAGTATTTGAAAAATTATGTTTTTTTTTAGCATTAAATCATGTCAACATATTCTGTTACATCAAATACACCAAATAATGATCTTTAAAAAAGCATCATATTACCCCTTTAATCAACCTGAGCTAACAAACTAACAATGAACAGGTGTGTTTTTGTTAACTTATATTAACAAAGATTCATAAATAGTGTAACAAATGTATTGCTCACCTTAAGTTAATACTAGTTCATGCATTATTGTAAAGTGTTACCCGAATAGGTGGTATTATAATAACAAAGACAATAATTTTGATAAGGCTGCATGTTGACTTGATAAATCAGCTCAAATACATTTATGAATGAGATGCATAAGTTATGTGTACACTATGAAATATAGGTGAACTGCCAAAACGTTAAAGCATCTTATTCTCTGCATTTAGTTTGCTCTGCATGAATTTTGTAATGAAATTATTTTAAATCCATTCCCACCACACCTGTTTTCATTCAAATAGGGACGACAACTATACATATGTCATCAAAGATTCAGAAATAGCTATTATTTTGAGCTTTCCAGTCTCTGCTAAATCTAACCAATACTGATTCAGACTAGAGTAACTATCAACTGGTTAATTAAACCTTTCTGCTTCTTAATTTACTTGGTATTTACTCTATAAAACAGAAAAAAAATCATATTTTGTGTCCTCACTGTAAGAATCTATAGTCTGCCCCGACCCAGATTCCACTCCACAATATATGTTTGATCGTGCTCATTTCCCAAAATAGCTTAATTATTATAGAAATGAAGAAAGTCAGCAGGTATGTTGTTTCTGCACCATTTGGGATGATCACATCCTGAGCAATTGATCTTCAATTGTAGAATGGGAGCGGGTGTGGGACACCAAGAACCATCTCGGACAAAGGGTGTCAGAACTTCATTAACATACAGATCACAGCTGTTAAGACAGGATCAACTTCATTTACAAGAAGAGTAGTAAAGTGTAAGTGTATAAAAGGTTTGAGTTTAGGATGTTCGGGGTTAATTCAGACTCCGTTGAACCCAAGGTACTGCATGTACTTTGTCACTGCTATGCTGCAATAAACATCTTCATCAAGATCTTCAATGACCTCATCACTTTTTCTTACATTACACTCAAAAAAATATGGTTCTTTACATGCAGTAATGGTTTTATTTCGAACCATAGCATTCCAAAGAACCCTTTTATGTCAAAATGGTTCTTTGTTAGAGTTCTTACATTTACCAGATGCTTTTATCCAAAGCGACTTACAATTGCATTCAGGTTATATATTTTTCATCAGTAAATGTGTTCCCTGGGAATCGAACCCACAACCTTTTGCACTGCTAACGCAATGCTCTACCGCTGAGCCACAGGAACACTTCTCGATTCTCGTCCTTTTGTTTTTCAAATCTGTAACTGTAAAATAACTTCATTACTGATTTTCTGGAGTTCAGTGATCCAACTACACAGACTTTCAACAGGTCATTAAATGGTCAACAGGTCAACAATCATTAAAAAACGAATAAAATTGTTGTTGATTTTATGTAAAACCTGAATAGACACTTATATTATAAGTAGTGGTGGGCCGTTATCGGCGTTAACGTGCTGCGTTAACGCGAGATTCTTATCGGCGATAAAAAAAATATCGCCGTTAATCTATTCTCAAAGTTGGGTTGGGAGCTGGGTCTATACTACGCAAGCTATGATGACTTTCACCCTGATATTTTAGCGCGGATGTATACCTAGCCGAATTGCACTGTAGAGGGCGAGAACGAGTCTTCGAACTAGAGGCTCGCAGTCCGTGATGGACAGATTGTTAACGGCTGGTCTATGTGGTAATACAATCGGGCAGGACATCCAAACGCCCACCTATCATTCATCAACCTCAAATATGGCTTTTCATCTGAAAGATGTATGTAGTAGCAACTTTACATGGCCGCTCAATATGATGTTAACCTAGAGAAATGTGCGCTATTGAAGTGTTTGTGTGGAAGCGTTTGCGCAGGACAGGCTCCGTGCGCCACTTGCTCTTAAAATCTCCGTCATTTTTGGTCATACAGATAAAAGTAGCCTAATACATCTTTCGAATCTGTAAAGACTCTACGCTTATTTGTGTGCACTCAGAATAACAACGAAACGTTGCGCTTTTAAGCAAACAGGATGCGCTTTAGGTCTCATGTGAACTTGAGAATTCACTCCCGTGTAACCCTCTGCTTCGAACCTGTGTGTATGCCTAACGTTACTGTGAAATTACCACATCAGACGTGACGTTAACATGGATGCAGCTATGAAGCCGGGGTTTGCTTCAGGAAAATTTATTTTAAGAAGCTTCCCAATGGAAACTGTAAACAGTTCATCACGACCTCTTATGTAGGCCTACAGTTCAAAATTCATGTTTAACTGAATAAACAGTTAGTAAACACAAGTACATCTTATTGAACATAGTTTATTTTCATCACCAATTATCATAGCAGAACAGCTTTCTCAAGCAGTTTGTGATGCATTTTGGAAACAGGAGATGAGCCCCTGGTCTAATGCGCCACCTGGCTTGAGAAACCCGTTCTCAAAGACTTACTTTTAGCCATTATTTGGGTAGCACACATATTCTGAATGCCTTCGGCAGAATTCAAATGAGCCATTTTAATCTAGATTAATCTAGATTAATTTCAAAATTAATCTAGATTAATCTAGATTAAAAAAATTAATCTATGCCCACCCCTAATTATAAGATATTACAAGCATATTATAAGATATAAGACAGGTAAGGTAGATTATAAGACCAGGCAGATATAGGGGAAAAACTATATAAATAAATAATATATACAAATAATACTAATATTAATGATATTAACACACTAATATTAATGGGAAAAACTATCATTAAAAATTATATTTATAACACCATTAAGGTCCTATATAGCATTTTCAAAGCATGGTTCTGTATGAAAAAATGTTATATTTAGCACTAAAAAGGGTTCTGCTATTGTTACAAGCCAAAGAATCCTTTTCTGGGACTGTTTAGAACCATTTTTCTTAAGAGTGTACCAGCGATGCTACTGTCTGTCTAGCTGCAGGCTGGTGACTGCTGGAGTTGTCCACGTGGAGCTGCAAGTTGTTCTCTCTAAGCTGCTTAGTGTCACTCTTACTGTCTAGTTGCATCTTCCACTCATTGCGATATGTGCACTCCTCTGTCAATAGCTGCAAATAAAGACATTAACAACATAAACTAGGCCAAAATTACTAAGCCTTGTGCTGGAAATCCTTTACCTAATTTGGTGTTCAGTCAAAAATGACCAGACTTTTTAAAATCACTTGTATAACTTTCATTATGATATATCCACACCAAATCTTGGATTCAGTGTTTTTGTCAACTTCAATTTTTTTGGAATTAGCACAAGTTTAGTATTTATATTTGATCATAGGCCTCACTGATCTGTGCTTTTGCACCTCAATTTATGAGTGAAAAAGTATTATTTTTGGATAATTTTGGCTTGAATTTTTAAGTTCACTCAAAAATTACGGTGCATAAGCTCAGATCAATAAGGCCTAAAAGAAATGCCAAAACCTGTGCTAATTGTAACAAGCTGATGATAAGATTGCATCCAAGATTTGGTAATAATATAGCATAACTAGAAATTAGTAGTTTTGTATATTTTTTTGACCAGGAACACTAAGATAATAAGGTGGGGGAAATAAAATACAAAAATAGTTTGGGGGGGAATTGTTATACCCAGTGTGAGCAAAGCCAGCACATTTTGGTACAATGCGATAATATTAACTAGCATAGTTAATATTAGAGAAAATTCTTTGAAGGTCAAAATGACTGGAACACAAATTAACAAGGGTTAATAATACTATTGCAATGCTTGCCTCATGAATATTGACATTATACTGATGTTGCTTCTTGAAGTGTCAAGTATTAGTCAGTTATCACAAGGCAATCCTTCACGATAGCAGGAATTGAATATTCTTGTTGAAACTGATTTTGATAATCATCAGATACAACTGATGTCACGGTCCTGCTGGTGTGCCCAGGCTGGCCACCAGATGTCTCTGTGTGTTGAGCACATGGCTTGTTTGTTGGTGCCATGTGCTCCCATGTCGATTGTCTGTCCCCTCCCATCTTGTTACTTAATCATTGTTTCAGTGGCTCCAGCTGTGTCTCCCTCGTTACCCTCGTTTGTCTCCCTATATAGTCTCCTTGTGTCTGCAGTCCTGTGCTGATCCGTTGTCTTTCGTGTGTCTTATGTTGTGAGTTTTTAATGTTTGACTGTGCTCCAGTCTTCTGCCTGCCTGCTTGTTTTTCCCCCTCGGGGTGGTTTTTGTTGTTCTTTGTTTTGTTATTAAAAAACCCTGATTTCCTCTGCACTTGAGTCCTCGACCTCATCTCTCGTGACAACTGATTGGCATCAACGATAAAAAGAAAAGTGTATAACTTTGTAACTGTGAAAACATAAATAAACAATATTAACTGCCGCTTGCATCTCGGACAACTCCTTCTGGTACTTGACGATCCTTTGATTGAGCTCCTCCTCCTGGATGAGCAGCAGACGCAGTTTGCGGTGCAGATCAGTGATGCTGTCTGTCTTCTGGTCCAACTTCATGAATGTGCAGTTCATGATCTCAGCCAGCTTATTTACCACCTGTAATTACATGTTGAGGGGTTAAGATGCAGAATGACTACAACGTTTTATTAGAGAGCAAAAGATTTTTGTCTTTTCAGACTTCATGGAGCATATTTGTATGACATGGTTTGTTTTTTTATTGGCAACACACAAACAGTATTATTCACAAATGCACAAGAGACAAAACTCATAATTGATTTTGCTGTCAATATGTAGTAAGATATTAAAATAAACACGAATATACACAAATAGCATATGAATAGTACATTTAACTGTATAGATTTGAAAAAAAAATTAACTAATTCTTATGACATAATTTTTTTTTAAACTGAGTTTGTCACATGGTCATATTGATAAACTGAAACTAAAATCATAAAAAATATTTCCATTACTTGAAATAAAATAAAAACATTAACAAATTGTATTGCAGCTAGTTTACTAGGCAGCAAACAAAATGACTAAAACTTTAACTAAAATAAAAATAAAAGCAGAAAATCTAAAAATAAAAGTAAAAGATACATTGTTCCCAATATATCAAAACAAGCCTCGCATTTAGTCTTCATTTGTATTTGACTATTAAAAATGTTCCTGTTTCTCATATCTTGTTGATGTTCACACATTTAAATCCATAACGATGATAGCTTTTTCACTTTTAGCTATATAAAGATGCATTATTTATGCAAATTGTGTTTTGAATGCTGCATGGTGGTTATACCTGGATCTTCACAGTTCTTTGTGTTTGCCAGCTCCTTCTTCTGTGTTGCAAACTCTACAGGAAGACAGTAGAAACGTTATGATAACACGTAAAGATAAAATGCAGGTTAACCAACTGGAAATAATACATTTTTTTCGAGTTTGGAGTCTCTAATTAAATTCTGTCTTCCTCTTACTGGGCATCTCCACATCTTTGAAAGGGATTTTATTGAATTTTATTGGATAAAAGCCATATTACGATGATATAACCACATATTTGACACTGATGACATGAGCTAAAACAACAGATGGCTTGCACAGTACATGGAGGCAAATGGGATGGAACACAAAATTTAGACTATATTAAATTGTATACTACATTATTAGGGCCACATGATATCTGCAATGTGAAAAACGTGGATGGAATCACGTAATCCAGTCATTAAAATAGACAAGTTTCTGTGAATATTAAACCGCAAAAAGACTATTTAAATAGGAATCCGACATGTTCTTTGTCTCTTTGTGAATAATTGGGGCAGATACGAAGTTTCACCTACTAAAGTGTGCATGACACTCACAATATTTTCAGCTTCTGCAGTCTCACTAGAGGACATAGCTAATGAACAGCATCTCCAGAACTGCTCTGAGAGTCACTTCATGAGCATTTGACCGTTTCATTTGAGAATAAATATCGTCATATCAAATACACTCACTCAAACAAAACTATTGTACAGTAAAAGGTATGTCTTCTACAAATAATAAAATATTATTAACAAATGTATTTTTTAAGGAATAATCAAACAGATATTCTTCAATGTTTTAATTTTAACGTTGTTGTGCAGAAATGTATTTGCTAAAAAGTTAACGTTTTTTTTCATTAGATTAAATGGTTGTTGACTGCGATTTCACTTTTTTAACGTTAGTTAAACATTTTGCTGTTTGAGCATAAACAATATCTGCAAAGTTATGAAGCTGAAAGTTCAATGCAGACAAAGATATAATCTTTTAAAATTCTGGCAGTTTAATGCCTACAAAAACGACTGGTGAGGGACTAGACTTTCCAGGTCCGTTATGTCAAGAACCCAGATAAACCCCGCCCCTGGGAACATGCAGCAATAAGGGCGAGGCCATGCTGCGCTGCTTTAGAGAAAAGGAAGAGAAAACAAAGGGTGCACGAAAAAAATCTATTTATATATAAATCGTGATTGTGTCTTGGACAGTGGTGGTCAAAGTACACAGATCAAGTACTTGAGTAAAAGTACAGATACGTATACTAAAATATTACTCCAGTAAAAGTAAAAGTGCTGCTTTTTCAGTTTTACTCGAGTGAAAGTACAAAAGTACTCAATTTTTTATGTACTTAAGTAAAAAAGTACTGATAGACTTATTTTGCAATTTTATATAGACTACTTTATTTCATTTTATATTAGCACATATTTTTATAATCCTACTGCCCAAAATACCTGGGTTTTTCCCAAAATAACCACTATATAGAGTCAAGATATATATTTTGTTGATATGGACTACGTTGATGAGAGTGATGTAGTAATGTTCACTGTGAAGCTTACACTGCCATGTACCTGAGAGAAAACAGATTTCACCATCTAATCTTCACCAGTAAGAAAAAAGTGTTTTAGATCTTGTTGTTTTGCAGAACGTCAGTTATATATGACATGAGAATTAGGCCTGAAATTAGGAAGAACATTTTAAGGAAAATCTAACTATATTTTCATAATGATTTTTTTCTTCTCAAACTTTGTCTGTGGTGTAAAACACCCTGGCCAAATGCCCCAGAGGGCATCACTTCCCACTCTGATAATTACTGTAGTTACTATGTTCTGAACATCACATCCTTTCCCCTCAGATGGAATCTATCTAGGTGGCTGAATAAAGATATTTGGACTTTATATCAAAACATTTCCTCAACTTAGCACCAGCAAGCTTGTTAGCTAGACAGTTAGCATCAGCTAACAATATTTACTTATTTTCAGTATGGTTATGAATAAACATTCATATCTGTCTACTCGGCTAGTTGATCTAAACAATATAAAATGTAACGTTATACTGTTGATAAACAATATAAAAACAGATCACATAGGTCTAAATGCATAGCATTTAAAAAACTGCTAACGTTACAGCAGCGGGAATATGAACGTGTGTATCTCCCGGGTCCTCACCATCCTAACTCGTTCTTGCTCCGAGCGGTCGCGAACCCGGGATTCCGGTAGCGGGAGGCGGGTGCTCTAACAAGGAACGCCAAAGGCTACAGCCTCTAGCGTCAGTCGCTAGGCGCCTCTTTTGAGGTCAGGGGTGAGGTTTACACACAGCCCTTACTGGTATACATCCGTTACACGTGCATGAGTTATTTTATTTAATCGGTGTTATTTTAATGTTTTGTTTTTTGACCTAAAACATAACGTTAGAGACACTGATGTTGATCTGTCTGCATTCAAGCATTTCAGTGGGCTTAAATAGATCACCCTTTACAGCAGATTTAGTTCACAAACAACTGACAGTTTTGACCTAAATATTATTTTCAGTTACAATAATGAATCCTAAAATTCGGCGTTAGTAACGTACTTTTCACAGCATCAGTAGCGCGCGCTCACGAGATCTCCCGGTTCTTTACTTGTGTGTTCACTTCACTGGAGAAGACTCGCTCTAAACGGATCATTTGAATCAGTGAGTTGTCGACTCGAGAACAGCTGCGTTTGTGGCGATTTGCGAACTGATTGAACAGGTTCATTGAAAAGAATCAGTTTGTTCATGAATCAGACACCGTTTCTGCGTCTCGGAGCACGTGATGTATCACGTGAGTAACGATATGTTTTATGAAATGTAGTCAAGTAAAAAGTACGATCTTATGCTTTGGAATGTAGTGAAGTAAAAGTAAAAGTTACTCAAAATAAAAGTACTCCAGTAAAGTACAGATACTTGAAAATGTACTTAAGTACAGTAACGAAGTAGTTGTACTTCGTTACTGACCACCACTGGTCTTGGACATGGTCCAGAAGCCCCATCGTGTCCTGTGGGCCAAGGCTCATTTAAAATAGAAAAGAGTTCTAGAGTCAGACGAGTCCAAATTTGACATTCTTGTTGGAAATCACAAATGCTGTGTCCTCCGAACTAAAAACGAGACCTTCCAGGGTGTTATCAGCGTTCAGTTCAAAAGCCACATCTCTGATGGTGTGGGGCAGAGGTGGAAAGTAACGAATTACATTTACTCGCGTTACTGTAATTGAGTAGCTTTTTTGTGTACTTGTACTTTTTTAAGTAATTTTTTTTATCTGTAATTTTACTTTTACTTAAGTATATTTTGTGTGAAGTATTGTACTTCGCTACATTTTAAAACACATTCGTTACTGACTAAAAAAAATCGCTCCGTGGAAACAACTGCAGCAAATAATGGGAGTAAATTTTAAATGAGCTACTTTTTACTTTTACTTGAGTATATTTTTAGACTGGTACTTTTACTTGTACTTAAGTAAAATTTTAGTAATGTAATGCTACTTTTACTTGAGTAGAATATTTTTGTACTCTTTCCACCTCTGGTGTGGGGGTATATTCGTACATCCGGTATGGGCAGCTTGCATGTTTTGGAAGGCACTATGAATGCTGAAAGGTATATAAAGGTTTTAGAGCAACATATGCTCCCCTCCAGATGACGTGTATTTCTGCAGGACAATGCAAAACCACATACTGCAGCTATTTCAACAGCATGGCTTCGTAGTAGAAGAGTGTGAATTGGGTGCTGAATTGGCCTGCCTGCAGTCCAGATCTTTCACCTATAGAGAACATTTGGCGCATCATTAAAGGGGTTATATGACGTTGCTAAAAATAACCTTATTTTATGTATTTGGTGTAATGCAATGTGTTCATGCAGTTTGAGGTTAAAAAACATTATTTTCCACATACTGTACATTATTGTTGCTCCTCAATGCCCCGCCTTTCTGAAATACGTCGATTTTTATAAAGCTCATCTTTCTGAGAAGTGAGGCGTGCTCTGATTGACCAGCTATTCAGTGCATTGTGATTGGCCGGATACCTCAAGCGTGAGACAAAAATGTTACGCCCCTTACCATATTGTGATGTTGTGTCCCGGCGCGATGACACAAAACAATAAAACCCATTATAAACGAGGCATTTGTTGCATCCAGTGGGGACATAATTACTGATTATAATGACTTATACTGTCTTTTTACGCGTCACATTACATCGCGCTGCATAAACATTACCATGTCTGCATTTGTCTGAGAAATGACAATCAACAAGCACTACCCTACACTGCTCAAAACTCACGTTTTAATCGTTAGTGGCAAATTCTTTAAATAAGAAAACGTACTAATAGGCTGTGAGTCAGAAGCGCCAGACTGTCCTTGCAAAGTTGGTATTTCCCTACTTTATAGAAACAGCCTTGGTGCAAGCCAGCATTGTAGGCTACTCTTCCAGGTTCAGGAAATAGTCCTCCGTAAAATGTACTGCACACACTCTAACATTTGGGCTGAACTGTTCTGGAACAGTGTTGTAAATACAACTTAACCAATGATTTCTAGTTGTGTCCTCATTTGGAAGCCCAAACAAAGTACTTTCGCTTTCACAATGAAACACAGCATCTCCAGGAGATGGCGCCGGCAGCAATAATAGTTCTGCCCTCTTTCTTTGCATATAGATTTGGCCGGTGTTTTGCAAATCTTCCCTCTTGTGACATAGACATGTGGGGGCGTGTTTGAATGAGCCGTTTTAGGTGGGCGTGGTCGAGTCTTAACTTTTATAAAGAATATCTCTTTGGTGTTGAGACTTTAGTCTTTGCAACTTCAGGGATCTTATCTATGCACAAACAGCTGGTAACACTCCAAAGAGGAAGGAAAACTTGAAATCGCATCATATGACCCCTTTAAACAAAAAATATGTTAAAGACGATCATGAACCATCAGCAGCTGGAAACCTATATCAGGCAAGAATGGGACCAAATTTCAACACCAAAGCTCTAGAAACTCATAAACTCGATGCGCAAATGTCTTCAAACTGTTTTGAAAAGAAGAAGAGATACTACACCATGGTAAACATGCCCCCATCCATACTATTTTGAGACCTGTAGCAGGTCTTGAGGGAAGAAACTGTTCCTGTGTCTTGTCATTCTGGTGTTCAGAGCTCTGTAGCGTCATCCAGACGGTAGCAGTTCGAGGTGGGAGTGTGCTGGATGTGAGGGGTCCAGAGTGATTTTGCCAGCCCTTTTGCTCACTCTGGATGAATACAGTTCTTGGAGAGTGGGGAGGGTTGTACCAATGATTCACTCAGCAGTCCGGACTATCCTCCATAGTCTTCTGAGGTCAGATTTAGTAGCTAAGCTGAACCAGACAGTTATTGACGTGCAGAGGACGGATTCAATGATGGCAGAGTCGAACTGATTCAGCAGCTTCTATGGCAGGTTTAACTTCCTCAGCTGGTGAAGGAAGTTCGAACTCTGCTGGGCCTTTTCCACAATGGACTCAATGTGATTGTCCACTTCAGGTCCTGAGAAATTGTGATGCTTAGGAACCTGAATGACTCCACTGCAGTCATAGTGCTGTTCATTATGGTGAGTGGGGGAAGAGCAGGGGGGTTCCTACCGAAGTTCACGATCACCTCCACCGTTTTGAGCGTGTCCAGCTCCAGGTCGTTAAGACTGCACCAGACAGCCAGCTCCTTAACCTCCTATCTGTAAGCAGACTCGTCACCGTTCTGGATGAGGCCGATGACTGTGGTGTCATCTGCAAACTTCAGAAGCTTGACAGAGGGGTCTTTGGATGTGCAGCTATTGGTGTAGACTAGAGGGTGAAGAGCAGTGGGGAGAACACAGCCCTGAGGAGCTCCAATGCTGATCGTACGGGTGCTGGATGAGAATTTTCCCAGCCTCACTACCTGCTGCCTGTCTGTCAGGAAGCTGATGATCCACTGACAGACAGAGGTGGGGACGGAGAGCTGAGTTAATTTGGGCTGGAGGAGTGATGGGATGATGGTGTTAAAAGCGGAGCTGAAGTCTACAAACAGGATCCTCACGTAAGTCCCTGGTCTGTCCAGTTGCTGCAGGATGAAGGGCAGTCCCATGTTGACTGCATCATCCACAGACCTGTTTTCTCTGTAGTGTAGTATATCAAGGACCAAATCAGACAAATCAAGATTCGATCCAAGCATGGTTGAAACATGAGGAGCCGAATTCCACAAGACAACAGCAGAAAGTCATAAATCAGACCCCCAGCCCGCCTGAATACACCCCGACCAGGCTTCGAGGACAAAGGCTAAAATTCCTGGGTTCACAAAAACTGTAGAATCATCTTAAAATACTTTCATTCTCATGGTTAATGAAACTAATCATTTCTATGCATAACTGCATATTATGTATGTGACCCACAATTTGGAATATCCTTGTTTTAATCATTGTGTTTATCGTGCTTTTAATTAGTATTGACTAGCTAAGCCTTAAGGGTTAATGTCATGTTTAGTATGTATGAGCGTGATAATTCCAGCTTTGAACATTTCTTTTAATTGATTTCCTGTCAAATGCATCATATTCTGGTTATAGAAACCACATCCAAAAGGATACTTTGCAAGAGAATGTAAAATTCGGGCAATGTGACTGGCCATGACATGTTAATTTATTAAGTGGGTGGAGCAACAAAGCAGCAGCCGCCCAGCATAGGACCTAATTGGTCAAGACAACCATTGGGAGGTGTCAAAAGGCAGAGGTTAAATACCCAGGATACACTTCTCCCCTCCCTCTCTGAAATTCTCAGCTCTCTTGAATCCGCTCTCTAACTGCTCTTTTAAGAATTCCTCTCTCTTGAATTCACCTTCTCTCTCTCTCTCTCCGGAAAATTGCACTCTCTTGAGAATGCCATCTACTGACTCTCTCTTCAGCTCTGGACCACACCCAGCCAGTTGCTACCATGATGAGAAGAAAAGCCACCTAGTCTTTTTACATCCTTTTATTCTTTGACTTTAGTTTATTTTCTTTCCGTTGAGTTCGTGTGCTAAGTTGCGTTTGCCAAAGACGACAAGCCCAAGACTCTGCAAAACCAGCCAACGCCCACTTCAACGACTCCTGAACTCTAAGCCAATCAGCGACTTTGGAGAAACCCTTTTCTGCAAAGGACGACAAAAGGGAATCCTTTAAACACAAAAGCAACGCAAGTAAAACCCCAAGATCCTTGCTGTGCTGGAGTCATTTTAATATAGATTTTAGCCTCATTGAAAAGTCAATGCGAGTGTTAAATATGTGATTGATGGTTGTTCAGGTTTATGCAATTGCACATATTGCTGTAAACGTGGGATATCAAATTCTCATTCTCTTAATCTAATCCTTTCCTCACTTTCTCTCTTTCTGCAATGCGTGAATGTGTGAATGCTTGGGTAGATTAGTTTACATGTCTTAGAGGTATATAAATAAAGTCTTGTTTATATTGAAAAGAGAAATATCATGTGTTTTGTGCTCATAAGTTAATGTCTTAATCTGTCGATTTTGTTACTGTGCTATTTAATAGTGTTTTCACTATATTTTGGGATTTTAATATCCAGTGCAGAGTTTGTTATACGGCTTGTTCGGTGAATCGCCGTGAAACAGTGAGTCTGTTCAAATTCCCTATAAAATCATTAATGATTCCCTTTGAGTTAATTGACCTGTTTCCCTTATAACAATATATATATTATATGTTATCATTACATATTGGTGGAGGATGCGGGCAGATTAATCTAAATTATGAGCATAAACCAAGTTATTTAATCTTTTATATTCTTACGGATGAGATCTGAGATCGAGACTGGTGTGTGTGTGCGTTTGTGTGAGTGACGTCCAGCAGCGCGCCTCCTTGAATGAATGAGCACAGAGAAGGCTGTAACTCGAGTCAGCCTCTCCTTTGTTTAACTGCAGTAAGGGAACTCAAAGTTAACAGTTAAGATCGGAGAATAAGGTCGGATTTGAGCGTTTTCCTCTCTTGTAATGCCTTGTTTTATAGCTGAATTAATGTCCTCGTGTTCCAGGTCATCTAATAGCTATAATTTAATCCCAAATCTCAGTAACTGTTAGCCGCATAAGCTAAACTGCAGCAATTAAAAGGGAAATAAATCAGTGGATAAAGAATAGTTTTGAGCGTGTTCCTCAATCCTGTTTATCAAAGCCTTATTATTCATAGTTTGATCGTCAGTGCGTGTTCCATTGTCAGATCAGATATGCTATGACTCCCGGGTTAAACATTAGAGAATAATGCTTGCCTGTTTGTGTACACTGTTCACAAAGTGAATTAAATCTTGCGAAACACCGCGCGTGTCTGAGAGTGATTTGAATGGGAGCTTTAAAAGCTTTATCAAGTAAAGTTTACCTTTGAACCAACAGCGAAGAAACCCTGTTGTGTTTATGTCCATAAACGGACACGGGCTTGTGATTCACTGTTTCCTCAACCGCAGCACGAAGCTATTATTTGAATAAGGTTTAAGTTTAACTCTGAACGAACTGAAAGTTTAAGCGCCACATCGCAGAACAAGCGGTGTTGTTATTTGTACAGTGTTGAGATGCGCCAACATTTAATGTAACATGCTTAACTGTATTTGTAATGCAACCATTAATGTGCTAGCCACTAGTTTGTTTCGGTTGCCAAAGATACGATTGTGACACGAAAGTCTTAACATACTTCCGGAGCAACTTTGAACTGCGCACGCGCAGTACATCGATGCTTTTGTAAACTCCATGCTGTTGCTAATGGCACGGTTGTGTTTACATTGAAGTCTATGCTAAAGCCATTAGCCTCAAAGGTTAGAAGTTAGCATTAACCTCCAATGGTTGAATAAAGTGTGTGTTTTGAAAAGCTAAAGTGGTTTAACCCTTCAAACATTTAAACTAATATACTTGTTGGTCTTTCTCTTCCCTATTTCTCCCTTTTTACCACTTATTTGTAGTTCTACTAGAAAGGAAAATACTAGTTCAGAATTATTAATTGTGCCAAATTCAAATTTAATTAAAACATTAAATTTATTTGGAATCATTCTAATTTTCCCCCTCATATTGTTTAATATGAACCTTCCTTCTAGTATTCCCTTTTGGGCATAATCATTTTAGGTACAAATAAGTATTGAACTTTAAAAGTTTAAGTAAACTTATTCTACCTAATTGATTTATTACCCATTTAAGTAGATTCTATTCAGACTTATACTCACTCATTACTTTATTGCGTTTTACCCCTAATTCTTCCTGTTTTGGTTATAAACATAACCACTATTTTATTTACTTATTTCCTCATTTTCTTAATTTCATATTTGCTTATTTTGCCTGTTTATTACTTTACAATTTTACTTTGTCTTACCATTTTCTTTCCTCTTCACTTTTCACATTTGTAGGGACCTGTAAGAACCATCAATCAATTCTAAGTGTATGAGATATACAATCCTGTCAAAAGGCGAATCATCCTAACGAATTTGATTGCAATCAAACCTACTTTTGTTCTTCTTAACCTCCCTATATTTAAAACGCAATCCAAATTTTAACACCTCATGCAACACTGAGATCAATTTTAATAGAGATAAGTGTTGAGCAACTGTCGCCTTCGCAGCCTCCCTGGTGAGCGGTCCCAACTGTAAGGTGTGCGTTGTCAATTCTGTCAGACTAAGAAAAGAGATATCAGAATTATTATTATATTCGTTTGTCTAAGACAAAGATTTAATAATATTGTTTGCCTCCTTGATAACAACATTTAATAATAAAAAAATAATTTTCTTCATTTAAAAAAAAAATAGAAAAGGAATTGTTTATTTTAATTAAATTTGTTTTTCACATTTTTCTCTTTTCCCTCTTCCTCATTAGAGTGACGAAGTCTTCACATCGCTAGTCTACCTAGATACTCTGAGACCAACACAGTGGTCACCACACTTCACCAGTGGTTCAGAATCACTGACATAACACTTAGTTGTCGCACCACACATAAGCTTCCACTCCACACAGATCTGTGTCAGTCTCTCTTCTCCCCAGCGTGCCAACATGCAGACTGCAGACCCCTGGCAAAGGGGAAGAGGTGAACACTTGGCTGAGAGGTACAACAGACAGCCTCACCCCCAAGACGTTTGAACTGTTATTATTTTTAATAATAATCCTAGTCCTGAGAAGATTCCTGACACAAGATTCAAGCCAGAATAACAACCATGAGGAGCTAGTCAAAATTGCCAGCTCCTAAGCTATGCCTTCACGACCCAGCTGAAACTGAGCGACAAGCACATCCCCCACCTTCAAGAGGAACTGACATGTGCTCAACGTCGCATAGACAAGCTGGAAGTGAAAGTTCAAGATCAACTCAAAGCACCCAACGAGAGCGAGCAGGAAACAACGGAACAAGTTAAGGAGCTCCAAGCAGCCCTGACAGCAGCTCAGCTCGACCAACAACATGCAAAGGCTGCCCAGGAAGACCTGGTAAACAGACTTCAGTATGCCAACCAGCTACTAGAGAAAGCCAACATGACATCAGCAACAAGAATGCTGAAATAAGTGCCCTGAAGGACCACCTTGAAAGGTACAGAATTGAAATGGACAATCTGACCCCACAACTAGACGATACCAATGATCAGCTCTACATGGTCAGAAGAGGACTCAAACATGCTTATGCGCAGAAGCAAGAGCCAAAGCGAGAGAAACAACATTCAGCCTCACCACTGCTGAGCAGAGCAGAGTCCCATGTCCAAGAACTCGTATACAGCGAAAGAAGCGAAGGGCCACAACCCAAAATCTCACCTGCCTTCGCCACAGAACTCTTTCCTGTCAACGAAAGAAAACCTCCCATCCAAGCAGACCTTGGAGCTGCACCTGGGATGACCATCAAAGACCTCGACAAGCTGTCTAAAACGCCAGCAAGTTCAACCCGAACTCCACAGGGGCCACACCATCCAGGCCCACCTTCAAGATATCGACTTCTATCTAGAAATGAGACCTCATGTGACTGACAGAGACAGGTTATACCTCCTTAGAGCCACGTCCAGTTCCGAGTCGAAACTTCCTAGATCGACAGCCCAGTCGAGCGAAGTCAGACTACCAGCTACCGTGAGGTCCTGATTAAAGAGTTTACCGACCCTGACTCGAACATGGACTGTTAACTGCCTTAGAAACCAAACAAGGTCGACAAGAGGCTCCACAAGCTTACTACAACCGACTCCGACAAGCCTACTTTGGTGCACACAACGAACCTGACCTTGAAGAGGATGTGAACTTCAAAAGCCTCTTCCTAAGAAATCTGCACCCTGGAGTCAGCCACCATCTAGGCGTCATGGCCTGTCCACGCTCCATGACCATCCAACAGTTGCGTGACCTAACACAGAAGGCCTACAACAAGCAGAAGATGGCCTCAAAGAAAGGTAACAAAACATCCACACTCTTGAACTCTGTCAACAAAGACTCAAGCCTTGCACTGACGACACCCAGATGCATCACAAAACCAGAGTCCTCCATCAAGAGCACAGAGAACGTGATCCCCATGTCCACGAAAGCTATCAGCCCAACTTCTGGAAAATCCATGGGACCAGCCACGCTTCTCAAGAAACGCAAAAAGATAGCAACAACTGGAAACCTAACCAGACATCCAAAGGTAATCGCCTGACTCATCCAAGAGCATCTCGTAGGGTTAGCGACAACGAAACCCACCTCAGCAATACTCAGACATGCACAGTGCTGAGTATGCTCCAGAACCATACAGCTTACCGTCAGAAGACATGGAACAAGTCATGAGCCAACTGAACGAGTTCCTTCAAGATAAGCTGAACACGGATGACTACGAAATTGAGTCATGCTCGCTGTGACCAGCGACAGAACGGAAGGCCGATGATCGCATGGTACACCACCATATCCGAGATGACAAGCACCTGTTCAACAACCACACAGGACGAGCAAGTCTCTCATGGCCAACCGTTGATGAAAACTGAGGTACCAGAGAACATCACCTCACTCACCCATCACTCACTAGCAAACTGCTATATTAACTCCAACTCCTAGAACCACATTCCTGTCTGTGCAACAGCAACCACCAAAGCACAGAAGGTCAGAAAGTCTGCCACATCCAGAAGGTAGCACAAGAGGAATGCAACAAAGGAGACAAAGTTTGCATCCCAGCTTCACACAGCCATGCCAAACTACCTCCGACTGTCTGCTAAAGAACTTCCTGCCTTTCTGGACTGACCCCATTAGATCATGGACATGCCCACATCCAAGCCAAGGATGAAGAGAGCCAGTCTTATGTAACATACCTGAAAAGGGGGACGACACAGACTGGAACAGATCTGACCACACATACACTACACCCTTAACACACACAACATTACCTACACCCAGAGGTAACCACATCTACTGATAACACATTCAACAAACATATTCTTCCCACAAGTAGAATATCCAACTTTAGCACAACACAGTTACATACACCACCATGAAGAAACATATAGCTATCCTCACAAGAGTTAGAACACCTGACACGAAGTTAAGGTGCATGGCCCCTAGCTGCACATGACATCCTAGCTCAACAGTAGTTGCAAATCATGCTAGGAAAACCCACAGCAGCTTTGTTTTGTTTTGTTCTTCTTTTACCTATCCTTTTCCTTCCCCTCTTTCTTTAGTAGGTGAAACACCTAGACACCCTGCAAGGGTCAAAGGTCTGATATTAGGATTGACTCGCTACACCTAATATCCGCAAGCCACTCTAGACTGAAGGAAAGCCAGAGAGCTCCATGCACGATAGGTTGATTCATTTTACCACAAATTAGTTCACTAGAAACTAAATGTGAACATTCTTAAGTTAAGACAACTTAGAAGAAACACACAAATCTAGTCGCAAAATTTGATCGAAGAATTAAAACAATAATGTCCAAAATTGAATAACCCGAATAACCTAATGCCCGGCACCAGTACAGTAACTGTCATGGAGGTGTTGTCTTGTTGTTTGCTGTGTTTTGTCTGCTGCTTCTGCCCTTGTTTTTCCAGCGCTCGACGATGTCTTCATCTAAACACCTCGCCGAACGAAGGGGGGTGTGTAGTATATCAAGGACCAAATCAGACAAATCAAGATTCGATCCAAGCATGGTTGAAACATGAGGAGCCGAATTCCACAAGACAACAGCAGAAAGTCATAAATCAGACCCCCAGCCCGCCTGAATACACCCCGACCAGGCTTCGAGGACAAAGGCTAAAATTCCTGGGTTCACAAAAACTGTAGAATCATCTTAAAATACTTTCATTCTCATGGTTAATGAAACTAATCATTTCTATGCATAACTGCATATTATGTATGTGACCCACAATTTGGAATATCCTTGTTTTAATCATTGTGTTTATCGTGCTTTTAATTAGTATTGACTAGCTAAGCCTTAAGGGTTAATGTCATGTTTAGTATGTATGAGCGTGATAATTCCAGCTTTGAACATTTCTTTTAATTGATTTCCTGTCAAATGCATCATATTCTGGTTATAGAAACCACATCCAAAAGGATACTTTGCAAGAGAATGTAAAATTCGGGCAATGTGACTGGCCATGACATGTTAATTTATTAAGTGGGTGGAGCAACAAAGCAGCAGCCGCTCCAGCATAGGACCTAATTGGTCAAGACAACCATTGGGAGGTGTCAAAAAGGCAGAGGTTAAATACCCAGGATACACTTCTCCCCTCCCTCTCTGAAATTCTCAGCTCTCTTGAATTCGCTCTCTAACTGCTCTTTTAAGAATTCCTCTCTCTTGAATTCACCTTCTCTCTCTCTCTCTCCGGAAAATTGCACTCTCTTGAGAATGCCATCTACTGACTCTCTCTTCAGCTCTGGACCACACCCAGCCAGTTGCTACCATGATGAGAAGAAAAGCCACCTAGTCTTTTTACATCCTTTTATTCTTTGACTTTAGTTTATTTTCTTTCCGTTGAGTTCGTGTGCTAAGTTGCGTTTGCCAAAGACGACAAGCCCAAGACTCTGCAAAACCAGCCAACGCCCACTTCAACGACTCCTGAACTCTAAGCCAATCAGCGACTTTGGAGAAACCCTTTTCTGCAAAGGACGACAAAAGGGAATCCTTTAAACACAAAAGCAACGCAAGTAAAACCCCAAGATCCTTGCTGTGCTGGAGTCATTTTAATATAGATTTTAGCCTCATTGAAAAGTCAATGCGAGTGTTAAATATGTGATTGATGGTTGTTCAGGTTTATGCAATTGCACATATTGCTGTAAACGTGGGATATCAAATTCTCATTCTCTTAATCTAATCCTTTCCTCACTTTCTCTCTTTCTGCAACGCGTGAATGTGTGAATGCTTGGGTAGATTAGTTTACATGTCTTAGAGGTATATAAATAAAGTCTTGTTTATATTGAAAAGAGAAATATCTTGTGTTTTGTGCTCATAAGTTAATGTCTTAATCTGTCGATTTTGTTACTGTGCTATTTAATAGTGTTTTCACTATATTTTGGGATTTTAATATCCAGTGCAAAGTTTGTTATACGGCTTGTTCGGTGAATCGCCGTGAAACAGTGAGTCTGTTCAAATTCCCTATAAAATCATTAATGATTCCCTTTGAGCTAAATTGACCTGTTTCCCTTATAACAATATATATATTATATGTTATCATTACAGTAGGCAAACTGCAGGGGCTCTAGCAAGGGTCCAGTGGTGTCTTTCATGTAAGCCAAAACCAGTCTTTCAATGATTATGTCATCAGCAATAATGTGTACTCCTTGTATGTCACCAAAAGTCTCACAGTTTTTCTGCTGAAACACTTCACTTGGTAACTTGATGCCGAATGGTAGTCTCAGAAAGTAATATCTGCCTCAAAGTGTGTTGAAAGTGCACAGTTTTGAGGATGGCTCATCCAATTTAATTTTCCAGTAACCGTTTTTTTCGTCGAGAATGGTAAATTCAGACTTCCCAGCCAGGTTACAACACACATCTCGAAGAGTGGGAATGTAGTAGATCTGACGTTTCACGAGGGTCCAAGCCTACCCTCAGTGAACCGTTCTTCTTTTCTGCAGTGAGGAGGCTGTGTACCCCCTCTATGGGCTCAGTTACATTTATTCAAACAGCAGCTACAGAAAATTAGCAAAGGACATCTGCATTATCAAAGAACATTACCTGCCTGTAGCCCTAGTAATTCTGAAGACCTTGATTAGCTTGTTCAGGTGTGTTTGATTGGGGTTGGATCTAAACTCGCTCCAGGACCAACGTTGCCTACCCCTGGTATATGTTGTGGCATCCTATACTGGAATGTTTGAACATTTACTACAGCAATTGTTAAAGTAATTTGTCTATATTACTATAGTGCCACAGCAAGTTACCCTTCATAAGTTACTTCAATTTACTTCAACTGCGGCATTTTGCATTGCCTGTATCTGTGCTTTGGTTAACTTGGCTGCTCTGCATATTTCAATAGCTCTGTGCAATGCAAACTCATTTTCATGGAGTAATCTTTCTTTGAGAGAAGGGTTTGTTATGCTAAACACCGGCTTATCTCTGAGCATGTCATTCTCACTTGGGCCAAATTCACAGTCCTTGCTTTTTTGTCTCAGCTCTGTGATGAATCGGTCCACTCGCATGCCATCTGCCATGAGACCGCAGAATCAATGCCTCTCAAACACAATATTTTTTAGTAGGCTGCAGTAGTCTCTGCAGTAGTCTCTGAATGCTGTGAGCATGTCTTCTCGTCACGTTCTCTTCATCAGCTGCATTGATGGTGAGTGTATTATACAATTCTAATGCCTCTTCTCCGGTGGTGTGTAGCAGAATAGCTATTTTGACTCGCTCCCGTCTTAGTCTTATAGAGACAAAAATGTTGTTCCCATCTCCACCAGTTTTCCGCTAAATTGCCTTTTAGTATTAGTGGCAAGGGTGGCTTGAATTGTTCCATGTTTGTCTACCGATAGCATGCAAATTTAAGCTGGCATGTCAGTTCATATCAACAAAACTGTTTGCGGTACTCACGCCACTGTTGCTCCTGACACCATGCTATATTCTAGTGTCCTTAGCTTTTTCACCGGAGAAACCTTTTCATAGTTCCTAGAACTATTGGCAGAAGTTCCCGCTTAATTGTGTGTTCGCACCGCAGGGACTAGAAATGGTTTTAGTTATAAGAACTCAGTTTGGTGGTACTAAATTAGCTTTTACTTCAGAGTAGGGTCTAAAACAGTTCTATAGGAATACCAGTGACGTAAGTGTATGCTGATTGGCCAAATGCATACGAAACACAGGCTACCCGGCATATTTAAAAAGCAGAGGAACAAGGAAACAGGGGTAATGGTATTTATCTACCTGTTGTGTTGCAGCGTTGTGTTCTTCTCTCAGCCTCTGTGATAAGTAACACTGCAAGTTAGGAGATTTAGTCAGATTTTCATGCTCTTTCAATCATCTAAATTGTGCGTTTACATTCCATCGCCATTACCACAAAACTGACAACACACAACAACATAGCTCCAATCAAGGCATCCTATGTTCACCGTTTGTTGACGTTTTTAAATGCCACAAATAAAGATGTCGCTGTCGGCCCCTTCAGATTTCCTGCTGCTGGTGCGAATGCAACCAGGAAAATGGCCAGAGGCGGAACCATGCTAGGTAGTTCCTAGAACGGAGTTCCTAGAACAGAGTTCCTAGAACTACGCAGTGCAAAAGCCCCTATTTTTAATAAACACACTCTGAGACTGTGAGCCTTGAACCAAAAGCTTCTGTATTGCTCTCGATAGTCTCTCTGTAGAAAGTAGTGAGGATGGGTGGTGGGAGCTGGGCATTCCTCAGCTTCCTCAGGAAGTGGAGATGCTGCTGGGCTTGGTGATAAAAAGGACCGAGGCTGCATTTCTCAAAGGTTCTCCTCTAGGTGAGCGCAAGGATTTATTTATTTTTTGTTCTTGACAATCTCCTCTGAGGAGCTGTTGATTTTCAGGGGGGGTGATCTTCCTGAAATCCACAACCATCTCTTTTATTCTGCCCAAATTCAGAGACAGGTTTTTGGTTTTGCACCAGTCTGTTAACCTTTGCAATTCCTCTCTGAATGCTGGTACATCGTTGTTACTGATGATCAACTTTGTGTCATCTTGATGTGATTCGAACTGTGCATTGCTGCAAATGAATAGACATTTAATATAATAAACCAAACATGAATTACATTGTTACTGTAAAAACACAATAGAGATTAGTTTTTTAAATATAAGTAGTAGTAATTTGTTTCAATATGAAGTGTAACTGGAGCATTAATTCCTGTAGACTATAGTGACTGTAGGGCTGTAGTGGAAAAAATGTATCATAAAATGGCAAATAACCAATTACATTACCGAGTGTATGTTCTCATCTGTCTCCGATCATGAGTAGCAACTGAGGGATCTACAAAACAAAAGCTTCTTCAGAATGTGGTCTGATGTAAAAAATCACAAAAGACATTGGTCTCAAACTCAATTCCTGGAGGGCCACAACTCTACACAGTTTAGCTCCAACCCTAATCAAACACACCTGATCCAGCTAATCAAGGTTTTCAGGATCACTAGAAACTTTCAAGAAGTTGTGAGTTGGAGCTGGTTGGAGCTAAACTGTGCAGAGCTGCAGCCCTCCAGGGATTGAGTTTGAGACCACTGAGTAAGATATGTGA
This sequence comes from Gymnocypris eckloni scoliostomus, assembly GCA_027564155.1. Taxonomy (NCBI): domain Eukaryota; kingdom Metazoa; phylum Chordata; class Actinopteri; order Cypriniformes; family Cyprinidae; genus Gymnocypris; species Gymnocypris eckloni. The sequence continues at coordinate 18,661,867 of CM050424.1, read as the reverse complement.
AATACCAAACATTAAAGACCGATAATCAAAAATATGCAGGAAAACTTCAGCAAATCACTAATACCTGCCTAAATTAAGGGCTGAGAGTTGACATCATGTCTCCAGTGTCACATAATACAGAATGAGCACCTGCTTGTTTTTGCTTATTTAGTATTCCTGTTGGGTTAAAAAAAATTCCCACATACATTATGCCATTTCCCAGAAGGCAGCTTCCATTCTCAGAAAAGAAGTGAGAGTGTGGTAGTGCAGAAAAATTCATGTGACTATACTGTATTACTTTCACTTTACTGAAATGGGAGAAGTGAGTAACTTAACGAGGGCGAGGTCTCTATGAACACAGTTCTCATTAGGTTTACAGAGAGGAGTCAGAATTAAGGGTTACTGTGCGAAGTGAAAATTGTGTCTTCCAGTTGACTTGGTGCTTCGGGGAATGCTGTCTGGTGCAATTCGGAGATCAGTAATTGGAGTGTCACACTTTTGAGGCCATCTGCTTTGTTGGGCTGTCCAAAAGGCAAGTGAAGCCCACCGAAGACTGCTCTCTTCAGCCACCTTCCATTCTGCTAAAATTGGTCAGTGTCTCAATGCTGCACCCTCACACTAGCATTCATCCACACGCTATCAACCAGATGAGCCACAAACACAAACACCATTCACATTTGGACTTTTAAAAAGATCACTCCTTGTAGTGAAATTAACTGGTTAAGAGATTGTGTGTTTTTTTATATTTTTTTATAATTGTTTTATTTTCTGCTTTTTATACTTATCTGACATCCACATTTTAAACAGAAAGAAGAAAAAGGAAGAAAAGAAAATAGCTTCTAATTACTTTATTAAGTGAAAATGAGATTATGGGTGGAACATTAAAAAACACTGTGTACCTTACACCTGTGTACAGTAAATGACAAGACACACACTTCCAGGGACCAGTGACTTGAAGACATCTTAAAAAAAGGCTGCAAAAAGGTTAAAAAGCTGACATAAAAACAGAAATGATGTGCATTTTGCTTCCCTTGGGTTGATATGCAATCTAGAAGAATTTCAAAGGAGCTTAACTTTCGATTAGGATTAATTATTTTAAGAATTAAAAAGTATATAAATGTATATAGTATTATACTATATGTGCATTTCCAGCATAAACAGACTGACTTTATTTCTACTGTAGGAAGGTGAGAGACTGCTACCACAGCCACAAATGCGAAGGTCACAGGAGGTTTAATATCTCATCAATGATAAGAAACTAAATTGCATTATGACTGATAGAAAGCAGTGATGAATGTTCTTTGTGGCCAGTGCACTTTTTTTTTCATTTTCTCTTCTCATTTCAATCGAGTGATTGACAGAATATGAAAACACCTAATTTGCACCTAACACCTAATGTTTCTGTAACTGCACTTATAAAATCCTATACTTTGCTCCCAAATAAAAATGAATATTCCTGAAAAGGCTTTGGATGAATCTTAATACATGCAGTACTAGGCAACATTCTGTCATCCACATCATAAGAGGGACCCAATTCTGTTTCTGGAGATACCAACCCCGATCAAACACAGCTGTCTGTAATTATCAACTTTACAGGAAGACTGAAATCCGGAAACAGGACTGAGCAACCTGATGTTGTTTCAAATTTGTAAAAAGTTTTTTTTTTTTTTTGATATTTTGATAAATGTTTAAACTGTTTTGTCTGTACATAAAATAACAACAAAAAATGATATATTTCATTTTATGGGGTAAAAAAACTCTGAGTATCTTCTTTTTGTGTTCCACAGAAGTAAGAAAGTAATGAAATTGCATTAGGGTGAGTAAGCGATGACAGAGTTGTCATTATTGGCTGAAAGATCCTTTAGCTTGAGCATGAAGCCTTTCAGCAGGCCACCATGTGTCATCATTGCCCTCTGTTGATCAAAACAAGTTACTTTAACAAAAGTAATAGTGATAAACTGAAGGCCTGCCCAATCCTGTTACTGGAGATCTGCCATCCTACAGAATTTAGTTCTAGCCCAGCTCCAAATAACCTCTATATAATTATAAAGTGCTTCTGAAGATTTTATTTAGCTGGATCAGATGGTTTGATTAGGGTTAGAGTTGAACTAAGGGGTTTGGATTAGGGTTGGGGTTGCAGAAAGTTAGCAATTTGCTGCTACACACAAAATAGCTCATTCACTAGTTTAAGATCTCAAACCTAAAACACTCAGACTCATGGCATTAAAATACTGTATTGACTGCAAATGAACGAGAGAATATTTCTAGTATTCAGTTTAAGTTCTTTCTTTTTTGCAGAAGATGAATGCTGATTCAAAGATCACCTTTGGAGGGAAAGACTTTGACTTCTACGATTACAATGGCAGCTACAGTGATGATTATAATGACTCCTGCTGTGTTGGACTTGTGTGTGATCAAGAGTCTAGCATGTACTTTGATTCCATTTTTATTCCAGTCCTTTACTCTCTGGCACTGGTAGTGGGGCTGGTGGGAAATGGGCTGGTTGTGGTGGTACTGTGGAAGAAGAGGATGGGCTTGAACGTTACCAACATTTTCATCCTACATCTGAGCGTAGCAGACATTCTGCTGCTGCTAACGCTGCCCTTCTGGGCTGTAGAGGCAGCGAATGAGTGGATCTTCGGCACAGTGCTTTGCAAGCTGACTGGAGCTCTGTTCAAGGTGGGAAAAAGTCTATGAGGTCAGTTTTTTATGGCCTTGTGATGATCTTTTGAAAATATAGGTAGAATTGTACGAATTATAATATTCTATAGAATAGATATGCAGTTGGTGGTATTAAAATAATATTTCTTTATATTTCTGTGTACTATCTTTAGTCTTAAATGAATTTTTTTTAGATAATTTAAATAATTTCATTTTCAAATTTGAATACTAAAGAGTGAGTATTTTAACATATTTTATGGATTGGCCCTATTCATTTACATTGTTCTTTTTTGCAACCCAGACCTTTTTTTTAATATATGGAAAATTATTTTTGTGACACAACATTATGTTAAAAATGCTGTTGATTGAGCTTGTACTGCACCAGGAATATTGTTTTAAGAATCAAATTTGGGTTTTCAATCTCTCATTGTCAAATCTTTCTCCATCAGATCAATTTCTACTGTGGCATTTTCATGCTGTCCTGCATCAGTCTTGACCGCTACCTGTCCATCGTTCACGCAGTGCAGATGTATTCTCGTAAAAAGCCAATGGTGACTCATTGTTGCTGCCTGATGGTCTGGCTCTTCTGCCTTCTGCTCTCCATTCCTGACTGGATATTTCTCACAGACAACAAGGACTCCAGACGTCAGTATAGAACAGAATGTGTTCCATATTATCCGTCTTATTCTTGGGGTCTGGCCCCTCGTTGGCTCTACCATATTTTGGGTTTCCTTCTTCCAGCACTAATAATGCTGTTCTGTTACTCTTGCATCCTGCTGCGGCTGCGCCGTGGCTCCCAGTGCAAGCAGAAGAAGAGGGCCATCCATGTCATCATAGCCCTGGTAGTAGCCTTCTTCATCCACTGGACACCCTACAACATCACCCTCATCGTTGACACCATACAAACCAATGAGGCCATCAATCATATTAACCTAACAACCTGTGAAAACATCACAGCCACAGCACTAGATGTAGCTCTCACAGTTACTTCCACATTGGCCTACTTACACTGCTGTGTCCATCCAGTGCTTTATGTGGGCCTGGTGTCACGGAAGAGATTTATGTGTTTAGAGTCAGTGGACACCTCACACACATCTGCTTTCTGAAACATCATGCGTCATCAAACTAATATATGTACAATCAGTCAGCATGCCATCCTTTTCTGTAAACTTTAACATCTGTATCAATATTACTATATGTCAGAGCATTTTGGTTTGAAGTATAGAAGCTTTAGTCTCATGACAGTGACTTTAGAATGCAGACTATAATATACATGAATATATAGTAGAACTGTTGTAAAATCTTGCTTTCAGAAATTTCTTTTTGCACAAATATTAGCTACTGTATATTCTCAACTGTTTTAATGTTTTATGCACAACTGATGCCTTACAGCACACATATTTTAGAGAGATATAAAACAAATGTATATTTTGTCAAAATTGATTACTTTCTGTTACTTGTGGTGGATGAGGAGAATACCCCCTGACAATGTAGAGCTCTTTGAGTGCTTAGAAAAGCAGAAAAGAACTATATAAATGTAATGTATTATTATTATTATTATTACTTTTATTATTGCAGATTTGTTCAATGGATAGTGAGCAGCTGAAAATCACTGTGAAAATAATGAAAATTACATGATATTACTATTGTACAGTATTACATGTTGATGTATAACAAACCTCCCTGCATCATTTTCAGCTGTACTAGCATAAAACCTGTAGCTGTAATTCTAGAAATCTGTCTCTTCAATAATGCTGTAAAACTGCAATACAATAGAAAATAAATGATGATTTGTGGTGGGAGAAAAGAGCCTCAGACTCAATGTGGGGTGAAATAACCCCAGAGTGGTATTTACTGAGTGACAATATAGAAATTAGTGTAGGTGCTCCAAGACGCAGAAGAGGCAGAGCTTCAGCTGTGAAGCGTGCAGAAGTGAAGGCATGGAAACCTGCAGGAATCCTCAGTAATCATGGAGCTTACAGGCAAAAAGAACCAGAGAATCCATCTGCCTGGTCTTGTGAGATCTAGCCTCCCCAAAGCTTCTTTCTGCTGTGTTTATCCACCTTCGTAAGAGCAAGCACGGCCATTTGTAAATTGTATAGGTCTAGCTTCCAATCTCATCCACGTCCAGCTATTTTTAGCTGTACAAAACGGCTTGATCTTGAAAATTGGTCTGTCTTACCATTTATTAACGTATTATCTTAAAGGGATAGTTCACCCAAAAATGAAAATTCTCTAATTAATTATTCATTCTCATGTCGTTCCAAACTCATAAGACATCCGTTCATCTTCGGAACACAAATTAAGATATTTTTGATGGAATCTGAGAGCTCTCAGACCCTCCATAGACAACAAGAAAAAACTTTATTCATATAAAGAGACTTTATTCAATTTCATCTCCTCCGTATCACCCTATCGCCATTTTTGAGAATATCCACTGAACTCAAAGAGCGTGTGCTGTTCTGTGTCAGCTGCGCCACACGGATATTCACCAAAATGGCGCTAGGGTAATGCGGAGGAGATGAATTTGAATTAAGTCGTTTTTTTTCTTTCTTTTTTTGTTGTTGCACAAAACGTATTCTCGTTGCTTCGTTAAGTTTCGGTTGAACCACTGATGTCACATGGATTATTTTACAGATCTCCTTGCTATGTTTCTGGACCTTGATTGTTTATGGAGGGTCTGTGAGCGCTCAGATTCCAACAAAAATATCTTAATTTGTGTTTCTAAGATGAAGCGGTCTTACGGGTTTGGAACAACATGAGGGTTATTAATGACAGAATTTTAATTTTGGGTGAACTAACCCTTTATTTATGAACACACTGGTTTGAAGTTTAATCAAACTAAATTAAAATGAAAAAAATTATTATAGGCTGCAATGTCCCCACGATTTACCTTAAGCGAGTGAACCAATTAGTAAAACGAAGCCAAGATTTAAAATTGAAAATTTTTGCATAAACAAAAAATAGAGGCTACTATATCTATTTTTTCTAATGTCATGTGTGGGGCTCCCTATTACAGCCAGCCACACAAAATGTGAAGTGCACATTTACTCCACTACACATAAAAAATTATAAACCAAAAATAAATAAACAATAAATACAATTAAATAAAATAAGCCACAAGATGTCACTGCTATGGCAACTATTTTACAGTGCATTCACACTTTGTTTAAAGTATTTTTTCATATAAATTCACAACTCATAGCCAATGACGATGCAAAATAGATTTTCATAACTTTGCAGATTTGTGAACTTTAAAGAAATAAAACTTATAAAAATAAACGAGAAAGCTGACTTTTCTGACATTCAGATTGTTTGATAAAACACTTGAAGTTGAGCTCAGACAAGTCTTATTTCTATGGATCATCAATGAGATATTTCTACACTTTGATTGGAGTCGGTGATGGTCCATGTTTCAGGAGGTAAGCGGTTTGTTTAGGGTTTCAGAGAGGGGCGGGGGGATTCGAGTTCAGGGCTCTCACAGCCTGAGGGAAAAAGCTGTTGAACAGTCTGGCGGAGCGGGCTCTGATGCTCCGGTACCGTCTTCCTGATGGTAGGAGCTGGGAAAGACTGTGGGAGGGATGGGTGGGGTCCTTCACGATACTATTTGCTTTGCTGCAGCATCGTGCAAGGAAAATGTCCAGGATGGAGAGGAGAGGGGCACCGATGATCTTTGCAGCTATGTTCACTGTCCGCTGGAGGGTCTTGCGGTCTGCAAGTATAGAGCTTCACAACATGGTTATGTAATTGTGTTTAATGATAATGTAAGTGAAGTGTTTTGAACCAATGAAGCTTTCAGCCCAATTGTATCGGAAAAAAGGTTCATTACTCGAAGCTTTTTAAAACGGCTCAAGCTGTTGCCATCTTGTGGTCATACAAATGAATAACACCTTCCAAATTGCTAAGATTCATTACAGCTGCTTCCTTGTTTATTTATTTATTGTATAAACATAATGGCCATTGTCAAAGTCATTCATTTGTGTCGGTGTACTGCCACTAAAATAATAAACTCATGAATTAAATCTGTTATCTGTCCATTTTAACTCTGCCTCAATCCTTAGACTTATAGTTCATGGGCAACGTTCATTTGACCTTAATATATAAATTAGGATAAAAAGAAAACTATGCTAACGCATTATAATGTGTTATCTAAAGGAAACGGCGCTGAGGTTCGCTTCGTTTGAAGCGGATACCGAAGCAGTCACGTGGTTTTCAGGCGAATGAAGCTTCGGACGTCATAGATCATGTGCTTTTTGGCAAAACAAATCAAGCTTCGATACAGCGCTTCAATGTGAGATGCAGAGGTGGAAAGAGTACACAAATATTCTACTCAAGTAAAAGTACCATTACATTACTGAAATTTTACTTAAGTGCAAGTAAAAGTACCAGTCTAAAAATATACTCAAGTAAAAGTAAAAAGTAGCTCATTTAAAATTTACTCAGAGTAAAAATTACTTAGTTACATTTTAACAATGAGAGGGAGGAAAAAATGGGATAGACCAAAGGTGTCAAACTCAGTACCTGAAGGGCCACAGCCCTACACAGAGTAGATATTACCCTAATTAAACACATCTGATACAGCTAAACTAATCATTTAGGCTTATTTGAAAACTACATGGTGTGTGTGTTGGAGCAGGGTTGGAACTAAACTCTTTAGGGCTGTGGCCCTCCAGGAACTGAGTTTGACACACCTGGGATATGGGCCTATAAATCTCAAACTAGGTGTTTTTAATTAAAGGAATCAGTTATTTAGAATAATAACACATTTAGGCTGTTACCAGGGAAATTAAATCAGTATCAACAAAATTCATCTTTGCAATGCAGAGGAAACACAGAAGCTTCATCTGAAGTGGCGTAGATGTATTTACACTGACATGAATGCATTTAGCCTGCAGTTACACAACCATAAGGGTCCATTTTCCTAAATTGTGATTTATACATCATCTGAAAGCTGAATAAATCATATTTCCATTGATGTATGGTTTTGTTATGATAGGACAATATTTGTAAATCTGGAATCTGAGGGAGCAAACAATCCAAATATTGAGAAAATCATCTTTAAAGTTGTTCAAATTAAGCTCTTAGTTTTGATATATTTACAGTAGGAAATTTACAAAATATATTAATGGAACATGATCTTTACTTAATATGCTAATAATTTTTGGCATAAAAGAAAAATGTATAATTTTGACCCATACAATGTATTGTTAGCTATTTCTACAAATATACCCCAGCGACTTAAGTCTGGTTTTGTGCTCCAGGCCAGGGTCACAAATGTTAAATAGTCATTTGAAATACAAAAATAAAAAGATACTTTAAATGTTAAATTAGAACCACCAGTAGGTGTCAGCAAGTCACTCATAATAAGTGAGTCATTGCGATTGAACAGAATCATTTAAACATTCAGGAACAAAACACCGTCATTGCTCAGAGTCAGAGACGCAAAACTGTGTATGGTGGCTGTGTTTGGTATTATTTTTGTTGTCGAAATAGAGCAAAAACAGGCAATATGGTGTCTAAAACGCAAGTCTCTTAATTAACTTCTTGTTTTTTGAACTGTTGTAAAAAGCAAAACTACAGGCCTAATCATGGTGATTTTTTGAGAAAAACGGCATTCTTCATGTGATGCTGACTTACTATATTAAATTATATAAATATATACATTTTCTGCTTCTATATCTTCAATTTTGTGATCATTCTAAACGCATTTTAACAGACTGAATAACGCAGTGAAAGAAAGCACTCCAGATGCACGTGGATTAGTCTAATCTAACGTTACTAGATTTCACGGCACACTGTTTAGAGTGATTTGTTTGGTTTTTGGCAAAATACTGATAATGTCAAATCGCACATCCTAAAACAACAATTACTATATTATCTCAGATGATATTGCACACCCTGCACCACTGTCTTTTTGGCTCATTTGTGCAAAACCTTTTGCTAAACCGTCAAAGCTTCATTTTACCCACCAATGCAACTATGCAAGTATTTACCTTACGTTATCTCTACATGCTTGCGAAGGGCGATGTCGAGATGTTATAAGCTGCTAGTTCGGTCTCCAGAGGCAAACACAGTTTACACTGCATACTAGAGCATGAATATGGCCAGGGGTTCACTTCATTTCCTTCGAGTTCAACTTCAGCAGAATACGACGGGGTCTGGTTTTCAGCTTGTCCGTCTGCATCTTTCTTGTGATTTTTAGTGCCAGTTTCTTCTTCTGCCCATTATTTGCTGCAGTTGTTTCCACCATTTTTTTTTTACTCAGTAACGAATGTGTTTTAAAATGTAGCGAAGTACAATACTTCACACAAAATATACTTAAGTAAAAGTAAAATTACAGATTAAAAAAATTACTTAAAAAAGTACAAGTACACAAAAAGCTACTCAATTACAGTAACGCGAGTAAATGTAATTCGTTACTTTCCACCTCTGGTGAGATGTTTCGTTTTTTGATACAAGCATCGAAGCCTCGGTGTCGAACGCCACATCACCAATTGTGTTTGTTGTTAGCCGTCAAGTCAAGTGTGAATTAATATGAACATACAGCCATAGTGTTAATAATCAACCATATGTTAATTATCGTTTGAGTTGGAAAACAGACGAGTTCACCTGCCCATTCATTCTTGATAGATAATGGTAAATGAACTTGGCTGGTTGTCCTTGAAGAAGTCTCAAACCCAAGGCTCAGGTTGACAATGGAAGGATGAAATGACTGCTGCTTGTACATGCTGGTTATGATGATTGACAGGACTGTATGTTTAGGCTCCTCCCGAACAAACGTGACCAATTTCTCAAAAGCTGACAAACCAGTTAAAGACATGTCAAAACAAGTTTGTGTAGACAAACTATAAGAATTAAACAAGTCATTCTAGTGCTCTGAACCATCATCTACCATGGGTACTTTTGTGATACTTGACCAGCCAAAAAAGAACTACAAAAACACATTTCAAAACACTAGATGCAAATCATGGTGAAAGAGAACTGACTAGAAAAAATTAGACAACGATTATCTTTCACACTTCACAAAAAAGCTGTCATATGCAGAAACACACAGTAGGACAGGAAATTAGCAAAAATGCAGTTTCCTCATACCGAAACTAGTGTAATTAATTATATAGCTGAAAATCAGAAAATCCAGCTACATCTACTCTCTTTTTGTTTATTTTCCTTACTGTAATAATGACTCATGGAAATGTCTGATGGAATATTGATGATATTATTGTCACATGACAATGCAGTCATGCTGTACTTTTCACATTAATGCTCACCACATGTTCTGTTTCAGAAGAGGAACTGAGGTGTCACATGTGGTCATTGTTTTTGGCATGGTATCAAACACATGACAATACAAAGAACTTTCTAAGAAACCAATCTATTCAAAGTGGACTATCATCGAAAATGGATCACGAGTATTAAAATGTGCTTTGGCAGTTTACAGATATGTAAAAAAAACTACTTAACGGTTGGTTTCTCTCACTACTACACACAGGCCCTTTTGTTGTTCAGGATGAAAACATCGAAAGGACAATGCATTGCAGTACAGTACAAAGACGCATGTTGTCAGGGAGTCACAGTCACCACCAACTACACACACCAGATCCGAATCACCAAGAACTCCTCCCAAGCAGTCAGTGTCTGATCGCAAACATTCCATGTTGACTTACCTGACCATCTTACCTTTTGTCTACAGTCTAGTTTTTCCTGTGTTCCTCTCCACCATTTCCAAGCTCCGTTGTTCCCGCTGGTTCCCCTGGATATAGTAAAGGATTGTTTACCCACAGATAAGACTCTCTAGAGACTCCCTTCCTGATTCACTCACCCAGACTCTCTGCATTGCTCCCATTCCCTGTCATTGTTCAATAAACCCACTGTTGATTTCACTTACCTCTGTGTCCCTTAATCTGTCTCCTGACACATATAATGTTCCCCATTTTTTTCTCTCTGTACACCACATGTTGTCTTCTCTGTCCATGGGGATATTCCACTAATGACATAACCAAAAAAATGATGTCTGAAAATCCCAACAGCGGTCTTTTCCAATGACCAATTCCTCCTGTACAGAAAGTGCTATGAATATCGCACAGGAAGAAAGCACTTCCTCCAAAAGGGTTCAGAAGAAAACTTGGTTATGCAACATGGGAAAAGAATCCTTTATGACCCCATCTCACAGAAAACTACACAAAAAGATGTCAAATCATTATTCTCTCAGCATTATTTGATGAGCAATGAAGTCCTTTTCTATATATTTTCAATTTAATAACCATTAATATTTTGAACGTTACAAAATTAGTAGAACATAAGCTCTACTAAAGAAACTACTTCAAAGTGAAGAGAAGAATGGAACATTAAAATAGCACTGTGTTCCTTCACACGTCTTAACATAAATGTAAGTAACCGGACACACCCTTCCAGAGACCACTGACTTGAAGACATCTAAAAAAAGTGACATGGCTTCCTATCATTGGAGCAGAAATTCTATAATAAAACCATATTCATCAGAAGATCCGCTGATGATACTGACTAAATTTTGTCACTTATTTTGGTTTGGTTGGTTGGTTTTATTTAAAGTTTGACATGACAGGATATTGCAGCACAAAACCCTGAAATGTGTCAAACATACACATACTCCAAGACAATCATTACTTAGTATAAAACGAATAAAAGATAGCTGATATACAAAAAAATATATATATATATATATAAATAACAGATTCACAGAAAAAGGCAACCCAATCAAGGACCTGTAAGTTATCTATACAACAATTTTAGAGCACGGGGAATAAAGGAAAGTTCATGACGTTTAGTTTTACACCTGGGTACAACAAATGTCTTGTGCCGCCGAAGAGAATAAGTAGGTGTTGGAGCCATAGGCAGGAAACAATGCAGTGGTGATGAACTGTCCTTGAGTATTTTAGTAAGTGTACGTATGGTGGCTTCCTCACGCCTCTCACTCAATGCTGGGAGAGTTGAAGTAGGAATGCCTATTATCCGACAGCATCGCTTTTGGATTTTAAAACTATTTATATTTCTACAACAGATTTAGAAGATAGGAATAAATGTATGGTACAAACATGAATGTAACATAGACGATGTTTAAATTAATGTAAAATGTGACATTTCATGTGTTGTGTAATCATAATTAAAATTACAGTAATTGTCACATTATTACATAATTTCATTTTTTTATTTAAATAGCACAACTAAATATATATACATATTGTAATTATTTGCACGCAAACTTGTACAAACGTTTTGAATGCTGAAATGAAATGAAGATTTCACGTAATAGTTATTCAAATTTGACCCCCCAAAAAATAGAAGAAAATGTGTATTATCCATTGACAATGATTTTGTAATTGAGTGGGAATGAAGACATGTTAATCAAGCAAGTAGGCACAGAACCGGCTAATGGCCAAATATTGGCTGATCATTTCAATCCATTACTAAGAGCATTGTTCTAGAACATGATTCCAAAACTATTTACACAGCACAACAAAAATAAATAAATATAACTTTTGACCAAATAAAATTAAATAATTCCCAGTATGATCATTTTACTGATGAAAATAAACAGAGTTAAAGTGCAAATGAGTTGGCCGGCATTTCATGTCCTTCTTTCATTTAATGTCCATCTTTTTCATTTTATCCTTTATCATCCATAATGAGAGTTTTTCAGAATACATGTACAGAAATCACCAACGATTGGGTTATTCCATACTTGGTGATATCTATTAAATGCTCACGTTCAATGAAGAATGCATAGCATACATTATAGGAATTATGAGATACAGAACGTCTATAAGTGAATGTATTATGATCCATGCATTCATATATCATGATCTTGGGTTTTTATTGTTTGTTTAATGTCATTCATAGGATGAAGTGACCCTTGTTCCTCCTGAACAGAAGCATTACCATTTACTCCACTAGAGTCCCAAAGCGAAACATCATTATTCTCCATTTTACAAGCACTGAAATTGATCACAGTCAGTACGCGACTCCGGAACTCTTTGGAGAGACAGAGATAAATAACAGGATTAACAACGGAATGGAGAAGCCCAAAAACTGCTGTTATTTTGCTAGCTGTCCATTGCCTCCCTTTGCAGTCTTCCATTGCTGGAGAGTTGCTATCCATTGACTGAAAAGTGTTCACAATGAAGGTAATGCTGTAGGGTGTCCAGCAGATAAAGAAAACCAGTATGAGGGCTGCAATGATAGCTGTGCTTTGGCCCTTCTTCTTCAGCTGGCACTTTGAGTTGTGCCGTAACTTCAGCAGGACAATGGAACAGCAGAACAGCAGCACAAGTACCAGTAAAACTAAAAGATGTGGAAGACGAGAGGCAAGACGCTGGGAATCAGGCGAGTAATAGTGAACACATTCTTGTTTACCCTGATCTGAGCTATCACTGAGAAAGATCCCATCAGGGATGGACATGAGCAGGCAGAGGACACAGATGATCAAGCAGCAACAGTAAACCACCACCGGCTTTTTACGAGAAAACAGCTGTACTCCATGGACGATGGACAGATAGCAGTCAACACTGAGGCAGGCCAGCGTGAAGATACCACAGTAGAAATTGATCTGAAGAGATAATGATAATGAAATAGTTATTATTACAATACTACTATTATAGACTGTTAATGAAATCGTTTATAAAAGGTAGTTTAAAAAACACGCCATGTCATGTAAATGTATTTATGTTGGTTTTATATGGCTTTAAAAGGTTCATTTCTTATTATAATAAGAAAAAAATGATTGACTCAAAAAATGTAATTTGCAGTATCCATCAAATATAAAGTAATAAAATGTATTTATATATAAAAAAATCTAATATATATATAAAAGGTAAAAGATGGTTTACCCATATTTTTTATATCTTAATATTAAATATCTTACAGTATAATATTTTTAAAGAAGAAATCAAATCATTTATTTCCAGGTATCATTACTGTATACCTTTTTAGGGGAGTCACACACCACATTACATTTTAAAACATGAACTAACTTTGTCCTTTAATATGGAGGTCAATTTATCTGATATTTTATTCTTATTACCCTTGATACACACTCATGAGGGTCTGCAGTGGTCCTCTCTATGATATCATTTCTTGTTTTATGTTTTTATTCTGCATTTTAGTTGCACCACGTGATTTAGATTCATCAGACAATGTTTAATAATAGTAATGAAAATACAAAATCCAAAACACGTCATTCCACACTTTGCCAGTTTGACTTCAGAGTGCATTTAACTGTTAACTATGCCTGATGGTTGAAATGTGTGCCACGACAAAATGCCACGACATCTACGAACTTATCGAATCGATACATTAACAAGCCAACAATAACTCACCTCGAACAGAACTCCAGACAGTTTGCAGAGCTCTGTGCCCATGATCCATCCCTTAACTGCATCTACAGCCCAGAGAGGCAGTGTAAGCAGCAGCAGGCTGTCTGTTACACTCAGAAGAAGGATGAAGACGTCCATCACACTCGGGTTCAGCGTCTTGAGCCACAATATTACCAGCACCAGTCCGTTCCCCAGCAGCCCACACAAGAAGCCCACAGAGTAAAGCAAGGGCATGAAGACCGCCAAAGCGCCAGAGACTGTGCTGGACGGACACATGTCCTTGTACTCGTAATCATCATAGTCGAAGGTACTGTTTTCCTCAAACAGTCCATGCAGGTCCACCTGCATGTTTGATTTAAATAAAACAAACCAAGGGTCAATGAGAAACTGTAGATGAATATCTGACTGCAGCTCCTCGTGAACTGAGTTGTCAACAGCTGCTAGTGTATTTATGTGCAAAGAGTCACATGCTGGGTTTTCACATGATGTTGCAACAATAGTTAAATGGAAAGTAAAACTGTGTGGGTGGATATCTGGCTGCTGTAGCCTAATGTTAGATAAACCCGAGGAGATGACACGCGCTGCTTGAGTTTGCTAATGCACACAAATATATGGGTTTGTTTCTAAGTTTGCAAACCTCTTTAGCTGCTCTCGAACTGTTTATTTCGAAAGCTATGAATTTCAAAAACGAAGTTTTGTTTTGAGTAGATTCAGTTCAAGATATCCGTACAGCAAACGTACGTTCAACTTTACAGTAGCCTATACGTCAAAAAAACATAAGTTAGATGAGACCGACTGTAATTATTATATGTAAGGCTAAGAAAACACTTACAGGTGTTTCCATGTTCCTGCTCGTATTTGTCTTCTTTTCTAAGCAGTCCGCATTTTGCGTAGTTTACGTAACCCGTCTATTGGGACTTGGGAGTGTGTTTGTTCAATGCAATACATTTGGTTACCGTGCACGCAGAGTGAAAGACAAGTATGGCAAGTCGTTTTAAGATTTAATCTATAAACCGTACTAGTATCTATTTTCATGCTACTAGTACTTATTTTTTAGTTACTAGTATATTTTCCATTAAGTACTACTTATTCATTAACTAATAATGATTATTCTTTAAGTACTAGTGCTTATTCTTTATAGTACTTATTTCAAGTGACTAGTAACTATTATATTGTTACTAGTAACAAATTTACAATTTTTGCCATTGACTTCTATGGGGATCTGTCATTGAGATATCAACTATTCAGTAAGTATTTCACTAGTGACTAGTACTTAATTTCTATGTAATAATAGTTATTCATTAGGTACTAGTATATATTTTTATATATAGATACTAGTGCTTATTCATTAGATACTAGTACCTATTAAATAGACACTAGTACTTATTCATTATAGATACTAGTACTTATTATTAGATACTAGTACTTATCCATTAGATACTAGTTCTTATTAATAAGATACTAGTACACATTTATTAGATACTAGTACTTATTCAAAATCTTACTAGTAAGATTTTTTATTTTACTAGTACATTTTTTTATTGAACTCTACTTTAGCCATTTGGACTAGTCATAACATAAGATGAGTAAAAAAAGCAGATCCGACTAGTAAGATAAGAATTCTTACTAGTAGTAATTACAAAAGATTGTCTAATAAATAAGTACTAGTACCTAATGAATAACTACTAGTATCTATTACATAGGTACTAGTATCTAATGAATAAGTACTAGTATCTAATAAATAAGTACTAGTATCTAAAAAATAAGTACTAGTAGCATGAAAATAGATACCAGTACGGCTTATAGATTCAATATTAAAACGGCTTGCCATAGACAAGGCGTAGGTAACGATGATCCTCCCCTTGTTACAGTTCTTCGTCTAACCCATTACTTCATCCGGTAGCTCTCTAGTTCTTCCCTCCTTTTTGTATTTTTTTTATTCAGTTTCATTTCACAATAGCACAAGATAAACATAGGGCAATGTTGTACATCTCAAAAGCATTCAAAACAAAATGAATACAAACATATAAATTAAACAAAAGGATTAAAAATAAGATTAAAAAAAATTAAATAAAAATAAAACAAAAGGTATACATACAATAGGGCAGTTACATACATTTGAAAAGCTTTAGAATTTGTATTATTTTTATAAGATACTTATTTGGTGATCTCATATTAGAAAGGGTTTCAAAGTATATTTTAAGATCAGTGTTTCAAAATGTAATATATGATGGTTTCTTTTAAATTAATTTTGACTTATGAATTGAACTGATAATGTAAATGTGATGTTCCTCCCTACTTACTACCCCATGCGCTCTTGCCCCAGCTGGTTATATCTATAAATACCTTACACCAACATACTTTGTGATGTAGCCTACATATCCTCTCGCGGTGATTTCAGCAAATGTACTGCGCCCTCTAGTGTTTGATAGTCTAAAATGCAGCTGAATTGTAAATGTTCTACAGTAGGCTGCACACAAACACACACACACACACACACACACACACACACACACACACACACACACACACACACACACACAGATATCTTGGGGGAGTATGGGTGGGGGGTATGGGTTGAGGTCAGGGGCATCATGCACTCAGGGGCGGACGCGATTTCCTTGGGCCCCCAAAAGCCAAGGGCCCCCTAAAATGCTTTTCATATTCGAGATACGCATTAAGCGCATTGAACGTGCTTCTTGTGTATCCTGCTTGTAGCAAATTAAAATATTATGCATCTGAAGCTGACGACTGCACGAGCACGAGGTCTCTCTTTCCCGGCGCAACTTCTCTCTCTCTCTCTCTCTCTCTCTCTCTCTCTCTCTCTCTCTCTCTCTCTCTCTCTCAATTTCAATTCAATTTCAATTCAATTTAAGTGTGCTTTATTGGCATGACAAAAACTATACATTTGTATTGCCAAAGCAATTGCAGCTGGGCTGCTCACAAGTAGTGCACATTTGAATTAACAGAAATAAAAATAAAAATAATAACAGTAATAAAACAAATATTTAAACCGTATTAAATATGTAGTGCAAAATGAATGACTATTGTAAGTATGTGAAATAAAATTAAATAAAGTACAGTATAAGGTTTATACAGGCAAAATATACATTTAAGTTATGTAATGGAGTAATATGTCATAATATAATCTACATGTGCTGGAAACATCAGCTCAGGGCAGACGGAGTGTCTTCTCTTCTATGATGACAGAGAGACACATATTGAGCAGCAAACACACAGCAGGTCTTGTGTTCTCCGAGCAGATACGCTAGTTTCTCCTGGTCTGGAAGAGTTGTAAATGTGGGATGGATCTGCTGTATTTTGTCGTAGTACACTGTCCGTATATCTGTGTATTTGGAGCACTCTGTCAGGAAGTGCAGTTCTGTTTCCATCTGATTCAGGTCACAGTGTGAACACAATCTCTGCTCCGGGGGCAGCCATGTTTGTCTGTGTCTGCCCCTCTCTATCATCAGCTTGTGTCCGCTGAGTCTGCATCTGGTCAACGTGCTTCTGAGTTTCTTTTCTGACACTGTGAACAGATACTCTGCCATACTGTACTCTATCTTTAGGGACAGATAGAATTGCATTTTACTCTGTTGCTTAGTTTGGGTTTGCCAATGAGTGATGTACCTCTGTTTGATTTGTCATCTCTTGGCATCTCTCTCTCTCTCTCTCTCTGGGTCTGCTCTGCTCAGCGCGTGCGCACATCTCTTTACATTAGCGGCTGAAAGGTGCTCCGCTTTCAGTTAAAACACAGATATATTGCTTCTCTTATTTTACATGCAAGTATTGACGAAATCATTGCTCAGCTATTGCCTTTATCTTATGTGTAGCCTATTTGATTTTATCGGACGACGGCACGATTATAAATACAAATTTTTGTGCAGATTAACATTTTGAGGGAGAGCTTGTTATGTAGTCTTAATGGGTCGCATTGCAGTCATTATTTCATATTCATCCCGTTGTCTAACATTAGAAACAGTAAAATATATACATGAAAACAGTTTTATTGAGAATTTAGCTGCATCAAAACAGGCTATACAGAATGTGGCATG
This sequence comes from Gymnocypris eckloni scoliostomus, assembly GCA_027564155.1. NCBI lineage: Eukaryota > Metazoa > Chordata > Actinopteri > Cypriniformes > Cyprinidae > Gymnocypris > Gymnocypris eckloni. Next base: position 18,643,824 of record CM050424.1, on the reverse strand, counting down.
CACAGAGAGGCAAACAAATTGAATAATAAATAATGAATGTAGATTTAGCATGTTCTGATTATTTTTCTTTCTTTTTTTTACAATTGATAAAACTATTTCCACAAGGCACCACATTGTTGATGATAGCCAGAGATAAGCATAACAATTAAGAGGATTTAGCATTTCTAATTAATGTAGGCCTGTTACATTCTTATTATTATTAGGCCTATTATTCTTATTAGATTACTTTTATTAATAAATTATATACAATTATTTCCCAGCGATAATTTCATGGTACACCACCGCATGTTGCGCTGTGAGGATAATAAAATAGGCTATTAGCTACTCCACATTGAAAATGTTTTTAAAAAGATTGTTTTTAATACAGGTCTATTAATTTAGGCCATACAAAGAATTATGGGACTATTATTATTATTAACACTGCAGTCATCAATGAAAATTCGGAGCAGGTTTATTTCATGATTTTCAAAGACAACCTGTGTATCGCGAAATACGTTTCTTCTCATGTTTTTCACTTTAGGAGCCACAAGAGAAATATTAAGGGAATAATTTAAGACACTTAGGCCTATATACCGTTGTCAGCATATGTTAGAGTAGATTCACCTCTCGTTGTCTCAGAGAGAATATGCGCCGTTAATGCAGCGTTAGCTGTCAGTTTTTACTTTCACATTCTCGGTTTCAACCATAGATAAGATACCTAGACGCCTCGTCCTCGGCTTTGAGCCGTTGCTGCGATACGTCAACGCGTCCGCCATATTTATCCGGGCAAGATTGCTTTATAAACAAATGGAGTTAAACGGGGGAGCTTCGGTTTTTCTTGATAAAAACACGATAACGTTTACATCTATCAGCCGATTTCAGTGGTTTGCTGTCTACATGGACTTAAAAATAACTCTGCCTCCAGTTATTTAGTTAGGCTTGCAAAATGATTAATTTTCGTAAGAAATTGTCAAAGCTCACACTCACACTTGGTTGTTTTTTTCTGTTAACAATTCTATTGTAATATATACATGTAATGTAATTTTAATGTTTATTAAATTAAATAAAGTTTTTTTATTGCGTTCTCTGTCTTCAACCGCAACATTTTAGCTTTTCTTGTGCCTCAGGTCAAAACACAACTCATTCCCTTTGAAATAGTGGTGGAAAAATCGAAATAATACATATTTAATTATTAATAATTTACCATAATAGAGAAAATTTAATAAAATCAGTGAGCACAAATCAAAAAGTGACACACTGGTAGTCTGCTTCCTATTTTCATAGCACTCTATACAGATATAAACTCCACAACAAACAATAACAAATGTAACTGATAATCCTTTATGGATCCAGTAAAACTGGATCCATAAAAATATATGCAGTACAAGTTGTACTGAAGTGAATGATATAATAAAATAGAGAGGACAACATTACAATAACATAAGTGATATAGTAGATTTAAAATAGCAACAATTGTATGTATAATACCATAATAAATGAATAACAATAGATGAATAATAGCAAGTAGAATATGTAATATCAAAGGTAAAATAATACAGAATAGACAATAATCAAGAATAAATTTATAGCAAATTATAAAGTAAATTAAATAATTGTGAAATCTATTTTTATAATAGTATTTGTGTAATAATTATTAAACAAAGTAAGACACAACTGAAGACAAGGAGAAATGTATGGTTGTCAATTCCAAATTGTGTTTAATTAATGTGTTCCTTGAGTAAAATAAAATATATGAGCTGAGATTGATTCAGAGGATTATATAACTATAAAGATATAGATATACAATCCTCTGAGTCAATCTGCAGCTCAAGGACATTTTATTTCAGTCTTCAGTTCTAGGTTTTGTGGGAATAGAGTGGTTTAGTTGTGTCATCAAATCCTGACTAATAAAGACTAATTATCCACTGCTTCCCTCAAGATTTACTTATATTTTATAATGTTTTTTTTTTTTTTATTAATGAGTTAAATAAGGTTTGTGGTAAACAACTTGACAAAGCTTGACATTTTTCTACAATGCAAATTACACTCATGCAGAAAACACAAATTTTTTAAATGTTGTTTATTTTTCAATATATGTTACTATATATGAATGTTTGGAGTGTGAGTGTGTGCAGTTTAAGTTGGACAACAAAATACAAAAGTATACTTGTTTAACACAGACCAGAATATGAGATACTCGCTCCCCAATAATCAATAATGATTTGTCATGATATTGCAGCTTCACTCACTAAGGAGTTCCTGTGTTTTTCCTTGCTAGGCTAAACATTATGCAGTTTTTGTGTAAATACATACAGTACATGATCAGCATTAAACAGACTGTGTAAATAATTTTTAATGTAGTCTATAGTATTGTGATTGAAGAAACTGGTTATATTTAAATATGTGACAAAAACATCAGAAACAATTAATAAGGTAATTATATGACATAATATTGTTATAAAAAATTGCCCTTACAAAAGGTAAACAATGTTCCTGGAAGTCTATTCCGCGGGCAAATATTGCCCCACAATGGAAAAGTTCATTTCTGACCCTGGCAGAGATTGAGAGACAGAGAGAGTGAGAGAAGTTTGAATATGATCAGGGTGTATGATCATTCATTCAATGCTGTTCTGGGCTTTAACTATAAATACAAGATTAGGCTGTGGAGGTATAGTCTTTTGGAAATGCAGAGAACAGGCTTTCTTCAGATTTCTTTGAGTCTTGTGTTGTCCTGTTTGCAATTGGCTGAAAAGAAAAATATATAATCAGTCCACAGTTTTATGATAAGATATCGAATCCTTGTAATCTAGTGATGATTAATACTCTTTGTAAATGAGTAGTGAAATTAAAGAGAGATGCTTTAGCTCCTTCTCTAATCCTGACAGTCTTACATTGTCTTGTCAAAGTGCTCACTGTAGCCTACATATTGTGCTCATAGCACAATTTACTTTATGATATAAACTAAAAAATACGTTAAAACTTAAGAATTCATTTAAACTTTGATTTCTTAAAAAGTCTCAGCTTTCACAGCTAACTAGCGATATCGCTAGCTATTAACACTGGTGGCCCCAAACTGCCGCCGAGTCAGGTATGTTTTCTTCTGTCCCGATATGAGATTTACGGAGAGCTGCCCGGACCAATATGGCGGCGGCGTTGACGTGCTTGTCGAGCAGCCAATGAGGCGTCTAGGTATCTTATATGTCTATGGTTTCAACGCCAACAACATAAACAAACATTACTGCGCATGGATGCGTTTGTGGCCCTAACTTAACTTCCGGTAGACATCCAAATAGAATCAATAACAACAGCTAACTTTAAGTCCCTCTGGAGTAGATAATTTTTTGATAACAAGCAAAATATGTTTGCTGCGTAAATCAGACGGACGGACTAAAAATGAAATTTTTTTTCTCTGCCAGCAGGAGACACTTTAAAGCGGAAAACTAACGTTATAGGTTTCCCCGGTAATGGCTTTTGGCCTGTAAACTGAGCTTATTACATGCAAGATGAAATTAAAATTGAATTGAACATTTTTTAAAGACAGTGCTCCTTCAGAAATACAAACACCCTTGCCTCGTTTTGATTTGTAAACGTGCATTACGTGCTCGTGTTTATTCAACAAAGCCTTTTGGAAAATCTGTCAGTTTTGATATTGTGGCAGGTCGCCACAAACAAATGTATGTATGTGAAACACATCCCACAGCACAACAACCTGAACCCAACTTCATTACTCATCACTTGAACTTTAACTGCATTTGTACCTGGCGCCACTAACCAGCCCGATAAACAAACACAGACCGGAAGTTATCTTCGGACCGGGCTCTTGCGCCCGATGAAACCGTCTATAGTGAAATGAAGATCACCGTCTTGCGCAAAGTTTGCAAGTTGCTTGGTTCAGTTGCTTGACCCCTCCCCCATAATATCAATTGTTTATAGGCCACATATTAGGCACTTTTTTTGGTTTTAATGTTTATTTTTCAGTGTTAATGAGAGTGACACTGAGAGTTAAACATCAGGAATATCATTTGGAAATCCTTGGGGGGGCTGTGCCGGGGCTAAGCAAGTTTCTGATGGGGCTATAGCCCCGTTAAGCCCCGCCATAGCGCCGCCACTGCTAATTAGCCAATCACATGGCAGCAACTCAATGCATTTTGGCATCTAGATGTGGTGAAGACAACTTGCTGAAGGTTAAACCGAGCATCAGAATAGGGAAGAAAAGGGATTTAAGTGACTTTGAAAGTGGATTGGTTGTTGGTGCCAGACGGGCTGGCCTGAGTATTTCAAAAACTGCTGAGTAATGAAGTTTGCCGCCTTAACGCTTGTCTAGACATCATTTGTCCTCTCTCCTCCAGGCCAGCACGGACTGCCCCTTCTAACCCCTGGTTATCTGATGTTCTTCGTGAACATCGGACCAGACTCCGAGCGGCAGAGAGAAAATAGCAAAAATCAAACGATCCGTCGGACCTGAGTATGTATCAATCGTTGCTTTCTTCTTTCTCCGCTGAAGTCCACACTGCCAAACAAACACACAACAAAGGAGCATATCGACGGAATGGTGTTCTTCATTCTCAGCATGTGGATGTTTTTAACAGCAATGGAGAGGCCTATGAGAATGCTTGGGATTTACCCCCAGCAGCAGAGACTGTGGTGGCAGTGACACAGGCTGTAGAGGAGGAGGGTAGAGATGTTCATGCAGGTGTGCTGCGTGCGTGCGGTACTGAAATAGTCACCATCTAATACCATCACAGAGAGGCTCAAAATCACTCTCCAGAACATTCTCGTTCACCATTCCTGGCTGGTGGAATGATCTTTCCACCCCCATCCGGAACGCTGGATCCCTGTCAATCTTCAAGCAAATACTGAAAACTCATCTCTTTTAACATTACTTGACTTCATCCTAAAAAAACGTCACGTAACACACAGCAGCCACAACAGCAACTATATGTTTTATTTTTCCCTTTTTATTCGAAACTTTTCCAAACGCATAAGCTATATCATAAAATATCTTGATTCTCACCTTTTATATATTATGTTAGTTGACCTAGTGGGCGATGGTCAAAGTAAATAATGTAGTTCCTAGGACATGTCCTGTTTTCATGTCCTGTCCTGGCCGTCCTGGCTGCTTTTTATAAAGTGATAAAAATGTCCTGGTTTTCATTATTTTTCATTGGGCCATTAAATTGACCAGCACTAGGGCACTCTGCACTTTCTCACAGCAAGACAATGTGGCTGTCATTGTTCCCAGGCATTGAGAGGATGCTACAGATGTTTTCAGCTTAAAGGCATTCTTTCTGTCACAGCAAAAGCCAACCATAGTGATCAAGACGTTTTCTGAAAATGACTTCAGTGAGATCTACCTGTGGCACATGCACTCACTCATGTCTGTGTTCCACAGCTACATTCAACAACTGGAAAAGGAGAACAAATCCATCATGGAGGTTAAGAAAATATTGAACAGCATCCACAACATTCTTCTTGAATGTAAAAGCAACAATTATATGTCCCTTAAAGTTAAGGGACTACTGGCAGAAAATCAAGTTGTGACAAGTTCTGTGCTGATGTGCAAGGCCTGTGCAGTGCATGTCTGGAGTATCTGGAGAAGTGGATGACTCCCATGGAAGAGTTCTCAACATTTATGTGGATGGATATGAGTGAGCCACCAGATTGGAATGATGTGGACTGGAGGCCTGCATTAAGTACCTGAGAGAAGGGGTGCCAATTGATGATGTCAAGGGTTTTGACCAGGTCGCCAATCTGAAGAAATTCATAGAAAGGTGCAACAGTTATGAGGAGTTCATTGGCCTGCAGGTGCACCAGAAGTGGGCCCAAATACTTTGAGAAGGACAAAAACATTGCATGCTACTCAGAACTATACTGAAGATTTCACAGTTTGTCTTTGCACTTCCCTCTCACCATGAAAATGTTGAGAGGGCTTTCTCACTGATGCAGAGCCAGTGGACAAAGGAGAGGAACCAGCTCTCTGTTGAGTCATTGAAAGGGATTCTATTTGTGCAATACAACTTCAAAGACACTTCTTGAAAATACTTTCATGCTTATTTTTTAAGCAACAAAAAAAATGCTGGGAAAGATCAGCTCTTCAGCAAAATATAGATGGGAAAACAAGGAGGATGAGGAAGAAAAACAGGATGAAGAGGAAGAAGAAAACTAAAGATATAAATATTTTTTTGTTAGTTAGTTTTTGCAAGTTTGTGAGAGCTATTTTTGTTCAATTTGGAGGTATTTTTAGTTATTTATTTATTTTTCTAATACAGAAGAGACATTATTTCTATCATTATTTAATTCATTATTTTTGAAACCTGTCATAATAAAACATGTTGAGTAATCTCTGAGAAGCCAATCTGAATTTGTGTATTTGATTATAGATAGTATTTTGTAATATAACAATTTTCTATCCATACAGAGGAGGCATCCTTTAAATTTATTGAAAATAATAAGGCATCTTTGAGTAAACTTCGAGTATCATTTGAGTATCTCATTGCTGGGCTGTGTCCTGGTTTTCGGTAATCAAAATATGGTCACCTTAATGTAGGCTAATCTATTAACTATGCATAAAAACATGTTACTAAATCAACAGATATAGGTGTCACGCATAACATATTTTTTATACAAATGACTTTATATTTAATGTGAATTTAACATTGAAAGTTAATGTGAATAATATATTGTAAGTTAGGCTACTAATCAATCATAACATTTTCATTGTACAGAAAAAGAGCAAAGACCATTTACATTATCAAAGAACATTTTCACTTACAGTCTAGAGTTCAAGAACTCTCAAAAACTCCCTTTAAAACCACGGAAGCGGTTTACACTATGAAATTACAGTCCGAATCTTACAGATTCGGAAACACATTTGTACTTTGTTGTTTCTAAAGAGATAATTCACCAGAAAGAAGTATTCAGTCAGTGAGCAAGAGAAGAAAACACCAGCATTTTAGCGATGACTCATCTGAACACCTCTAATTGGTCATTGCATCCATAAGCTCAACAGAATCGTATGTGATTGGTTATAATGTGCAGTATTGTAAAAACGCGTCTGTATCTGGCTCAGTGCCAGCCAGCGACCGCAGATTTTAATTTAGCAGCCGATGATAAGACGCACTGAACATCATAATCACGCCAGTGCGATTGTATTAAATATAGAAATATTAATCAGGCTTTTTCTTTGTCTTTTAATTTTTTGGCTTTTGGAAGCTGCATTCAAAATCCACTTGGCTCAAAAATCTGAGGGGGCACATGCTTTGAATGGGCATGACGGGAAATATACTTTTTTATCGCGTCACGTCTAGTTGGGACACACGGTGTTACAGTTTGATCCCCTCCCAAAGATCTAAGTATAAAATATTAGATCTAATAATTGAATCTGCAATTAGGGAAAGTGGAGAGAAGAGATCCAGTCTGGAGATGAGCAAGAACAGTTGATTTGCATGGCAGACATCCAGATCCAGATTTGTTGTTTGTTCATTTGTTTTTAAAATTCAACAGGCAAAGTATCTAAATGCAAACATTTTCACAATTGTTTGAATAAAACTGAGGGAATATCTGAATATTTATCTTGTGACCATTTTAACAAAAGCAGCAATAATATATATATATATATATATATATATGTAACCCCCCGGGTCCACACTGCCACAACTCGTCGGAGCGGGTCTCGAACACAGGATTCCGGTGCGGGAGGCGGGCGCTCTAACAAGGAACGCCAAAGGCTACAGCCTCTAGCGTCAGTCGCTAGAGCGCCTCTTTTTGAGGTCAGGAGAGTGAGGTTTTACACACAGCCCTTACTGGCATAGCTACATCCGTTACATATATATATATATAGGTCAGTCGACCTATAGGCTTTGTATTGTTGGCCGAATTCGGCCCTTGGCGAAAACTAATTGAGGAGCCCTGGTGTAGAGAGAATGGTCCGAAAAAGAGAAAATATCCAGTGAGCGGTGTTGTGTGGACGAAAATGCCTTGTTGATGTCAGAGGTCAGAGGAGAATGTGCAGATTGGTTAGAGATGATAGAAAGGCAACAGTAACTCAAATAACCACTCGTTACGACCAAGGTATGCAGAATACAATCTCTGAACACACAACACGTCGAACCCTGAAGCAGATGGGCTACAGCAGCAGAAGACCACACCGGGTGCCGCTCCTGTCAGCTAAGAACAGGAAACGGAGACTACATCGTACAGGCTCATCAATAGAAGATTGGGAAGACGTTGTCTGGTCTGATGAGTCTCTATTTCTGCTGTGACATTCAGATGGTAGGGTCAGAATTTGGCGTAAAGAACATGAAAACATGGATCCATCCTGCCTTGTCTCAACGGTTCATGCTGCTGGTGTTGTAATGGTGTGGGGGATATTTTTTGGGGGCACTTTGGGCCCCTTAGTACCAACTGAGCATTGTTTAAACGCCAAAACCTCCCTGAGTATTGTTGCTGACCATGTCCATCCCTTTATGATTACAGTGTACACATCTTCTGATGGTTACTTTCTAGCAGGATAATGCACCATGTCACAAAGCCCAAGTCATCTCAGACTGGTTTCTTGAACATGACAATGAGTTCACTTTACTTAAATGGCCTCCACAGTCACCAGATCTCAATCCAATAGAGCACATTTGCATCATGGATGTGCAGCTGACAAATCTGCAGCAACTGTGTGATACTATCATGTCAATATGGACCAAAATCTCTGAGGAATGTTTCCAACACCTTGTTGAATCTATGCCACGAATAATCAAGGCAGTTCTGAAGACAAAAGGGGGTCCAACCCGGTACTAGCAAGTTGTACCTAATAAAGTGGCCCGTGAGTGTATATTCTCATATTTTCTTTGTTTAATTTTAAGTTTATATTTATTTTATTTATGTATTGTAATAAAAATGCATATACCTTCTCTGAGTCGGTTGTGTAGAAACCTTTTTACATATATGAATAAGTATAATGTCAAAATGCATGCAAGGTTATTTCATGATGCTTATTGCCCTTTAAAAATTCTATAAGTAAAGATTTGCTTCATAAAATCTTGTTAGAGTAGCTATAGTAGCCCATTTTTTTGTGGTTCATAAAAAAAATATCTTTATCAACAAAGGATTATAAAAAGAAAAATGAAAGCTTTGAAATCTATACATTCAGAGTTCAGGCTCGGCAGATGTTAGGTGTGGTGCTTATGCGGGTCATAAAAGTTCCAGTCTGAATCACATTTCCTGACCCCCAGACTGCCTTTCAGCTAAAAGAGCATGCTCTGAAGTTGCAAGTCTACTTTTTATATTATCATTGTTACCAACACTAATGTCAAAATTTCACTGCAGAAAAGATCAGAATTAAAAATGTTTAATGTATTTATTTTTTAAACTTGTAGCATTAATAAATAAAAACACTTCCAAAATGTTTTCTGAAAGAGAACTATGTTTATTTCTTAGAAAAGTATTTGTAGAGAGGTATTTTTTATAGAGATGAACAAAGGCGATTATACCGTTGGGTTTCCTTTGTGGCTGTCACTCTCAAAATAAAATAGATCTCCATGTAATTTTAATACATATGAAAATAGAGATGAAACAAGAAATTGAAACAAGTAATTTCAAAATAGATTAAACAAAAGCGATTACACCTTTTGCTCTGGGCTTCTTTTGTGACTGTCATTCTCAGAATTAAAATATATCTTCAGAGTTTCACATCCACCACAGTCTAGAGCTAAGGAAGCATAATAAAAAATAGCCCAAATCTATACTGCAATTTTAATGGAATCTACACTTTATCAGAAGTGGCAACACAGAACTCTCAAAAATAACAATAGAAACGTTTTACAAAAATTGCATTAGGAAAAAGCATCCTGACATGTTCATTTCTATGTACTGATCATCAATTTAAAATATCAAACAACAGATTAATACAATTATAAAAAAACTCAATTTGATGTTACAGCGTTATCTATGAAGAGTATTTATTAAAAAAAGAAAAGGAAAGGAAGTGGATATGGTCTGATTTCAGTTCCTGTTTGTGACACCAGACCCAGACAATTCAGCAAATGATTTATTGTCACGATTATAGCTGCCACAAAGGCAGAATTGTTGATGGAAAAGAAATTCTACAGCATTTTTCTGATTTTTTTTTTTTTTTTTTGTCTCAGCATGTAATGTTTGGAGAATATAAAATATATACAAATATGAATATATAGCTATATGGAGCCAATAGCTAAAATTCAGCAAAATCTGAAAGAAATTGCATATTCTCATTTGTCTAAAGATTTCAACATTTTGGGATATTCTCCTTAATATTTAAAAACATGCAGGTAGATCTTTAATAATAACTACAGAACAGATGTTACGACTGCATTAGAACATGTCTTGCTTCAAAAAAAGAGAACATGAAAAAGTTGTAATATCTCTCAGACAACACAAACTGAAATTGTCGTTTCTTCCCAATTCCAGATAAAAACAACCGTCACTTCTATTCTTGTACTCTTGTTCATGCAATTTGCACTCTTTTCAGGCCATGACAGAGAAGTACGAGGTATTCTCACTCTCCATCGAGCTGAATGATCCAGTAGGCCTGCGGGTTGATCCCCGACCGTTTGCCCATCCTACTAATCCGAGGCACCCCTTGGGTCCTAAAGCAGCCTTGCACATCTGGGCGAGCTCACGACGGAACTTTACCCCCCCACAAGGCCGTAGAGTAATGGATTTAAAGCACACGCGCCCAGCCCCATGCTTTCTGTCACGAAGTGCCCACATCTAGCACCTTGTTGAGCAGGTTTTGACAATGACCCCAAGCATCTGCTGTCGGTCATCCGTGGCAGCATTATAAGGCGCCCAACTGACTACAAACACAATAACCAATGAGATTATGAGCCTCAGCGAGCGCCGTCTCTGCCTACTTGTGGCGTGGCATAGTGCTTTGAAAATGCGAAGGTAGCAGTACAGCATGACCAGTAGGGGAAGTATGAATCCAAGAATCATGCTAACCATCTGCATGCCGATCTGCCATTGCTGGCTGTTCTCTTGAGAAAAATCTATATGGCACATCAACCGATTTATGCCATATACGTTCACCACATTGCGGTAGTACACATCCACCATCGCCAATCCCAGGCAGACGCCCCAGATGACAGCACAGGCCAGCTGAGCGTGGCAGGTCTTGCGTCTCCAGCTGATATTGATGGCATGTACGATAGCCAGGTATCGGTCAAAGCTGATGCAGGCCAGGAAAAGCACCCCACAATAGACGTTCAGGGAGAACAACGCTCCAGCTATTTTACACATGAATACACCGAAAACCCACTCGTGGATCCACTCGATGGCGAAAAATGGCAAAGTTATAGCTAGTAGGAGGTCAGAGATGGCCAAATGGAGCAGAAAGGTGTCTGTCAGTGAGAAGGAGCAGGGGCTGTGTCGAGACTGCCGATAGCGGCGGATCACGCACAGAACCAGGATGTTACCCACTAGTGCCAAGATAAAAACTAGGATATAAGCCACGGGGGCAAAGCGACCAAGAATGTCCCATGTTTCCCTCAGACTGCAGGGGGCAGCATCAGGGTCATCCTCCCCATAGTCAGAAGTGTTTGAGTAGTCATAATCTGTGTACTGAAACAGAGCAAAAGACAATATTCTGTTAAATCAGATTATTAACTTTTGTTTGTCTTTCTCAGTACTGTCTTAACACTCACCTCTAAGAAACCTGTAGCTGTTGTGGTGTGCTTCATGATGAGCTTCAGAGAAGTGAGACATACAAGTAAAAGAGTGGGCACGAGATGCACTCGTCTCTCACGTCGTCTTGTCTATATGTCTCTCCTTTCTTACAGAAAAATAGAGGGAAAGCGAACGAGAAGTCAGACCACATATACTGAATCTTACACGTACAACCACTGCAAAGGGGAAGTGGAGACTTCATCCAGGGAAATAAAACTGCACTCATTTGATAAATAGACAAAAACATGTTTTTGAAATCCACAATTTGTTGAGAGCAGACATATTCAAAGATTTACTCAAACACCTTTGCAACACCAAGCAAAGTTGGCTGTCACAGATCTAAAAGTGTGTGAAATTCAATCTTATACGTTTTAGGGTCATTTATAAAGGGTTCTTGGGGCAAAAGTGGGAATAGTAAAGTACAACTAGAGGGAAGTGAAAGTGCTAAGAATTATCAATGCAGAAGTTTGGCATTTACAATCAAACATATAATTATAATAAATGGTTTCACCATTATCTGCCATTACCATACATTTAATTTATGTTAATGGATGTGGTGTTACTAGTAAAATCATTGAGAAAATACAAGGAATTAATATTACTTGCAGTAACTGTAGATTGAATGTAAAATAGAGAGAATGTTATCATTTGTTGTAATTCATTTCAAAACCAACATATTTTCACGCTGCAGTGAAACAATTTAAAGTCTAGTTAATATTAATTACACATATTTCAAATATTAAAAAAAAAGTCTATAGTCTAAAGAATACATTTGTTAAGGAAGTATAGATGTCTGAAGAGAAACATTAAATATTAGCGTACAGTAGAAGCCAAAATGAAAGTCTTGTACCTGTTCTCTGTGCTGTCTGTGCAGGGCTTGACTGGCCCAGATCAGACGGTGGTCTGATTATAACTGAATTTGTTCAGGAAACACATTTATCTGAGTGCTTCCTGACCTTTTTCTCTCTTCCCTTTTTGCTCTCTCCACAAAACATACACTTACTGGAAATATTTTCAACATCACATGAAGTGTTTTTTCTTGTAAAACTAAAGAGAAACGTTTTGATCAAAAATATCTTCTCTTTTACTGCCCAAGTTTTTTTGATCTCATTTTTAATCTAATGATATTCTGATTCATCTTTCCTGTTGATAGAGAGGAAGCCGATAACCTCAGTCTGTTCTAAACAAATTAGTGATACATGATGATCTGTTGTTTAGACTATTAACATTTATGTCGATGATTTCTGACCAAACTAATATGCAAATAAGACCATTATATTTGTGAGGGTTAACAAAAGGTTGACACATAAGTCTAGTCTAGCACTTGGGTGGAATTTCGTTAATTTATTTATATTTTCAATATTTTTTATTTGTTTTAAAGCAACAACAATAATAATCTGGTTTCAGAAGATTTTAATTAAATCAAACCATTGATTAGATCCATAGGCTTTGCAACATTCAGACACTTAATGCAACTGTCACTTTGAGTCCCAGCTCAATGTCCTGTTTTCTCTCACTCTCCGTCCTGTTTTTACATGTCTCAATCTATCCTGTATGCAATATAAGGCCAAAAATATAACTTGAAACAAAAAAAACCGTAAAGGTGTGATGTAGCCTATGCTGCTTTGGGCCTATAAAATATGACAGCTTTTTTTCTAAAGCATTCTGGTTAATCTGTTTTATAACCTGCTAAAAATCCTCAGCAGGTTTTTCATACCCTGAAATCACATTCAAAGTGTTGAATATTGATTTTGATGAGGCTACTGTCACAGTGCAATTCTTTTTCATCCATTCGACTTTCTAGGTTGAGCATGAATACACTGTAACATCATTCTGTATAAGAAACGGATACTCTTACCTGGCAAAGCAAACGGATGCGTTTTTATTATTATAAAATTATTGCTGGCAAAGCAAAATTTACTGAGTGCATAAACACTTCTTTAATTTTCAAAGAACAGCTCTGATGTGTGTTGGCACGTTCTCAGAAGTTTAACCACATCCTATCTGGCCTCAGTAATATAAATTCAAAAGAATAGCACAGCCATACATTACTGGAAAGAACTTTAAAAGTGTCATGAACTGCCTCTGTTTTTATTATTTTGTACTGTTCTCTGAGGGCCACTTATAATGTTATTAAGATTTTTTTTACATCTAAAAACATAATTTAGAAGTAATATATTTTCTGTCCTGTTTTTAACTGCCCTTATCAGAACGAATAGTCATGGTGGATTGTAGACTCAGAAGTAAATGCCTACTGCTATGATTGGCTAACACTTGTGTTTGACAGCCTTCATTCCTCATAGATGAACGCTGCTGTGATTTAGGCTAAAACTGCATACAGTGGGTAAAATAAGTATTGAAAACGTCACCATTTTTCTCAGTAAATGTATTTATTTTCCCTGTGCCATTCCATTTTATTACACATAACTTAATTTCTAAACTTATTTGTTTTGTTTCTTTGTATGGATTACTTGGGTTGTTACCAACATCTGGTGAAAATTTAATTTCATGTCAACAGCACCTTTAGAAATACATTTACTGAGAAAAATGGTGACGTGTTCAATACGTATTTTACCTGCTGTAAATACCAAATGATCTGTTTAACAGACAAATATTAACCATGTAATAAAAACATGTTTTTTAGACTGACGAGAATGGTTTGAGTTCTGCAACTTACAGGATGTTTTTATGGTACAAAGACCTCGTATATGTGACCATGGACCACAAAACCAATTTTCAAAAGAGTAAAAAACATTGTTATTAAGATTTATACATTATCTGAAAGCTGAATAAATAAGTTATTGATTAATGTTTTGTAAGGATATGACAATATTTGGCTGAGATACAATAATTTGAAAAGCTGGAATCTGAGGGTGCAAAATCGCCTCTAAAGTTGTCCAAATTAAGTTCTTAGCAATGCATATTACTAATCAAAAATTAAGTTTTGATATATTTATGGAATGCACATTTACAGAATATCTCCATGGAACATGATCTTTACTTAATATCCTAATGATTTTTGCATAACAAAAATCAATAATTGTTCAATAATAATCATAATTGTTGGCTGTTGGTACAAATATACCTGTGCACAAAACCTGGTTTTGTGGTCCAGTGTCACATATGTGAAAATATCAAGGGAATTTTGGTTTCTCAGAACCATGAACAATTAAAAATATGGTATGCTTATATCGGAACGTATTTTAACTCCACAGTGAGAATTATGTATTGAGCAATGACTGTATGGTACAACAATATTCTCTAGTGCTTGATTCTTATTCATGTTCAGTTACATTTTTTGCAAGTTTTCGTTTAGATTCAGTTACAAGTTCCTAACATTTACTTTATATAGATCGTGTAAAACCAAAGCAGTGTTTTTGTATCTCAAAATATATACAGACATCAATTTAAGCAAGTCCACTTGTAGATATGACATTAAATATTTATTCACAAATGTATTAATTACAATTTGTCTCCTGGATTGTGATAAAGACATGTAGCTCGTCTCTTTAGACAGATGACTGACTATGTACAGTTTATTAATAGACAGTTTTAAGTTGATAAGTTTGGCTTGCTTGATATTATTCACTAGGTTTATTGATGACTGGTCACAAATCAACCAATGGCAACGATGACAGAATCATTTGTGACCTGCAATGATTCTGTCCCCCCAAAGAGCAGCAGTAGTCTCTCTTTTTGTATGTTTTAACTGTATGTTTCAAGTACAGTTGTAACCTGCGGAAGATTAACATTATGTATCACAGCAAGGAGTAGATGGACATTTCAACTTGCTCATAAAAATGTCAAAATATTAATTCAGGTGACCATCTTTTGACATATAGACCAATTTTAAATCCTTTATCCTTTATTATTTACTGTTTTATTTTTATAAATGTTTTATCACAGATTAATTAAAGTTAAAATCCACACAGCTCTACACTTCAACAGTTGCTCTTGTAACTGCTTTCAGAGCTTCTTGTTTCTAATGCTAATGAAACAAGGGTTGTGTTTCAGATCCGTTACTTGAACCATACCCAGTACGTTTGAAACTGTGGAGTGTGATTTTGACAATACAGTTGTGCAACATATTATCCTCAGGAATTGTGAAATGGCTTGCACACGTCTGTGTGTGGCTATACAGGGACCAGAATAAGGAACTGACTGTGGAACTTGCACCACTTTAAATATTCATTTAAATATATTACGTAAAACAAAAACACAAAGCTCAGTAAGCATATCTAATATTTCTTCTTTTCACATGTTTCACAGATTTTATGACTGTTAAGAATGTATGGTATTTCATATTCTAATGTGACTTGGGTGTTTTAAAGAGATAATTTATTTAAGAGGCTGGAGGCTAGTTACTGTATTTGTACAAGCTGACCTCACAAATGCACATGAAAAGGCGAAGAATGAATAAGTGTTAAAGCAGTGCAATACATTGGATAAGAAAACCAGAAACATGCCCTGATGTGTAAACAATGAAGTCAACCAGCTCAACAGATTCGCTGTACTATTATGAAACCGTATAAGCCATATTTTAACATACATTTGTCCCCAGCTGCTCTCAGATGTCTGAAGATGTGGCAAATCTGTTTTAATAACGTAAAAAACTTTCATTATCAGCATATTCATGCAGACATGGAGCAATATATCGGCATCCCACCTAGGGGGCTCCCTCTCGCGTTACGCTGGATGTGTTTTTTTTCCTCGTGATGATTCCGCCGTTTCCAAACTGGCGCATTTACTAGGCTATTTTAAAAATGAAAAGGACTTATCCATCTGGCAGCCAAAAGCGGAAAAAAGCAAGAAAAGGAGGAAAAGAGGAAACATGACAGCGGTAAGTTAAGTGATGGAGATCAGATTGACTTAATGATAATTATATGACAAACAAATGTGTTTGTTGTTAATTCCTGCTTATGTTCGTTTAATTATTTGCTAGACTAAATACTAGTCGTCCAATTACTAGGGATACTGGAAAACAGGTTAGCAAGGGTTGCACTTAGCAGCAGCATGTATTATATAGCAATTAGCAGGTATTAATATAGGCTGCAATAGAATAGGTGGTACCGGGAAAGACGCGCACATCACCGCTTGGCAAGTTTCGTTACTGTGTCTTGCTGCCAGTGGGGAGCTCACGAAACTAACGTTATATAAATAAATATCGTTATATTTACTTAGTTGACATAATTTTTTTTAGCTCTTCTACATTAAATTAGTTGAGTTAACATAGTTAGTTGTCAACAAACAATGATCTAATAGTTAATAAACTTTAAATTAAATTGAAAAAGATTAAATTAAAATGATAATCATATATTTCTGCATGCAGGAGCAGTAGTTAAGTTCCTGTCACTCACCACCAGATTCCCAGTCCCTTCTCCTGACAGTGAAAATGATAAGTTCAGTGTCAGATATAGTGTTACTTACTATATCAATAGATGTACTTGCATTATCCAACTCTTCTATTAAATTAGTTAACGTAGCTAGTTGATAAACTAATAGTAAATAATCAATTAAGATGCTAACCATATATTTCTAAAGGAGTATTGCTTAAGTCCCTATCACCACCACCTCAGACAGAAGACCCAGTCCATATGAAGGTCTTTGAATATGGAGGACGTAGTGACAGCATTTGCTGTAGCTAAGGCTCGTAAGCACCATTTTTAAGGTGACAATCCGTTACTGTAAATATGAAGAATGTTCAGTATCTTCAAGATTGTATTGTACTGTATTGTATCTTCTGCCATGAAGATGATTACAATTTTGTTAAAGAATAAGCACATTGTTTAAAAAAAAAACAACTATTTATGTTATATGATGTGTTTTGACTACTTTTTGTATGTTGTATAAATATATATCTAAGTAACAAAGATATGTTAACAAAATAATATTTTAGAAGGGCCTCATCTATTATTTTTGCCTGGAGCCCCCACTTCATCTTGGTTCGCCTCTGACTGTAGGGACCAGTGTCAAGTGTTCTGCAATAGAAACTGGTCTAAAAATTGTGCAAACAATACAATAGTCACATATCTGAGCTTCCCTTTTGATTGAATATGATTCTTGCGGCCGGTTACATTTAAAGTGTTGCTTTCCAAAGGCCTGCAAATCAAAGTCTAAAAGATACAGACATTTTTCTTTTTCGATTTCTGTTGTTTTGCTCAAAAACGGGTTAACGGGGTAGTATTTTTGTAGGTTTGGTGCAGTTCAGGGGTTAACAGTGACATTTTCGACCAGGTATGCTGAAACATCTAACTCTCTACATTGATACTCAATGCATTATAGCTTAGGACCCAAATACAGACTAAAATCTGAGAAAAATAAAAACACCATGTCAGGTGTAAAAGTGTGCACATCTTCATATATTATTTGTTAATAGAATACATTCTCAATAACAAAATTGTTTTTCTGTTTGGATGAGCAAATCAAGTATTTTCTTGTGCATAAAATTGATCACATGCCAACAAACTGATCAAAACATGGCACAATAAAAACAATTCATAGCAACAGAGTGTAGACACCGAAGCAATTGTGGATCTGCATGCCAGAATCATATTGCTGCGTTACTATTTAGCAACTGAATAATTTGCAGAGATTTCAATTATGAGACAAGTTGAAATTACCAAATAAAAAGTAATAATTAAGACATAGTAATAATTATAACAGTATAAAAGTAAAGTTTGTCACAATTATGATTTTGACATTATTATGACCTTTTATCTAATAATTCGATTCTCCGTTTCATAACTTTGGCATGTGTTGTAATTATGATTTACCAAAGCATGATTATTTTTCCAATGCTGCGGAAATGGGCTTATATATTTCTAACATCAGCTTCATGATAATACCTCAAATGACAATACCTAAAATAGAGCAAATCTCCTCACCCCCAAATCAAACATTTCAAGCTTTAGTTTACAGGTCACATAAACTACTCACAACTAGTAACGTTTCCACTTCCCTTCGTCAAGCTTGAGGTGATTTCCAACTTCACCGAGACCTATCCGATATTGAACATCATTCCTGAGGAAGTGAGACAGCACTGCATGATTGCCTTCTCTATAGGGCTCGGTCTGTGACGACTGGGTGAATATGACCTGCTGTCCTTTCTGTGGACTCTGTCAGATGGCTCGAGAACAGAAGGAAAGAAGCTAACTTAAAAAGAAATGAAGAGGAGAGAATGGGTGGCTAAAGATGACTGGGATTGTTATCTTTTTCTTCTGTTTGTTTTTAGAATTTTCCAAAATATCAATGGTTCATGTGATCCTTTATACATGTATGTAAATCTGCATGAAAGACACAATGTTAGTTATGTATTATATTTGAACACCTTACATTAAATCATAATGCCAATAGATTTTATATCATGAATCAACTCCTAATTTTTAGCTTTAGTTTGATGACTTGTCTTTTCACACTTAACTGCCTACTCCTAATGATGGTGATGATGATATACTGATGATTATTAAACATTTATTTGTTTAAAGGAAGTAATCAAGATTTCTCTGAATAAAGAATCAAAACAATTGGATCAGGCTATGTGATCTGTTCTCTGATCTTATTTGCTCCGGCAACCTTTTTGGTTCCTCTTTCTATTCCTGTGAAGGGAAAATCCTGTTTAAAACAGAGAACGCCTAGTCTTGCAAAATGATCAGGGACGATTTCATGAAGGTAAGCTACTGAATCACATTAAATCTAGATTAGTTAAAAATCTACACACTGTTTTAAACAAAATAGTCAATATAATAATATGAATTCATGAAAGATATGAGATTCCGGCTATATTGCTCACTGGTTTCTACCTTGAGAATCTGAGATTTTCTCTGTATCATCTTAATATTAGAGAGAATAATGTGACATATATATAGCCTACAGTCCACTTTGTTCAGCGGGAAAGGTTTTTGCCTTTGTATGTACTTGAATGTTAGTATCGTCAACCGGAGAAGGTGAAAAAAGAGGAACTTAGAAGCGCTTGTCATGCATTTCCATGAAAACTCTTTAAGAATATCTTTAAATATTTACCATGATTTTATAGTTTCAATCCATTATTGTATACTTCATATTTATAAGCTTGTAAATAGAACAAAAGTGGAAAAGGGTTTAAGAAATGGGAAATTGGCACAGGTACAGGTTGTGTTGCTTATGAGAAGGATGTTTTGTATATGTTGCCCTGCATGTAATTATGATTTAATTTAATGATTTAATAGGTTTAATTATGATTCAAATCAATTATAACCTTTCCTTCTTTTTTCCAGCAGCTGGCTGTATTAAAAGTGTTAGGTGCAGCTCATACAGAGTGAAGAACCTCATAGTGTTGGACTTTCATGAAGGCAATCAATAGGAGTTACATTAAAAAGTGGAATTGAAAAAATGGCAGATTCTGCGTGTCGTGAACTGATCATAAAAGCAATATTCATCTGCCTCCTTGACATTGCCTTCAGCTACAGTTTCAGGAGTTGCATAGAGATCCCTGATTCTAATCATACAATCTACAGATGTATTAAATGTCATGAAACAGACATAACTACAATTGTGAGGGACATATTTCCCACTGCAACAAACCTCACAGTTTCTCGGAATAACATTACACACATTCAAGGCCAAAGCTTTCATCATCTGTCCAAACTGACTTCTCTGGTACTAGATGTTAACCATATTTCTAGCATCCACAAAGATGCTTTTAATAACCTGGAAAAACTTCAGACATTTAATCTGTCCTGTAATTACATATCATCTCTCCACCGTGATGTTTTCAGTGACCTACATAACCTCACAGAGCTGCTCCTTGGAAACAATAATCTCACTTATATTGATTTGTTCCTTGTAACGCAGTTCGTATATACGGGAAGAAGGAGGCGGGAACCGGCGAACATTCAACCACATTTAATCATCAAATAAACAAACATAACAGAAAAGCGGCAGCCCCTCACGGACGACTGCCGCAAACAAAACACAAACTAAAACCCAGGCCTGGTCCTCTCTCGTCTTCCACTGTTGTCACTCCTCCTTTTATTCCTTCCGGAGCTCCTCCGTGG
Organism: Gymnocypris eckloni scoliostomus; assembly: GCA_027564155.1. Lineage (NCBI taxonomy): Eukaryota > Metazoa > Chordata > Actinopteri > Cypriniformes > Cyprinidae > Gymnocypris > Gymnocypris eckloni. The sequence continues at coordinate 18,623,119 of CM050424.1, read as the reverse complement.
GACTCGAGACTGGTGAGTGGCGCAGGTGTCGTTCATTATCATTCACTCCACCGCCTCGCCTCGCTCCCACGGCTCTCGGCCCGCCCACTGTCACATACCCCATCGCCTCGCAGGCCGGGGTACTCACGAGACTGCGCTACTCCCCTCCCCTCTCCCGGGAGCCTGGCCAGGCGGCCGCGGCGTACCTGGGGGTAAGGACAGACGAGGCGAGAGAAAGGAGACGGAAGGATGAGGAGTGACAGAGAAGAGAGAGGAAAAAAAAAAATCTCGCCCGGTTCCCGGACACACTGCCGCCGGTCCTCAACCAACTGAGCGGCTCACTGCTGTGCCATGCGATGGTACTGGACCTCTTTGGTGGACGGCCCGATGCCCCTTCCGCCTCCTGGCGGCCGGGCGATGGCTCCTCCAGTCGAGGGCAGCCGGCAGCGAGTCCCCGTTCCTGCTCCTCCACCAACCTGGCGGATGGCAGCAGGCTCCGCCCACTGGCGAACGGCGGCGACTCTCCGCTCCGCCTCTCGGATGGCAGCCACCCTCCTCGTCCCAGGAGCACGGCAGCGAGTCTTCCGTCCCACCTGTTCTTCTTTTGCTCCAGCACCACCGCTGCGGGCAGCCACTGGCGGTCTCCGCCACTTCCTGCTGCCCGATCTCCTCAGCACCGCGATCCCACTCAGCAGCGAGGGCTCTCTGACAGCGTGTCCCTCCTTCCTCCCGGGTTTCGGCACCAATGTAACGCTGTTCGTATATACGGGAAGAAGGAGGCGGGAACCGGCGAACATTTAAACACATTTAATCAAATAAACAAACATAACAGAAACGCGGCAGCCCCTCACGGACGACTGCCACACACAAAACATAAAGTAAAATCCAGGCCTGGTCCTCTCTCGTCTTCCACTGTTGTCACTCCTCCTTTTATTCCTTCCGGAGCTCCTCCGTGGGACTCGAGACCGGTGAGTGGCGCAGGTGTCGTTCATTATCATTCACTCCACCGGCCTCGCTCCGTTCCCACGGCTCTCGGCCCCGCCCCACTCGTCACATTCCTGTTTTCCAATTTGACAAACCTCCAGATTCTTGACCTACGCAGGAACCACCTGAACAACTTTTCATCTTTGGTTGAGTGCATAACAAACCTGTCCAGCTTGATACAACTGGACCTTTCTTTTAACAATTTAACCACCCTGCATCACTCCACCCATCTGCCAAACTCACTTGCCAAACTTTACCTCAGTGATAATAAACTACACAAATTGGGATGTGACAAGTCTTTCCTAAAGTATGTGAAAGTGCTAGATCTGTCAGACAACAAATTACTGACATCCAAGACTTTTCAGGGCCTGAATCTGGAGAGTATAAAGTACCTGCGTTGCGCTTTACCAGTGTCTCCGTTAAAAAGTTTCTTAATTATACCAATATACAACCAAGGCACATCGACTTCTCTGGTTTGAAACTGAAAGATCACGCTCTGACTTCGCTGTGTTTTCATCTGCAAGATCATAAAATACCTAAAATGATACTTCAGAGCAATTCCATAAGAGTTCTCTACAAAAACACATTTTGTAATTGCTCCAGTATCACTGATCTAATGGACCTCTCACGGAACGAGATGAAAACCACAGACTGTTTGCAGTTTCTGCACTGTCAGAACCAACTGGAAACTCTCAAGATGGAACATAACCATCTGACCAGGCTAATGTCCTGCAACAAATCAAAAAATCTCTGCAGCTTGAAAAGCCTGAGCTATCGTTACAATCGTATTCTACAGGTTAGTGGTTATGCCTTCAGTAACATACCAAATTTAACAAACCTTGAGCTAAACATAAACAAAATTGCTTATTTGGACCATAAAGCCTTAATTGGACTCAGAGATCTTGTCACACTTCGTCTCGACAACAATCTTTTGTCCGATATCTACAATGACACCTTTGAAGATCTTATCAACCTGAAAACGCTCAACTTGCGCAACAATCAAATAGCTGTGATTTTCAACTATGCATTTAAAAATCTGTCGAATCTAACTATTTTAGATTTAGGAGGGAACAAGATCACGCAGATGAGGCCACATGCATTTGATGGGCTGAAAAGCTTGGCCAATCTGTATTTAGACAGAAATCGTCTGAAAGAGATAGACAGCACGCTCTTTTGGAAACTTCATGCCACCCTGCATGTGCTGGATTTACAGGCTAACCACATCCTGTACTTTACAGAACATACATGCTCACCATTTATTAATATGTCGAAGCTTCGTGATCTGAAACTTGATGCACAGGAACCAACTGGCATAAACTTGTTGCCTCGGGCATTTTTCCGTAGTCTAACTTCTCTGAAAAGTCTTTACCTCACTAACAACCATATAATTGGATTTGGTTCTGAAACATTTGATGACCTGAAAAGCTTGGAGTTCTTAACTCTGGATAACTCATGCGTTGGGATTGCCCAGCTCAAACCTGGTATTTTCAAAAACCTTCGAAAATTAAAGACATTATCCGTTGAGAACATGGGCATTAAATCATTTTCTAAAGAGATCTTTGGAAATCTCACAGGACTGAAGCAACTACATCTCAATCGCAATGCCATAAAGTCTTTGGACATCAGTTTACTGGACAAGCTGACCAATCTAACATACATTGACATGCGCAGCTGTCCTCTCAGTTGTGGCTGCCAGAATAGTGAACTACAGAACTGGACCATAAGCAGCAAGAGACTTCAGTTTCCTTATCTTTTTAATATTACATGCCAAGACCACCCAGGCTAATTTTTTTCACAACTTTGACACTTATGTGTGTTATTTAGACATAGCACCCTACCTGTTTTCCTCAACATTTACATTCACAATCTTACTGATCTTGATACCACTTCTCTATGTCAGACTTTACTGGAAATTTAAGTAAAGTTTCGATCATGGTTTGGAGAACAGTGGCGTTGCTTAAGGGACCAGGAGGAGAAATACAAGTACGATGCCTTCGTTTCCTACAACTCAGCAGATGAAGACTGGGTAATAAAACACCTGTTGCCGAACCTCGAGGGTTCTTCATTTCGCCTCTGCCTCCACCACAGAGATTTCGAGCTGGGCCGAGATATTATCGACAACATTGTGGCTGCCGTATATGGCAGTCGTAAAACGATCTGTGTGGTCAGTCAGAGCTACCTTCGCAGCGAATGGTGTTCACTGGAGATCCAGCTGGCCAGCTATCGCCTCTTTCAAGATATGCAGGATGTGCTTTTGCTTGTCTTTCTGGAACCTCTCCCTGAACGGCAACTGTCCACTTATCACCGTATGAGGAAGGTCATGCTCAAAAAGACTTATTTGCAGTGGCCTGGGCCAAACTATTCAGATCCAAACGCAAAAGAACTGTTCTGGAATCAATTAAAGAGAGCACTAAGAAGCAACTACACTGAAAGCCAATAAAGAACAAAAGATGAAGGAGCAGAATGATCAGAGGAGGCAAGACAAATAGGAGACAAGGAGGAAAGATAATATTTTGTGAATCAGACACCAATAGGTGAAGTATATTACCTGATGCCCTGATTAAACTGACATTTAGTTTAATCTGCACAATATAAGAACAAATTTAATGAACTTCAATAAATGTAAATGAAAGGGCTATACATTTTGCAGGCTTGCAAACATGTAAAACAATTATAATGGAAAAGATACTAACTTGCCTGAAGCTATTTTTTATTTTTTATCAGGAGTTTATGGTAAAAAAATTTAATCATACATTTACATTTATGCATTTAGCAAACGCTTTTATCCAAAGCGACTTACAGTGCATTCAGGCTATACATTTGTATTGTCAGTATGTGTGTTCCCTGGGAAGTGTGTGTTATAGTATAGTAAGTATATAGTATAGTAGGTATAGTAATCAATGGAAATCGCATGCAATTCTCTCTTGAAATATTACACTGAACAGAGTCTGAATTGGATTCATACTGGATTTGTGTGCAGAATGATACCCCGGTCACCAGATATGCCTCAAGCTACTACAATATTAGTCTATGCAAGTATTACTAATAATGCACGTCAAGCTAAAGCTTACTACAAAGGTAATTATACTCACCATAATAATCATGTATTTTATAATTCGGCTGGTGGCGACCGTGTACTCCTCTATTAACGCTGCCAGGTAATAAAGGCCTGCAGCATTATTCATGGGATAAGTAATAGATAACTAGATAAATAAATAAAACAAACTTATATATATATAGTGTGTAAATTCAACAGATAAAATAGCTGTGATCGGTTTACCTTCACAACAAGAGTATTACACAGTTGAATTCTTACATTTAAGTTTACAAGATATTTTACCAAATATAAAATGTAAATTGTGAAATAATTTTTATATAAATAGTTTTTTTAATTTGTACTGCTTTATTAAAGAATATCACAAAACCATATGCATCTTCTTCGTTTTTTTACACAATGTTGAACTTAATGATAAAATTCCAGTCAAGATATACAGAAGAAATCTGATTTAAAAAAATTAATAATAATAATAATCAAATAAGTAAATAAACAACCAGCATCCTTGCAAACAAACATTTTCCCTGTTAATTCAGGAGAATAAAAGATAATGTGTGGTACTTTTAATGTTTGTGCAACACAAAGTTTCATTCACTCTTAATACCCGTGTTTACAGAATATACAAATACACCAGAGAAATCACGACTGTACCTAATTTGAGCACACTGAACCATCAAATTCAAATCTCATGCAAAGGTGATGGCCTTTAAAAAAAAAAAGGAGAACTGTGTATTACTCATACAAAGACTATCTTGGCAAACAGCCTAAATCATGGAAAACAGCTTTGCTAAAGGTAAAGGGAAGGGTAAAATACCCTATCTGGTGTGTTTGTCCTGGGCCAGTGAGTCATACCAAGACAGTCTGACCTGTGCTGGTTGTTAGATGGATGTGGACAGCGAAAAAAAGGTTTGTATTGAAACCCCTCTGAGAGATAGGATGCTGAAAATGAGGAGGGAGCCCATCTTTCGCTTTCATGCTGAACTTGCTGCGGATGGGACCAGAATCTGAATCCACCAAAAGATGCTTGTGGTTTTTGTTTTCTGCTCTCATATATGTGATACGAATTGAAATCAAGATCTTTGTCTTCCCTCCACTGTTGAGAGATTCTAGAAAGATCTAAATCTATGTTTTTCAAACGTTCCCCTCTGCTCAGTGACTGCTGCTGAGAATAGGAGTCCACAGGATGATCAACCCTGGTGGGGCTTTTGAGTATAGGGACGTCATGTTGGGTAAAGTTTTGTTCCTGGTTGAAGAGCTGTCTGCTGCGATGATGCTTAGCTCTGAAGCAATCCTGAGACAACCTAGCTGCCCTCCGCTGGTCAAACTGCAAAGACCAACCAATCAAATTCACAAGCAAAATAGTCTATAAAATATTTTGGTATTTGGATTTGATTCTTTACTTCGTTACTCACCATGTCAGTGTGTGACTGTTGTGGTTCTTCAAGGGAGAAGTGATTGGATGAGGTCTTCCACTCTTGTATCATACGTTTCTTGGTGAGAGCTCCTCTGTCCAAGTCCTGCTTAACATCCTGTGTTAAGTAACCCTGTTGCATGGCACTATCTAGGATGCAGAAATGTAATTTAAAATACCCATCGTAAATTAAATCCATCATGTAAATTATAAGCATATTTTCTAAATTAAAATTCATATTTTGTTGCATTATGTCAAAAATAGGTGATACAATTGTCTTGATACAATATTGATAATAAAACCAGAGTAGCTTGGCATAATCTGTTTTTATTCAAAAAATAATAATTCCAAAGAGTGAGGACAATGTATGTTATGTTTACTTAATGGTTACAATGTGACTTTTTTAAGGACATTTAATTTTCATTTATGAATTTGGCAAAGCTTTTTATCCAGTGTCTTACAATGTATTTAAAGTATACATTTTTGTGCATTCAATGGGAATTGAACCAATGACCTTGCCATTGTTTTCATGCTCTACTGATTTCTAAAATAAGTTTCTTCTGTGTCTTTTTTTAATGTAAAAATGTGACACACCTGTCCATATCTCCATGTTCCTGCACCTATCCTCATTCTCCACTGCATGGCTAGAAGGTAAACAATGTTCATCTCTCTGTCCTGAGCTGAGCTGAGAAGCCATTTGATTCCTATTCAAGAATGAATGTAGCCTGTGGATGTTGTGCTCTAACTGGAAACTGTGTCTTTTTTGTAAAGTCTGTAGTAGCGCCTCTCTACACTCGGCCAGCAGGGGATGCCGACGGCTTGGTACACGGAGCTCTGAAGTCTGGCACAAACGTGTCAGGAGCCTTTTCATTGCTTCCCTACATGACAGTGACATTGGCTCTCCTTGATCAACATTGTCTCGTATTTGACCAGCCCCAGAGTCCAGGTCAGATAGAGAGGTTAATGTCAGCGGGTTTTCAAACATTTGCGTAACTTCCATGTTTGGGAATCCCACCGTTGAAGAGTTTTTCTCAAATCTCCGAATATTCATAAAACCATTTTCTTGGATTTCTTCATCCTGGGATTTGAGATTACATGTTTGTGAAACATCAGATTTATTCATATTAGTTTCAACTGGAGTAGAGCATAACTGATAAACCGGTTCATTTTCTGAGGATGACAAAACCACATATTCAGTTTCTCTTGGGGGGCAACTCAGACTATCTTGTCTTGTTTTGCTATTAGTATCTTCCTTTCTGCTGTTGGCATTTCTGTCATGCTTCCCATCTTCTCTAGATGGTCCCGTTGATACAATAACCCCTATATTAGTCTGAAAACCACTAGGCTCTTTTCTTGAACTTTTCTTCCTCTTCACTTGTGGCGGCACATGTGTTTTATTATTTTCTGGTTCCTGTTCTTCATCAAGAGTGCAGTCCAGGTCTGAATCAGGTACAGCGGGAGGTAGCTGTGGTGATGTAATGTGCATCATAGATTGTTTTCTTTGCTCATCTCTCTTTATCTGCTCGCTCACCAGCCTCTCAATATCTATGGACCTAATCTCATGGCTAAAAAGGCCTCGGTTGAAGGTAAGGCGTCCTTCAGTTATGATGCTTGGCTTCTGGGATATAAATGGCTTAGCGAATGCCCTCTCTTTTCTAGAGCAAGCCAGTGGATGATGTGCTTTCTCACCACCTTCTCTTCTGCTGTGCAGAGAACCTGAGTGATACCTGTTTCTCTCCAGACCTCGAATCTGGTTCCTCTCCTTCCTGGTTTTCAGTCGCCTCACTTTCTGAGACGAGTTGCAAAGCACATCTGTTCTCATGCTGCTCGAGCACACTGGTTGGCTGGTATGGGCAGCATTGGCTTTATGACATGAAGACTTGGCTGTGCTACTGTGGCAGTAAATGGATGTTTTTGGCAAGTTATGTTTATGTAGAAAACTTCTGTTGGATTGGTGGCTCATCTTCATTTTAAGACTATTAAACAAGTTAATAAAATGTAACAAATTAGTCTGTAATGCATTTATAATTGCGATAACTGTCAGAGTTAAAAGTCTCATGCCTATTAACGTTACACGTAACGTTAGCAGTTTTAGGCTCATCATATAGCAACATTTAGAAACATACCTCAAATGAACAGCATTCCCAACCATTCAAAGTGAAATCATTTCTTCATTGTATATATATATATATATATATATATATATTTTAAATCAACTAATAACATCGGCATGTAGTTAAAGTCCAAAAGCCGTTACGTTTTACCTTTCCGTTGCTTGGCAACGTGCTTCAAAGATGAACCTCAAACGCAGATATCAGCGAAGAAAGAAACTACGGTCAAAAGGATTGATTTTAAGTAATGTTTGAATTTTTTACGCACATTTGAACCACTGAAACATAAAAACGAAGGAGATTTAATGACCTTTTCGCGTTTATAAAGTATACTGTTATTTATAGGGCGGTGCTCGGTGATCAGACAGTAATGCCTGGTTCGATATTCCAGCTTCCGGGGTTTGGCAGCAGATCGCTGGCTGACTGATTGAGCACTGAACTCTGCTGTGGTAACACTATTTTGGTAACGACATTTCCCCTGTCTTTAGTTAATATGAATCGACATTAGTGTTGTCATGTGTTATATATACTTGTATAGCAAAAGTATGATGTTACACAACGTTTTAACGCATTTGCGTCTTCCCTCTGGAAGGTATCCGCATGCTAAGCGCTACATTAGCCATGTTAGCTGGTTAGTTATAAGCACAGCAAGCTGCACTAAGGAGAACGTTAAAGAACGTTAACTTTTGCGTATATTAAAACATCCGGTTATTATTTATAAGATGCTAATTTTACACCAGCTTGTTTGTGAGGTTAACTACTTCAGTGCAAACTTCACCCCAAAATTGCACCAAACTAGCTGTGAATTTTCCTCCTGCTTTTTTCTTCTGCATTTTTGGTTGTCATAGGATAGGATGTGTACAAAGTACATGAACTAACGTCAGTACAACTTGTCAAAAAGTCATTATGAATTGTAATATCGTGCATGCTTAAAACACAACATTGTACGTGAAATGATAAATTAAATGCTGTTTGGTCCAATATGAAGATCCATATTTAAGGCTATTGGAGAAAATGTAACTTGTCATGTCCCTCTATGTCTGTCCTCAGGAAGTGATGAGTGAAGATTCTAACCCTGCAGCCACATCTACCCCCTGTCAGGACACACAGGGAGATGGTCGATGGATGTCATTGGTGCTTCTTTTATATAATAATATATTTTACAACCGTATCATCCCTGTTAGGCTGCTAATATATCACTTTGTTTTAAACACTTAGCCTATACCTTAGTGGCATTTTTATGTGTTTTCATCTTGCAGCACAATCGATTTGTGTCAGACAGTAAAGGAAAAGAGCCGGATGTTCTGTTTATTGGTGATTCACTTGTCCAGCTTCTGCATGAGTTTGAGGTATAGCAAAGTATCTGCAACTCCCTCTTCATACTTAATATCTGTCATTCATATCAGTGACCGCACACGTTTTTGTGTAAAATTCATTTTTATGTTTGTTGGCAGGTTTGGCGAAAACTGTTTTCTCCTCTCCATGCTCTGAATTTTGGGGTTGGTGGGGATGCTACGCAGCATGTATTGTGGAGACTCATGAATGGAGAACTGGACCACATCAGCCCAAAGGTATGTGATTTAAGAATTTTACCATTTATTAAATATATTATACAAAATAATTATTACACTTTAAAATACTCTTAGAATTTGTTTTTCTCAAACTGATCAGTTTTTTTTCTTCAAAATGATACCAGCGTTTATCTAGAGATCTTTTTTTAACCAAGCTTTTCAAAATATTAGGGTGGAGTATGTTCACCCTATCCACCTTATTTTTCCCCATTAGAGGAATTTGTAAATGGCCATTTGTAAATTTAATGTGTCTGGCTTCCAGTCTCATCTGTGTCCTGCTATTTTTAGCTGTGCAAAACAGCTCTTTTTGCGGTTTGATATTGCAAATCGGTGTGTCTTACCATATTATTTTAATGTTATCTTAATTATGAACACACTGGCTTGTAGGGCAAACAGTTTTACGGTTTACTGCACTGTTATTCTTCTCGTTATTTTTCTAAGGCAGCTAATGAACTGGAAACCTTGCACATTCACAGAAAACTGTTTAGTTCCGCATTGAAGAATAAGCTGGATACAAGATAGTCCAGATAAACTATGTACATGTAAACCGTATCCCTTATTTGTATTGGGACATGAAAGAAAAGGACAATATTTAGTCATCTTAAAGAGGAAATAACAAAGCAAATGCAGCAGACCCTCTTGTATCAAAATAGAGTAAGTATAAATGTGATATTTTGTGTGTTTTTATACAGGTGGTGGCGTTGTGGGTAGGCACGAATAATCATGGTCACACCCCAGAACAGATCTGTGGAGGCATCATGGCCATCATCAGTGTGATCCATCAGAAACTGCCCCGTGCTCACACTCTTGTATTGGTTAGTTATCTTAGCTCCTACCTCTGTCACAGCATTGTTTAAAAATAATTACATTTTTAATTGAATTCATTAAGCCAGTATTATAAGTCAAAGTATCATTTCTCTAGCTATTGTGACATGATCAGCAGAGAATTGTGTAACAGAATACCTTTTAAAAAACTGAAGAAATATACTTGTCCAACAAAAGGTAAACATGTTTCTAAAACAAAGAGAGAGGTTTAAAAAATATTCAAATCATTTCATCATATAAATGGAAGTATTACTCACATTAACTATAATGTACTCTACTGTTGGGGTTGGTAAGATTTTCTTTTTAAGAAATCAATGTTTTTATTCAGCAAGGATGCATTAAATTGCTTAAAAGTGACAGAATTACTTTGTAGCATTATAAAAGTCTGTTGCAAAAATGTGCTGTTCTTTTGAGATTTCTATTCATCAAAAATCCAGATTTTTTTTAACAGCACTGCTATTGTAAATATAGATAATGATAAGAAAAGTTCCTTGAACACCACATTGTTTTTGAAATGTATTTCTGAAAGATCGTGTGACACTGGCGACTGGAGTAACAGCTGCTGAAAATTCAGCTTTGCCATCTCAGAAATACATTTATTTTATAATACATTTTAAGTTGGATGATATTTTACAATACAGTTTTACTCTGTTTTTGAGCGAATAAAGGGTGAAGAAAACACTTATTTAAAAAAACGTTCTTTCTCAAAAAACAAATCTTACTGACTCCTATCATTTGAATGGTAGTGTATATTCAGTATAGGGGTGTAACGATTCATCGATATATCGATACAATGTATGACGATACGATGCATCGACACCACGTGTAAAATATCGATATCTGTAGTATAAAAAGGCACCTTTATTTTGGCACTGTCCATATTTTCCTATAATCTCTGTGACCATCTATGCATTACATTTACATTTACATTTACGCATTTAGCAGACGCTTTTATCCAAAGCGACTTACAGTGCATTCAAGTTACAGTTTCTACATTATATCAGCTTTTGCTTTCCCTGGGAATCGAACCCATGATCTTGGCGTTGCTAGTGCCATGCTCTACCAGTTGAGCTACAGGAAAGCAGGACAGTACAGGCATTACCACCAACGCCTGCATTCTCGTTCAATCTCACGTGTCAGGACTCGATATAAGGACTGCCTGAAGGCACAAGGCGCTCGGGATTGTTGGCGGAACAGTCGCGCGCTGTGTGAGAAGATTCACGCACACAGACAGCCGCGTCAACTGCGCGAATACTAAATTGAGCTCTCCTCTGCTTTTTTGATTATGGACGAATAAAGTCAGACAAAACTACATCAACATGGATGTTTTGGCTAATATCCTTGTAAACAGTAGGTTAAGAAAAGCATATGTAATATTTATTATTTACTTAATGTAAACAGTGGAGAGGAAAGATATGTGTATCATCAGTATATTAAATCTGTGCTTTCATTCTTAAAGTGAAAGAAAACTAATAATAAATCTAATGCTGTCAAAGAAAAATACAAGTGCTCACTGCTCCTGACTAAATAACCTTTGTAACATCAAAACGTATTCATTTATAGGCTGTTTAATTTATACAGAGAAGACTATGCAGTTATTTTACATTTGATTATTACATTTCTGTAGCGTACCTGAAAATGTATTTTAGACTGAGCTGAAAAACCTGAAAAGCTCTGTTTATTGAACTCGTGTCTTTGTTCTATTGTGTTTATTTTCTGCTATTGCTTGTAATTTGGTTCTGTAGAAAAGATGTTTAGCACTGAACCATAGTAGCATTTTTAGATTTATGTTCATGCTATATATTTTGGTGAGTTAATATAAATGTAGATGGTTGTTTAAAATAGGTATATAATATGATAATATCGATATATCAATCGATATACTCCTGTATCGAATCAAATTATTTTTTGAGGTATCGGCAAATATCGTATCGCTGGGTATGAGAATCAATATCGTATCGAATCGTGGCGAACCATCCGATTTACACCCCTAATTCAATACATATTAATTTTAACCTTTTATTTTCAGTAACTGTTGTTTTAAAATCAAAACCTTCCTTTTCTCCATTATCAAGTTATCTTTCATGACATATAAACTGTTGAATCTCAGTGGTTATCTTAGGCCAGCATTTCATTATTGCTTTTTCATCAGCATTATCCTCAATAGATATTGGTATCCCATTAACACAGTGTTTGGTGTAAAAGGCCCAAACTTATCGTCTGTAAAGGAATGTAATGCTCTCTTTCCTCTTCACTAGGGGTTACTGCCGAGAGGCAAAAGTCCAAACCCTCTTCGTGAGCGTAATGCGAGTGTGAATGCTCTAGTTCAGGCTGAGGTTTCTTCTCTGTCTCATGTCTCCTTTCTGGACCTGGACCCTGGGTTCATTCAATCAGATGGTTCCATCGCACACCAGGACATGTATGATTATCTTCACCTCACGCCGCTGGCCTACCAGAGGGTGTGCCAGCCCTTACATCAACGCATCAAATCCCTGTTAGATAAACATGCTCCCTGAACACAAAACAAAATACAGCATAAACACCCTTTCCTGTGCATTAACAGATCCTTTATCTACAAATAGAACATTACTGAGAAATGAACACCCTCAGGAAAACTCATGACTGTTTAATGTACATAAACGCATATACTGTATATCACATGCTTTCCACCTATATACATCATTGCTTCCTTGTTACTTCAAAAATAGATTGTTCATTGGGAACCAGCTTTAAGGGATGGTTCATCCAAAAATATACCAGTCTTCATGTTGTTCCAATCACTGTTTTAACTATCTTTGTCCCCAAATGCATTTTCTTCTGTGCGCCAAGAAATAAATAGTCATACAGGTTTAGAATGACATGAGTGTAAGTAAAAACATCATTTTATTTTTGGGTGAACTATTGCTTCAAATTCTGTCAGATGTATTCTCTTTGCGCAAAATGATAGTGCATTCCAAAGTGTGTACATTTATTTACAAGACACAAAAACTCTCTTTATGACCTCTGATGAGTAATGTTTATGAAGTGTACATAAGGGCTATGTGCTGCTGTCGTGGTTTCATTGGCGAGATGACTTTCTTGGTATCCTTGTGTAAGGTATCCTTGTGTTCCCGAAAGCATGCAGTGTAGCCCTTCCGATGTTGACAACTGCTTGTTTATTTGTTGAAAGGAACAATAAGGATTAATTTGGTTTCATTTTCCATTACTGATTGTCCACAGTACATGCCCATAGACTCTTTTCTGAGAAAAGGGTAGGTGCTTCACGCAAAGTTATGTACCTTTTAAAATGATTCCCTCAGATTAGACACTTTGTGATAAGCACTGAATTCGTGTTTCAATTATTTTGTACAGTATTCTTGTTGTTTTTGTAATTTTCTCCCACGTATGTGTCTACTTTATATTTGTATTGTTCATTTAGTGTTTTGTTCCAGTGTGGGTGAATTATGTGAACTTTATGCACCGGGGTATCTGAAATATTCATACTGTGGATGAAATTCTGCAATCGCATAACTAAAGATAAGGTTAAATTCTCTTTTAAGTTGAGAATTGAAATCATAAGGAGCTAATCTATGATTTTATTTTTATTGTATTACAGTTGTTTTGTGTTGTATTACAACCAACAAACCATCACTTTCAAATGGGGAAGAATATGGTTAAATGTTGCGGTGTGTGATTGTTCTGCTTTGTCCTGGTGTTTGTGTTCGTACTGCTTTGTCTGAAGGGTTTTTGTGAAAGTCATCTTCCGGTAGTCTTGGCTTATTCCAGGAATTGTATCTCCTCATGACTTCTTGAGATTATATTCTCAGGAGTTAGTTGGCATGCCTGGCTCTGCAATAAACAATTATCATGGGAAATCTGTCAGGTGTGTTGTTTTGGATTTTCTTGTAGTTATTTTAAATGTTATTTTTAATCTTATGAATCATGACATGATATAAGTCATAATAAAAGGAAAATTTCATTTTGCAACATTTGTCAAGTTCTTAGAAAGCTCTTTTTGGTATTCAAAAAAGATTTGAAAGATTAACCAAACATTTCCGGTTAGAATGATTTTTAAAACGACACACCTAAGGTCATCAAGGCTGCAATTATTTTATAAAAAATGCTATAAATCACCAATATTGTAAAATATTACAGTTTAAAATAACTTTTAATATTAATATTGTAATGGAAATGCTGAATCTTCAGCAGCCATTACCTTAGTCTTAAGTGTCACAAGAAATCATTCTGATGTTGCTCAAGAAACATCTCTATCAATGTTGAAAACAGTTTTGCTTCTATTATGCTTGACATTTCAGGATTCTTTGTTGAAAATGTTAAAATAATGATTGCAAAAGAATATTAGAAATAGAAATTTTAGCATTATGTCTTTACTGTGACTTTTTTTTTAAACAAATTTAATGTTTAAAAAAATGTATATATAATTGGGGGGGGGGGCATGACAGCATTTTACAGCCTGAACTAGCCATAAAGAAAATATCAAGATGGGTTTAATTATTTCAATCGTGTGTATCTATGTGATTAAAGTAACAACAGTTGCTTTCAGAAAACATTCTTCAGTGGTCTCCTTGAGCTGTATGAACTGTAGTTAGTTGATACTGTGTCACTGCACAAATACTGTTAAATACCTCTTGGCACCTACAATCTGATAAGCATTGCAAAACACTCGGCTGGGACATGTTATGTGTACACAGAAGAGTGTTAGGTGGCACATGAGATCATGCTGAGTGATTCAGCTTGTCAAAGATGGAATTACAGTTCCAGGATCTCTGTAAATCAGTCCGTGTCAAGACAACCCATCTGCACTTTAGTTCTTTTTAGAAGTTTTACCAACTCAAATGTCAAGCATAACATAGTCTAATATGTCAGCAAGTGACAGGCAGATTTACAGGAAGAATATGATTTCTCTTCATTCCATCTAATCTGAAAGCCCACTTCAAGACACTTATATTTCTCCATAACTTTGAACTGATATTCGCAATCTGCTTAACACACAATAATGTTTCATATAATAATTAATATTAATTTGTTACATCTATATAGTGCATTTCTGGGTACTCAAAGCGCTTTACATAGAAGGGGGGGGACTCCTCATCCACCACCAGTGTACAGCATCCACCTGGATGATGCGACGGCAGCCATATTGCACCAGAATGCCCACCACACACCAGCTTACTGGTGGAGAGGAGACAGAGTGATGAAGCCGATCAGTGCATGAGGATGATTAGGAGGCCATGATGGTCAATGGGGAAATTTGGCCAGGATGCCGGGGTTACACCCCTACATATCTACAAATGTTTTGTACCCTTCTTAATAAAACTGTTTTATTTCAGCCATATTCTTAGTAATGCCAATGCATCTCAGTTGACTTGAGGTTAGAACTCTTCACCAAGACAAGATGTTTTTCCATTTTCGTTCAACCGTTATACAATAGCTTACTTTTAGTAAGACCACCGTGTCTTTTCTGTTTAATGAATCTGAGTGAATACAAGATTGATTATTGTGTGCATGCTTGATATAATTTAGCTGTTAAGGAATGTTTTATGGTCCTGAGTTTTGCATCAAGTTTGACCCAGTGTCTTCTTGTTCTCAAAAACATCCATCATGTTTTTACCATGACATATTACTGTTGCCACATTAGTAACCACATAGAATGTTATTAGACCAGAGAAAGGGCAAATTATTTCTTCTAAGGCTTAGTGAAACCTGAACCATGGATTCCCATGAAGCACTTAAACGCAGAACATTTGACGCTGGACCAAATAGGTCTCCTTTGAACTGAACTAAACTGAGTAATAAATGTGATATGGTAAGGATAAGATATATATATGTGAGAGATCATATCAAAGTTTGAATTACAAAGGAGGCAAAATAATGGCTTTCCTTTCCCAAATTGCATGCAGCATTCATCACAAATCTTGGCTGTTCCCAGTAAACAAGATATGCTGTCAACTTTTCATTCACACTTAATTTCTAAAATTCTATCCAACAAGTTGGGGCATAATCAGATGTGGCTTTTGAGCCCCAGAAATCAGAGCTTTGTCGTATAAATACTGTGTAACCCTAGATTTGAACACAGAGTTCTCTTGAAGACGTAAAAGCATTCTTTCAGACAACGTTTCTCATTTCATAAGCGCTGGCGATAACAATGCACTTCCAGGTGCTTCTGCTGGTCTGTGCTGTGGTGATTGCCACTAACATCCACTGTCAAGGTAAAACACATTTATGAATACATGTCATTTTCTATTGTAATATTGATGTTTTGTGTTATTTTTATATTGCGTTAGTTTGCTGTTATGTTACAAAACAACATTTTACCTGTTATATCGCTGTTAAATCCTGTAATATAATGCATTTTAATATTTTTTGTTTTAAAGAAGTAAAATTCTGTGTATAATTTATGTTAAGTTTTGATGTTTCTCTATACTCCTTTATTGCAGCTCAACCTCAGCCTGGAGATTCAAATAAATCTCCAGTGGTCAAAGTTCACGTCAGATCCAGGCAACAGGGCAAACTATGCAATTGCATTGGTAAGCGATGATAGCACTCTTTCTCTATGCAAAATTGTACAGAAAGTTGCATTTTTTTAAACCTACATAAGAGAGGTCACCATGGATGATTTAAAAATAACATTTCACTGACTCGCAACATACTATAGGAGCCCAAAATCACTTATATTTTCTCATACCTTACTAAACATTTACTGCGTTTCTGTAGAAAACACTTTATTTTATGTGTTGCAGCACTAAAATGTCTCTTGTTGTGCTTCTTAAAGTGTGGTGATGTAGGTTTTGGTACAGTATGTGCTGCCTAAATGTAGTGCTTTGTAGTGTTTTAAAAAGTATTTATTGTATAAAATGAAAGAGTCCTAGTAATTTTAATTGATGTGTTGTTGTCCATAGGTGGAAAAAATGCACTGGAGCAGAACCACTGTCCCTGTGAGCAGCAACGTCAACAAAGTGAGTCATGCAACCTGTATTTACCCAGAGCCTTTTGTTTGTTATGTTAAACATAGCATGAAACACTGAGTCAAAAGAAAGCTTTTAAAATAATTGTACAAAAGTTACTAGCTTTTCTGGAAGTTATAATACACACAACTCTTTTGTTTTATTTTCAGGAACCCTCAGTAAAGAGCAGAAAGCTTTGTGCCAAAAGAAGAGAGTTTCGACATTTAAAAAATGCCAACAATTGACTGGAGGAAATAGGAAGGAGAAAAAAGGCATCAGTTTGCCGATTTAACTCATTCACTACACTCACAACCTATACACCCCATCATTTTAATCATGTACTTATCACACCATATCTTAAGTTGGGTGTACTGAACTATTTTTGTATCTTCTTATATTCAATAAAATTTCTTCTAGTCAATGTTCTGCATCCATGTTTTACAATTGGGGAAAAAGTACATACTGGAAAAAGACATGCAAGTGCATTTGACAAATAAAGCATATTGATAAAGAGAGAATTTTGTTTGAATCGTTTACTTTTATTTGGTCTATAAATAAAGTGTATAACATTTCACATGGTTTGATCTCTTAAATAATTGTAAAATACATTTATAATTGGGAAATAATCACACAGATGGCATATAATATTGTTTTACAAGAAAAGATCTTAAGACTGTGAGATATTTGGGAAGCAAACAGAAAGGTCATTCGGATAATTGATCATTCGGATATGTAATTTTCCTATATTTGACTGAATTTGGTGCATGTTAGCTTTTCAAGATAGAGACTTAAAACCAGAGCTACAAATCAGAAAATAATCCAGCCTTTAATAATTTCAGCAGATTTAATCACAGTATGGCATACATGTCTAAAATTACTGTCCAATTAATGATAGTAATAAATGTATCAAAGATATAGTTTTTAGAAAATAAATATATGGGCAAATAATGTAGTATGATTAATTAAAATATGTAACTGTTCAAATGTAATCCTCTGTTTTTAATTTACTTTGTACTTGCCAAAAGATTGTTCGGTTAATAAATGCTCATATCTTTATGTTTAAATATGTTTTAAAATTAAGAAGCATTTCAACTAATCTGGGCTGAATGATCTTGCCAGTGTGATTTTTTATTGCTGTTTTTAAGTGATAAATGTACCCACAAGCCTCATTCAGTTCACATACAGGCATCAAACACAGATGGCATGGTCACAGCAATATCAGTATTAGAGCCATTCATCCAGCACAGGGATCAGCAGAACGAGCAGAGCCGTCAACATCACACTCGCCTGGACACTGACAGCAGCGTTGGGGTCTGGGGTAAAGACAGAGAAAAATATGATCTGTTATTAGGCGACTTCAAAAAAACATGGCATGAAAAGGCATTTTCTGACAATCAATTAACTTTTATTTTGCATGTTAACTGCTGTGTGTGAATTTGGGCTAATGCTCACTATTGACGACTTGGCTGGTGTAGACTGTCACATTGGTCAAAGGGTTTTTGGCCACACAGGTGTAATTGCTGCCCAAGATAGAGCTTATGGAAAGTACTATGGAAGAATCATTTCCTACTACTGTGTTGTTTTCAAGGATCCAGTGATACACAGCTGGCGGCTGAGACACTGCCAGACATGTCAGAACGGGGGGAATCCCAGGGCGTACAATGATCTGCACACTCTGTGGTCCAACTGCCCAATAAACACACAGAGCTTTAGTTCATGCTAAATAAAAGTCTTCTGAAGTCATATGTATATCAAAGTAATTGAAACATGTTTTATATTACTCACAGATGACCGCAAGATCGTATGGTTGACTGACATGCTGTTTCACTGCGTTCGAAGCGACACACTGGTATCTTCCGTCATCAGCAGTTTGCAAGGCTTTGAAGGTCACAGTGGTGTTATCTGATGAAAATGTAACACTGTTTGATGGCTGGAAATTCTGGCTGTTTCGAAGCCAGTTGAGTCTGTTGTAGTGTCCCGTCACATGACAGGTGAGCTGCAGGCTTTGGGAAGCCAGAGGAATAAGACGATCGGAGGTCACGTCCACTGTCATGATGGCTTCTGTGGAGTGTACAGAATATTAGACTTGTTCCTAACCTTGTAGTAGTAGCGAGATTATATATCAAGTATGATTGCATTTCTCCAATTAAGGGGGTAGTTCACCCAAATATGAAAATGTGTCATAATTTATTCGCCCTCATGTTGTTCCAAACACGTATGAGTTTTTTTCTTATGTCAAGATATTTTGAAGAATGCTGGTAATCAAACAGTTGATCATCCCATTGACTTTCGTAGTATTTCGTAGTATTTCTTTCCCGGTTATAGAAGTCAATGGGGACCAACAACTGACTCCTATGAGCCAGTTATTTTTAGTGAATCAAAAACATATAGTCCGACAAACATAGCCCGATACCCAGAAAGATTGACTCTCTCTCTCTTTTTTTATACGAATCAAAAACATACAGTGAAACAAGTGTTGCATGATTCCAAGAAAAATTACTCTTATGAGATGGTTCTTTTTACATTTACATCTAGTTAATTTGCAGATACTTCTACCCAAAGCAATTTAGAAATTAGTTCAATGGAAGCAATCAAAATCAACAAAAGAGCTATGCAATACAAGATATGCAAAAGAGATATGCAAGTGCTATAACAAATCTCAGTTAGCCTAATGCAGTGCACACACAATTTTTGTTTTAATTATTATATAGTAAATAAAAAGAAAACAAATAGATAAAATACAAAAAGAATAAAGAATCTAGCGTTTTTTGTTTGTTTGTTTCTTCAAAAACATACAGCGCCACCAGTATATTAGGAGTCTTCAAATAAATGACTCTTATGAGATGGTTCTTTGAACCAATCTGCCCTGGATAACACCATATTTGAAGAGAGAGAATTTCGTAATTACTTTAGCTAAATGTAAATAACTTTTGCAAATGATTCCATTCAATATGTATATGAAAATGGACAATATGATTCTCAAAGAACACGAAAAGACTAAAATCACTTTAAGGAATTATGTCTTACCAATTATAGTTAATTCGAGTGATGCGTTGTTGCTGCTGCCTGTGATGTTATTAAAGGCCATGCAGGTGTAGAGTCCACTATTAGTTAGTGAGAGATCTGCTTTCACATACACTGGACCATCTCCCACCTTTGAATTATTGTAGAACCAGCTATATTGACTATGAGGATGAGAGATTGCAGAACAGTCGAAAGTCACATTGGACCCTGTCTCTGCAATGCTTGGGCCAACAACTGTCGTGTTCCATGGACCATCTGAAAGATGCCATATACATAAATAAATTACTCCCATGAACGTACCATGATTTAATGGACGTGTTACAAATATCTGTGTTACTCACAGTTGACCACCAGGTCATAGTCAGGGCTAGTCATGTTGCTGACAGCGTTACTTGCTTCACACTGATAACGTCCGTCATCATTGAGATTTAGACTTTGGAAGCTCAAGGTCGAGTTGTTGTTGGAGAAAGTAATTCCATTGGTAGGATGAAGGAACATGCCGTTCTTCATCCACTTGATGTGTTCAATATCTCCAGTGGCAGTGCAGGTCAATGTAAATAACCAATTGATTACTGGTTGCTGATTGCCCGGATTTACAATCACATGGCTGATTGGATCTTAAATTTAGACAGAAAAAACAAACCAGACAGATTACTTCACTTAAAGGGGTAGTTTGCTTAAAAATGAAAACTCAGTCATCATACTCCCTCTTATGTCATTCCAAACACGGTCAGTACGCATTTCTTTATTCTGTATAAACCACAAAAGATATTTAGAAAAAAAATTGACCTTTCCATATGATTCTATGTAAGAACTCAACAGATGTGCTGACCTGCCTGTTGAATAACCAAACTTATTCATACAGTACAGTAAATATATTATATGAAGGCATTTCAACTCACATTTTAAAGTTAACTCCAGTGATACATTGCTGCTGCTGCCTGTGATTTCATTGGAGGCCATGCAGGTGTAGCGTCCACCACTATCTGGTGAGACAGCTCTAGTTAACGCTGGGCCCTCTCCCACCTTTGTGCTGTTTAAAAACCAACTGTATCGACTTGGTGGGTGAGAGTCAGCAGAACAGCTGAAGGTCACATTTTGTCCTACAGCTCCTACAAGTGGACCAGAGATGGTTGTATTCCATGGACCATCTGATAAGGCACAGACACAGATAAGGTACAAGTCACTTTCTGCTCAGAGTTACTTTCGAAAGTGTTGCTTACAAGAAGAAAAAAACAGCAGCTAGGTCAAAGTAAGGTGTTTTACTCACAGAAGACCTGGAGCTCAAGGTTCTCACTGGTCATGTTGTTGACAGCATTACTTGCTAGACATTGATACAATCCATTATCGCTTAGACTGAGTGGGTTGAAGTTCAAAACTGAGTGGTTATCGGTGAAATTGATCCTATTGTCGCTGTCCAGGGTTTGCCCGTCCTTCATCCACTGAATGTGTTGAACATCTCCACTGGCAGTGCAGGTTAGTTTGAATGACTGATTGAAGATTGGTTGCTGATTGTTCCTGTTCACCGTAACATTGCTGACAGGAACTAAATTGCATATATAACAAATTATGAATCACATTCACAACCATTTTGGATTTTAAAAACCAGGACGTTAAACATTTTCATACTTTAGAACAAATGCATTTGCTGTTTCAGTTAAGCAAAGTACTGAATTTTAATGACTCACCATACACAGCTAATGTCACTGAGTCTCTGCTGCTTCTTCCTGTAATGTTATTGAAGGCCATGCAGGTGTACTCTCCGCTATTGTTTTTTGAGAGAGGTGCAGTCACATACACTGAACCATTTTTCACATTTAAGCCACTGAAATACCAGCTGTATTGACTTTGAGGACGAGAGACAGAAGAGCAGCTGAAGGTCACGCTGGATCCCACTACTGCTATAAGTGGACCAGAGACCGCTGTGTTGTTTGGGCCATCTAGCAAATACATTAACTGATTCAATATTTTATCTTTACATTACAAGACAACTGACAATGAAATGCAAACAGATTTAACCAATATTTTGGACTCATATATAAGGTGAAATGGTCAAAGATGCACAGGATACCATTCAATATATTATTAGAGAAAACAAATAAAAAAAATAGCTTTGATTAGATTCAACTCAGTTAGCTTATGGGTTATGATGAATAATGTTATAGATTGATAGATAGATCATGTTATAGACAGTAGAAATGCACAACTAACTAAATCAATTATTTATAAATAATAATAAGAGATAAATTTAACATAAAATTCACAATCATTATTATCTATTGTCAAAAAAGAAAATTTAACCTTAAAAAACAATGTTTAGGTCACAAGCAGAGATTAATAAAACATAACCATTCAATAAATGTGTTAAGATGACTGTTCATGACCATTTAGTCGAGAGATAAAATAAAGATAGGAGGACATCAGGAAACAGGAAACATGTATGTTCTGGATATATCATACTCACAGTTGACCATAAGATTGTAGTCAAGGCTAGTCATGTTGCTGACATCATTACTAGCAGCACATCGGTACAGTCCATCATCACTAAGATTGGGATGATAAAAGCTCAAGATTGAGTTGTTATTGAAGAAAGTGATTGTATCATTGGTGTCCAGGTATTTGCCATTCTTCATCCAATGAATGGAGTCCACTGGCCCCACAACATTACAGCTTAAATTAAAAGCCATGCCTTCTACTGGATAACCTCCTGGGTGTACTGTCACTGCTGATATTGGATCTGAGTACAGATTTAAAAAAGTATTGGAGATAAAAATGATCACAAGTATAATCATGAGAAGAAAAAAAACATATTTCATGTGTGTTCTCACCAATTATTTGGATCGTTTTTGTCACTGCAGCATATCTGAGCGTGACTAGATTTTGGACAACGCAGGTGTACTCTCCCCACATGTTCTGAGTTGTGTTCATAAGGTTATAACTTGGCCCATACATATTCAGACGAATGCCGTTGTACATCCAGTAGAAGGAATTCGCTGTCGGTTTGGAGTCAGCAGAGCATGAAAGAAAAATGTCCGAACCAGAAATGTATGCCACTCTCTCTGGCGAGGCTGTAATTACCGGGTTACTGGGCCCATCTAAACACATAAAACCAATTCAGTTGACCTTTAGAAACATGAATTAGGTGCTCAGTTATTGTCAGCTTCCAATCCATCACCATGCCCTTTGAAGGGATCCTGTTTTAGTGTTATAGTGAAATCATCATTGTGTGAGGCCTGTCATACTCACAGCTTATGTTTAGATTCATTTGATTAGTGTCAGCTTTGCTGATGTTGTTTTGCACAAGACACTTGAATGGTCCTTCGTCGTAGCGCGTCACACCATTGATGAAGAGCTCTTGTCCACCGTTCCTGAGCTCAACTCTTCCTCCCGCAGTGACTATAGAGCTTCCGTTGTGCCAGGAAAACCACAGTGGCGTTCCGCTGGCGGAGCATGTGAACATCACGGTGTCGTTAAACTCCGTCAGGTTTGTCATGCTTACAAAGGCGGATATATTACTGACAGGTTCTACAAGTTAACAGAAAATGTTTAGTGTAAAATTTGAAAGTACAGTATGTGTTTAATCAGTTTTTAAAATCCATTAGCATCTCCTCAACCAAAGTTCACTACGTAAGTATCTGGACTTGTTTACTGCAGAGTAGGCCTACATGAAAACCATTGACATCAGCATACATAACACTGCTGTCAGCTAACAGGTTAATGTTAGCACAGTAGCTTATATAATTTTTTAATAAACAAAGTTTTTGCATTCAAAGAACATTAAGCAATCACGAGGTAAACATAGGCGTTATAATATTACATTTTGTACAGGGAGTGTAAGGTTTACTCTTTGAAACTGTTTGAGTTACGTTGTGTAATCAAAAGTTCATAGCATTGTGTGCTCCGATATTTGTTTTGAAATCACCCTCATTTAAAATGTTAAAATAGCCAAAGATTCGTGTTTTTTTTCTTTCTGTATGTCTGTTGTTTTGGTTTACAATGGTCTTATATATTATTTTATCTTTAAAAGTTAAGAATTTGTAAAATTTCATTGTAAAATTTACAGAAATTTTGCTGATCCTTGATAAGCCGCTACCTTGATTTATTTTATAATATTTTGAATACGAAATGATTCAGTGATCACATATATTGAGGGAGCAGTCTATAAAATCATCAGACATGTATGCAGTAGATTATCCGGCCTCAAGAAAATATTTTGAACAGTTCAATTACACTGAATTATGAGGGTGCTCTAACATTGCATTTAAATACATATTTAACCCTGAAAACCCTGTATGTGTGTTTCTTAAAGAAAACATAACAGGAAGTAAAGTACATGATTTGTAACAATTTTACCTACAAGGTCTTGAGGAACTTTTAATACCACTCAAGAAATCTTATTTGTAAAAATATAAAAAAGTGGTTCACCTGATAACATCCAAATGTGAACAGTGAACCTAAAAACAAAGTTCTATGGCTCATTTTTATCAATCTTTACAATCAAGGCATATTATGCAATGACATTTTAAGACAAGTAACTTGACAAATTCTCGGAATACAGTTTCTTAAGTAGATGAATTTAAGTTATTAAAGTTCTGTGAATATTGAATTTTTACAGTGTGTAATATGAGAGGATGTTTTTTTCAACTTACCCTGAACATCTAATATAATCTCTGATCGTGTTTTGACCGGTGCCAATGATTCTAATACATACACACCAGAATTCTTCAGAGTTACTGACGACAAGGTGAGCTGATATGTAGAACTTTCAAATTCTGTTCCATTTGGGAGGCTAGTTCCCTGAATAATGCCCCCTGGGTACCACATGTACAATGTACTAGGTCCAAATAACCAGAGCCCAACTAAAATGGTCCCAGTGTCATTCACACTTATAGTGACATTGCTCCCAATAGCAACAGGGTTTTTCGATGGAACCAGGAACACCGCATAAAGACCTAGGAGAGACAGGAGTGGCAGTCAGTATCATTTTGAATATATAAATAAAATGTTCAACTCTTCATTGCTGTTGCATAAATTGGATGGAACCAAGTCTACTGATTTACATTTGGCCTTTGCATATTTGTTGCTTGTTTCCATATAGTACTAGAAAATAGTTTTCATGCTTGGTATGTTCTTGCTTGTAAAAGGACACAGAGTCACAGCAAATGATCAAGTGAGTATTGAGTACAACCAATGAACAACATATATTTAAAATGTAATTATTATGTAAATTACCCTCTAAGCATTTTTATCGCTAATGTAATTTATTTTCGATGTTTATGTAATCTTCTGTGTTATGTCATCTGAGCAATTTATTCTGAAAATATGGTGTTAATGTCATTGTATCCACAAATTTAAATGTACAATCATACATTTTGTGTCGACATCTAATACTGACAGAGTAATCTGTGTAAAGTCAAATATTCAGATATAATATATAAAATGCTTTTCATCATAATTTAAAAAACAATTTGTTGCTCAGTATTTCTTATAATTTCCTAAATTTGGCATAAACCTACTTTTTAGGCAGAATTACAAGACAAATCTGAAATAATTATGAAGATTAAAATTAAAAATTTAATAAAAAAAATAAAAATAAATTGAATGTTAAATCTTGTGTCAAACAATTGCTGTCTGGTAAATTTACATTAACAAACAATCTCCTTTCTGCATTGTTGTTTATGAAAAATACAAAATTATAACTTAATAGAAAAATATGAAATGAAAATACAGTTGAATAATTACCTGGTGCACAGATTAAGGTGAAGAATATGGCGAGTACTTTATGTCCCATTTTGGAAATCCTAACTTGAAAATTCTTCACTTCTTCCACAGACTTCAGACAAGTCTGCAACGCAATCTTAAAATAATCGCTATACTTTCCTTCGGCTAATATTTACCTTGTTATGCAAATGGCTAGGCTCACCGATGAATAAGCATGTGACAGAAAGGTACACACACCGTTTGTCATCATCACACACATTCACATTGAGTGGAGGGTGTGTTTGTTGTGGTTGACGGCAATCTGGAACCAGACTGCTGGTACCCAATGACGTGCTAGTCACAAATTGAAGGTCGTGCCATACGTATTGAAATAGCTCCTGGTGTTGTAGGAAAAGATTTGTGGTTAGTAAAAAGTGTGGACAATCAACACTAAGAGTTGATATTAACATAGAGTGACTCAGGATGACAATTAAAGTTGATGTTTTCTTTCAAACCTGCTTTCAGCGTCACTCCTAGTTTCGATTTCTGAATACAGTATGTTTCAAGTATATTGAACTGTTTTATCTCAAGTGCAGAATGTAAACCAAACACATTATTAAAAAAGCCATGTTTAACATTACTTTGTTTTGTTTGAGTTCTAAAAGATTGCTTCAGATTGACAGGAATTTTTCTGCAGTAAAAATGGTGAGGGATCATGAATCACTGTTTATTTTGCGATTATTACAAATGTGATAGCGCCCTTTTGACTTTCATGTTCAGCGCTGATGCACCCAAGAACCATTCCCACATACTTGACCCTTTAATAATAAAACATTTTATAAATGAAATTAGTTGCTTATTGATAAAGGTCTAATAAAAATCACACATAATCACAAATAAATTGGAAAAGCAAATCAAGTACTGGTGTACGATATCAATCCTTCGATTCTCTTGCCCTATGAGGGGTGGCAGGGATGCTGGATCCGATCAGAGCATTTTGGGTCATAGACAGATGGACAGTCCATCACAGATGACACACACTGAGTCTGGGGAATTTACAGATTTCAGTTCTCCTAACCTGCTTGTCTTTGAAAGTGGGGGAGCACATGAGCAACCTCCACACAGAATGTCTTCTTGCTCAGTCAGGACTCGAACCGGTGACCTTCGGTGACAACGCTACCCTATTAGTGTGATCCTCTTGATCATACATTTGTATGAAATGTCAATAGTAGACAACTAAATCAAATAGCCTTGTATTCATATGTAAATATATTCCCAGGGTGATATACCACATAGTTTGTTTATAAAATATATTTATAGGGTAAGACAGGATAAGATTTAAATAAGAAGCACAAAATCCCATTTCAACACAGCCTGTGCTATTATTAATTTAGTAATTTCATCTGAATGTCAACATTGTGACATTCCAACATTTAATTAGTCAAAACAGCTTTGAAGTTAATTAATCAAATTATGTGTCACAGGTGAATAATGACCCATGACATTTTTTTCTTATTACTGAGGGATTTGTGGAATAAAAGTATAGTTTGTATTTTCAAATGAAAAGATAAAAAAGACTGGTAAGAAGACCTCCAATAATTTGCACAGACTAGTGGTAAACTGTTCTTTTTTGTATTAAGTTTGATACAGTTATTTAATAATGTAAAAAAATTAGATGAACATATAAGACATGTGAAACATGCAATTTGAAGTCAAAGTATGAAATTAAAATATGGGCAATTAAATATGTAAATAATGTTAATATGCCTGTATATATGTCAGAATAAACCAATTATTCAGTTTTGTCTTTCATCAGTTATTCAAATCTAAATTGTCAAAACAGTTTTGAACAGAATAGCTGGTTTAGTTTTATACATTGACAACACTATATATAAACTACTGTATATATAGATATTAATAATAAATCAATGTATGCATTCTGTAGAGGTTTAGCCAGGGGGACTTCTTACACCAGCAGTGGCCTCTTTGAATAATTGTACAATTTGTGCAATGATAATTTAGCAAATGTTTCTTTCTTCTTTCTTTCTTCTTTGTAAAGAAAGTTTCAAAATGTCTTTCTTTCAATAACACTTTAATTGATGCATTATCATCCTACATCTGCTAAACTCATATCTAAATGTTACAGTTTAAAAGTAAAAGCACATTTTCAAGGGTGTCATCTTGCATCTACAGATGTTTGATGTAGCACAATCTTGGAAAACGTCTTACGTTTACAGCTTGTTACTGAGGCAGTGCTCTCCAAAGAAACACCAACTCTTAAAGGCTGCATATTAATATCAGTACACAATTGGCCATTATGTTCTTGTTTTAAATATAAAGTCCACAGTATGTGTTGGATTTATGCTTATATAGTTGACATTTGATGGAGAATTAAATATACTGTTTGTGTGAACAAAAATGTTCTAATATTTAAAAGCTTATGCTGCAATCAAGTGCAACAAAGTACGATTAAACTATAGTCTATCTTATGATGTACTGTAGTAGTCTAGACAGAGCATTACTGTTAAAAAATAGGGTAGCAACATTTTAGGTTATACAGATTATAAATATATTAGCAGTAAACACTTGTATAATGTTACTGATATAATATCAATACCATTTTGTTGTTTTATAATACGCTGATAACAACAAGTGATGTGAAAAAAGCTTGATGAATCAAAGCTCACCAAGCAGCTTTTCCACAAGCCGAGGAAGTAAATAATTCATATATATAAGGTGCGCAGTGTCATTTAAGTACTCAACAGTACTATGGTAGCACACACGAATAAACATTAAATAAACAATATAAGATTTAATATAAAACCCTAATGTACATAAGTTATTATTTATAAAAAGGTGCTGCACAGGGTCTTCTGGGAATGTCAATTCACAAGATATTTAACTTGTTCTTTTTTACGTTCAAAAACTTTAAATATAACACTATGTATTTTACTGTAAAATTACATTACTGTTAACCAATTAACAGGTTTTTACAGGTCTATTAAAATCACAATCTTTTTTACAGTGTTTCAGAATAAAAACTGGTTCTTAGTTCCCCACCCTAAAAGTAGACTACTACTGCTACCATTCTGATTGTAAAATATCCATGGATAGTAGAGAATCCATTTAAATATCTGTGTCACAGTGCTATTGTTCAAAAGACTATATTTGTCTACTACATCTCCTGTTACACACCATGAGCAAACAGATCTGATGTTCTTGTGTTTTCTCTTATGACGGCCCATACTCTTTTCAGCTAAGCCGCTGTTAAAAGAAGAATCAGACATTCAGTAATTCTGCGATTTGTAAATGTGTCATGAATAAGCAGTTCAACTATTGGCATCAGTGGCTGAAGTATTTTCTACATAATAAACATAGATTAGGCTTTTCACTGTCACCACTGTAAATGCATCACTGGGTCAGGTCACTAGTCATCAAAGGCATAGTTCACATTAAAATTAAAATGACTCACCATTATGCCATTCCAAACCTGTATGACTTTCATCTTATGTGGAACATAAAATAAAATAAAAGACATAAGTCATACAGGTTTGCAATGACATGAGGGGGAGAAAATGGTATGGTATAACATCATTTTAATGATTGGGTCTTCTAGGCCTATTTTGAATGATAAACCCATTCACAGATGTCCAGTAAGAAACAATAGTGTGGCTGCTGCACCCTGATTGTGTGGGAACCACAAGTCAGTAAACAAAGTCAGTAAAATTATATCCAGGGAGAATTATATCTTCAATGAGCGATCAGCGAGCAAATAATATCAAAGCCTGTGTTTTTTGGATGGGGAGGACCAGCCTCACCTCTTATTCTACAATGCACAATATTGTCTGGAGATATTTGTCCACTTATGTTTGCGTTTATATTGCAAGACTTCTCAAGAGACAAAGGTATCAGTTGATTTCATTTATCTTTACCTCAGGAGAGAGGCACACAATAGCATTTCAGATGTAATGCTCTCTGTGTAGAGGTTAAAAGGTTGGCTCTGTAATGCAAACACAAGCAACAAAGCAAACGGACTCGGCGCTGCATAAGAGTATGTTGTAGAATGCTGGATTTTGATTGGACCGCCCATCAGGCTATCTAAACGTGGTGCTCTCAAGTCTGTCGCATCTCAGCACAGACTGCATCACGGGCGCGCGCTCTTGTTTACTGGCGCCATCTAGCGCATAACCTGCTGCAGTGAAAATCAGAGATGGATGCTTATTTTGAAGTATTTTTATTTAGTAGATACTGCAATATTGTTGCAGTGTTCGTCTTTTTGTTATGTCGATTTTCCTTCTAATTTTCGTAATGGACAATTATTTTAGCGGAAGGTCTAAGACAATATATACGTAAATAAAAAATAGGCCTACACCAAATACATTTTCATGCCCGTGAATTGTTTTATTTGTTAATAAAAATAGGCCTATTTTCTAACAATGTTTTGCTAATGTTCCCATTAATTTATGAAAAAGTTATTTCTGAAAGATCTCTGAACACTCAAAACGTAAATTTTTTAAAAACGTTTTAAAGTGTTTTTTTGTTGTTTGTTTGTATAGGCGAATGTTAAGGGAATATTCTATTTTATATTTTCCAAACATGATTGTATTTTTGCTGAACTGGTTTGGGGTCGCTTTCAGGATTGCTAGAAAGTTACAGGTGATTAAGTAAGTGGACCTTGAGGGTCGGATTTAAATGAATGAATGAATTAATGAATGAATGAATGATGCATTTATGATTTGAGATTTGAGAATCTCTGGTTTATAACTTTGCGAGAACCTTGCAAGAATATTATCCAAAGTTCTGAGAATGTTCTTTGTTAGCCAGGATAAAGTGTATTGTTTATGGAAAAATAATCCCCTTTTTAGGGTGCTACTCCTTACTTAAACTCCTTACTTATTTCCTTTATTATTTTTCAAAATGAGTGCTTCTGAAAAGAAGAATCAGTGGGGTGGGGTTCATTGGTTCCAGTGAAGTAAACAAATGTCTAGTGAGTCCTCAGAAGTGTCATTACTTAATAGTGGCCTCCAAAGCACACACTAGTTATGCAACTGCACATTAAATCTGTCTGTAATTTAACACTATGTCCAACAGGGTAAGATTAGGTTAACTTTAACAGACACTTGCATACAGTATGCAGTTGTATACAGTAAATACACAGCTAGTAGAATCTATTATTGACAAATTCAGTGGTATTTCTCTCTTCATAAACAAAAGGTGGCAGCAGTAGACAATCTGTCCTGTGTGTTTAGGTCTGCAGCTCTCAGCTGTCACTGTCAAGAAACATGGCCTAGGTTTAGGAATTAAAGACTTTGATACAGGAAAATATAATTAAACAACCGAACAACGTTTTTTTGTGGCCCTAATTTTATCTCGAATGTAAGTTATGAAACAACATGCAGTACAGTTTTTTTATTAATTTATAAAAAAATATATATATATATTATTTGTGGCAACAAAACACGTCCAAAGTTCAAGCGGACTGTTTTATAATGATTCAAGAAAATGATCAATCAGGCTGTAAAACAAAGGCAGTTTGCTTTACAGTAACTCATTACCACCATATCAAAGTTGTTAATCTATGTTTACTGCATTTTTCATAAAGAACATTTACACAGGGAATTTCAGTTTGTAAAAGGTATTGAATTTAGAAATGCTGAAGAGTGCTACAATTTGATCAACTGTAGGGAGGTTGTAACAGTTGTAACATAGTTGCAGGGAGGAAGGAAATTATATGAGAAAGATGCGACTGCCTTGATGTATTAATAGAAACATCTTCTGGTCCATCTAGAACACAGACAAGAGACTCTCTGTTAAAAGAACAAACTGAAGAATGTCTGTATTTCATCAGCTTTGAGCTCAAATCATCTCGATGTTTGTTTAAGACTCACAGTTGATGATCAGGCTGAGTTTTTCCATCCCAGAGTTGACAGGGTTTCTATATGTACACTGATATTCTCCACTGTCTGATCTCTGCACTGGACTGATGGACACTGATCTGTTATCAGATGAGAAGATGATGCTGTTGCTAGGAGACAGAGGACTGTTATCTTTCATCCACTGCACAGAGCTGATGCTGCCAGTTCCCTCAGAGCTGATGTTAGCAGATGATTCTCCCTCTATTAACGATTCTTCTGGACCAATAATCCTGACATTAGTTATGTTTTCTGTGTGAATGAGAGAGAACACACTGAATCTGAAATGAATCATTCATATTTACTGAGCACCGAGTGTAATTCAGTTTGTAAAAACAGAAATCAAATTTAGTTAGGACTCAATACATTTTATGAGATGAGTTAATCATGTCATAGATTTTTGGTTCCTACAAGAATGCATAACAGAGAGCTATAATGTGTACTTTCCATTGAATACACTAACACCCCTGTATGTACCATCTTGTGAAATTTTAGAGTTAAAGGTCCCAAATGCCAACTGACTGGCAGAACAGAAAGCCCATCGGCAATGACTTTATGCATGTATGTATTTACACTTGAATATGTGTGTCCTAAAGCAGTGTTCCCAACCAAGTTCCTTGAGCCCCCAACGCTGCACATTTTGCATGCCTCCTCCAACACATCAGATTCAACTCATCAGTTCATTACTACACACTCCAAGACCTGAAATGGGTGTCAGACAAGGAGACAGGATACATGAGTAGTGTTGGGGACCACTTTCCTAAAGTATATACAAGACTCCTTGTAATAGGGCTTTCATACCATAAACACCTTTTTAACCTCATAGTGATTCCAGTATTTGAACAGCACTGGAAAATGAATGAATTAAACCATAGTTCCCAGCATGCATTGCTTTGCATTGGACTTAATGGAGATGGAATTAGTCTGCAAAACAGTTGAGAAATGTGAGGAGTGTAGCAGCGTATAACTTAACAGAATCAACAGCCTAAACAGCTAATCTGTTTACATTGAAAAATAAATCTGCATTTCTCTGAATGAGACTGTCACAGAAATCTGACAGCAATTAAATGACGTCAAGGTTATATTGTGATGTATCAAGGCACACTCGATTCATGATTGTTGTTATGCTTTCTCCAATGGCTGCTATGATTGGTACATTCCCATGATTATGAAAACTTCTCTGGTTGACGTTCTGTGAACATTTTGTGTTTCTTGTGTCCTGACCAATAATTATTTAACTAAATAACCTAAACAAAAATGTTTTTTTTTGTTTTGTTTGTTTGTTTGTTTGTTTGTTTAGGTTATTAGTTCAAACAAACAAAACAAAACAAAAACAACTGTTCAGCTGATAACAACAAAATAACATGTCCATACATAAATCATTATTATTATTATCTTCAAAAGTTTTCTCATTCAACTATTATAATACAATTTTCACATATTTACAATTCTTGTTTAATTTACAGCATTATAAATGAACAAAAAAAATGTTTTACATTTTAAATCATCTCACATTTATTATTTACTAATTTGCCATCTATTAATCCTATAATATAGTCCCAAATACTAAACCTTTTTTTTTTTGCAGTACACTCACCGAACACTTGTAGTGAAGTTTCTCCTGTAAGTTGATGTCCAGCAGTAGATACAGTCAGTTTGTATATTCCAGAATCACCCAGTGTCAGGTTCCAGAGCTCCAGAGCGAGAGTTTCCATCAAAACTGACTCTGTCTTTGTATGCTGGGACTATTACAGCTGAACCAGACTGTGCTGACAATATTATACTTGTTCCAAAATTCCATTGAATTGTATCAATTGATGTGGCGGGAGGGTTATCAGGAGCGAACACCACACTTCCTCCTACTACTCCATTTACCGGCTCAGAAAACTGCAGATCTTCACTTAAAACCGGACCTATTCAAAATAATAATAATGATAATGATCACCTAAAAGTCAACTTCTTTTTCATTCAGGGGTCTTTTTCCAAAAGACAATATTAATTTTACTTTTGAAAAAGTACATACACAATACTCAAAATCGTGTTTGCATTATTGACTGATGTCATCGCTGTTCATTTATTAAATATACTAGATTGATATTTAATATATTACCTTTTTGCAAATTTGATTGTGTAATGTAAACCTTTCCACTGTAATGACGTATATCACGTCTTTCATTTAGGACCTCTTGGGATTTAGGATGTATCTTGCATTGTTAATTACTGAATGAACTGATTGTTAAAAAAGCTCAATTAAAAAGTATAAATCAAATGTTCTCTTATGTCACAATAATTCATAGTAAAAATGTTTTCATTGGAACTGTACATGTTAGATTTAACATAGGCTAATCATCCTTTCAGAACTTTTTATTGTTAAAAGTTTTAAATTAACGATGAACTAAGATGCAAGTGTGAACAGTTTAGTTTTGTACTAATTTACCACTTGCTTGTGAAAATAATAGCACAATATTAATTAACCCATACACAAACATATAAATCCTGAAACCTGTGAATACATGTTAATAGGTAAATATAAAAGCTAGACATTCGTTTAATAAAATATTTTAAAAATAAAACAAATAGTAAACATAGAATTTTTGTATATATGTCATTTTTATAAAGGTGACGTGTGTGTGTTATTACTATCGCATATATGTAACATATATAGCAATATCACTGTTTATATAGGTCAATATATGTCATACTGCACACTATCATTTCAAATGTGAATTTAAAAGACTAAACATGATTTAATTAATAGAGAGAGGCTCACCAAAACACGACAACATCCATAGGGTCCCGTATAAGCCACGAGAAACCATCATGATTGAGCTCTCAGCTGTCATGAGCAGCGGTTCAAATCACCTGAACTAGTGCGTTATCTACATTAAGCTTTTGGTTAATGATAAATGGAAATTATAGACAGCAGTGTTCACTGCGCCACCTGGATGTTAACACGAGCCCTATAACATTAAATCAAATAAATTATTTCATATTACTGATATTTTTGGTGCAGTCGAGTTACCTAAACATTTTATTTGACAGAATAAATGATATAGCCTGTTTTCCCCCAACAAACAATTAGTTTACCAACTTTAGCAAATTAAAATAAAGGACAATTCTGGATCTTTATAAATAAGGGCTAGTGAAAGGGACACTCAAATTTGTTCTGTACTACCAACGTGATCTCATGATAATTCGTATGTATTTGACGTAAAATGTGGTTCTATAAAAATTCATTTACTTACGTTTTTACAGGCACTAAAACGTACAATACTGACGTATTTCAGCATGTAAACGTACAATACTGACGTATTTCAGCATGTAAACGTACAATACTGACGTATTTCAGCATGTAAACGTACAATACTGACGTATTTCAGCATGTACACGTACAATACTGACGTATTTCAGCATGTAAACGTACAATACTGACGTATTTCAGCATGTAAACGTACAATACTGACGTATTTCAGCATCTAAACGTACAATACTGACGTATGGACAGCATCTAAGAATGAATGCATTTTGAAATCGCGGGATTCATTTTCTTATTAGCTGTTTTTAGTTGTCATATAAATGACCTTGTTTCCAATTGCATCATTAAATAGTTTACGCAATATGAAATGATAACATTTTGTTTTGTTGTGTGATTTCTGCGGCCAGCTTGTTTCAAATAAAATGCCTAACTTTACATAATGTTAAACAAGACTCAACTTTAAACCTTGAAATAAATAACATTTAAAATCGTTTATCCTTTACTTGTCGTAATTGCATTTATCTGTCTGTCATGTTTTTCTCATACTGTACAGAAATAGCTTGTTTAGGTTTAGATGTAGGATTGGGATTAGCGACTAAAAAACATTTTTAATGCTATATTGTTACTAAAACGGTTATTTTCCTGCATATTTCGGTCAATTGCGTTTTATATCCTTTTATTTTCACTATAAAATGGGTAGGTTTAGGTTTGGGGGTAAGTTAAGGGGCCTAAAAATCTAAATTGCTTATTGATAAAATGATAAAATTGCATTGATACGAATGTCTTAATGCAACTATTTTCAACTATTATCAATTACATTCAAATTAGCATCAAAAAAAATAAAATAAAAATTATACTACAGGGGATAACTTATAAAACATTTCCACAGGAAAATGAATCAATAATTCTATATATCCTTTTTGCTTTTTTATTTCTTAGATCTTTTAAATCTTCAATGTAATGCTTTAGTTCAATTTTAAATAATGTAATGTTAGTTTTATTGTTAGACCATTTTTGTTTGTGTATATGGAATTTGTGTATATGGTATTTCTCATACATAAGTATTAGATTAATAACTAAATTTAGCTCCAAATACAAATTCTTGTTCTTTTACAACAAAAATATATATTTTCCGGATAATCTAATTTTTTATTTTATAAATTTAAATATCAGATATTCAATATCAATCCAAAACATTTGTGTAAATAAATATACAATCATAAAATACGTGTTTTATGGATTCTTCCTCTAAGTTACAGAAGATACATGTGGTCTCCATGTCTCTAAAATTTTTGGCAACTACATGTTTCACTGGGTAAATCAAATTAATAACTTTATATGTAACTTCGTTAACTTTATTGGTGAGACAGTATTTACTGGGTAGTTTCCAAACCTTTTTCCATTCAATCTGATCATATAACGAATTCCAAAAAGGTTTGCATTTTGGCAATAATATGTTCCTATACATAATTTCTTAATATATAAATTATTACATTTATTATCTATAATTTTCACACCATTAATACTTAACTGATGAGTATAAAAGGGGATAGACTCTTAAGATATATTTCCGGACAAAAGTTGAATAAGGCCACTAAGATGCATACAAATACCACGCAGCATCTTCAGCAGCAGTGACGTCACCAGCGAGACTCGGTTCGCCCGGTTCACCTGATGAGCGTAGCCTACACCTTCAAACAGGTATAGGTATCAATCTTTTCCTTTTTAATGAGATCATTATTTTATTTATTTCAGTGTTTCTGCGTTGCACGGCATGTGCTAAAATGGAAGCGTGTGCATTCAAATTAGTTGTTAGTGGAACAATGCTCTGCTCAGTCAGCACAGCAGCGGCTAACTTCTATGATATAGACCTGTTGCCGTTTGAAATAAATAAATAAAACCGTTTTAAATCATGTTGTGACACGGGTCTTCAGCTTTTAGACGTGGCTAATGGCTGCACTAACTTACGAATCAGCCAAGCAACCCAGTATTGCGTGAAAAGCGTGACCATGCAAAAAGTCCACAAATTTACCCTATTTTTACCATAGTACCAGTTTCTATACCATGTCATGTGTAGTCAATACACAGTAACTACAACTTATTTACCATGCTTCTCCCACCATAACTGCAGTTTTACTATGATATCTGTAGGTATGTTAGCAACAACAATGTTCGTGATTTTACCATAGTAACTGTGTTTACTGTCTATTCTTTGTTTTTAAAGAACCGTAACACAGCTTCTACAATGTTTTTATCGCATATTTGTAGTGTAAAGGAATTTTCCTTTATGGACAGTAATCAAACAGTGAGACATAGATTCAGATGTATGTATTATATGTTTTCTTCTCGTAGTTAGATAAGCATTCTTTGTGTGATGATTTACTATGATTGAGAAGTGATAGAGGTAAGGAAACGCAGATGGTCAAGGGGGCATTTGCCTCCCTTTTCTGTATAACCATTAATCGGTAAACAAACTGGTATCTTTCCCTCTAGAGGAGGGAAGGAGGAGGCCTTGGAAGGAAAGGACTATAAAACAGACCAAAACTGCTTTCCCTTAGCGCTCGCTCTCTTGCTCTCTTGCTACTTCTTATCTCTGGCTCTCTGGCTCTCTGGCTCTCTATAGCTATCTCTCTGGCTCTTATCTCTATTTCTCTCGCTCCTGACTGACTCACAACTATGTGTGTTAGAACTGAGGGATCTTCTCTTGCAAGAGAATAAACACTTTATTATTATAATTTGGACTCAGAGTTGTCTCTTACTCAGTGATGATGTTTGTTAGAAAATTGCCACAACAGTTTGGTGTCAGATAGTGGGATTCCTTGGACGTGACTTCTGGACCTGACAGCGGACGGAGGCTGATCACCTTGGAGCTGAAAAGTTCCAACCCTACCTGCAAAAAGATTCAGAGACGAGGGACCGTTCCGCTGTTGGGACCGGAGGATCGACCACTGGAATCAAAAGAACCCAGGTGGCACAAAACGACATCTCTGGTAAGAAACAATTAAATTCAATTTAATTAGGGTGAAATTCAGTTTAAAGAGTGAAATTGAACCATATTGGCTGAGATTTGTTTCTGTGGTAGAGTAATCTGAGCAACATTCAGATTAGGTAACCTGAGATTAATTTGAGATCTGTACGGATCAAGAGGGTTTCAAACAGGTACCGAGGACTCTGGGCACGAACGTTCAGATAGGTAACCTGAGATTAATTTGAGATCTGTACGGATCAAGAGGGTTTCAAACAGGTACCGAGGTTAATTGGGGTTAGGAAAAATCGAAAGATTTTGATAAATCACAATTAAGAGGGCACTAATAGTGCAACCCGACCCGATTGCGGGATAAGAGAAAATCGGATCTGCTGGAGACGTCTAGCAGATTAAATAAGCGTGCGCGAGCAAATCCACGGGAAAGCAGAAGACAGCCAGTATGGGGATATCTCAGAGCAAGCTTGTGAAATATGATACACCGGTGTACTACCAAATTAAAAAAATATATTATGGTCAGAAATGTATGCAAGATATTGAAAAAATTAATCAAGCATCATGATTTTCCCGAAGAGGGAACATTGAGTCTCACAAAACTGAAAGTGGTTTCAACAACCAGGTTGTTGTTGCAAATGTGTTAAACATGTATGTTAAAAATGTGAACAGGAAGTAGATGGTTGGCTCAAGGAAGTAGATGGTTGGCTCAAGAAAGTTAGCAGGAAGGAAAAAAGCAAGTGCAGAAAGTTAGCAGGAAGGAAAAATGAAAAGTGTGAAAGTCTATTTGTATGTGTCTGCACGACCAGAACCGAATGACCCACAGTATGTTTGTGTTTCCCACATGAAAATACGGTGAGGCCGGCACTGCCAAAACACCCATCTACCCAATGGCTCAGCTGGATGCATTGAAATTCGCCCCGACCTCGACTGTTTCTCCGTCCAAGACAACCGCAGCGCGAGACGCTGAATGAACAAGCACGAGCAAGCGCGAGTGACAGAGGGGGAGAGAGAGACGCAGCTGGCTGTTGTGGGCAGCACGAGCAGCGCACAAATGTGGACTGTGTGCGACGAATGAACATGACTTTTTCTGGCTGCACGAAGTGCAGGTTGTCCAAGAACCATGGACACTGGGCACAGGATTGTCCAGAGGCGCGGAAGGCGGATTGAAACGAGAGGAACGGAGAACAGGAGAGGAGAGGGCGGGTGACAGGCATTCAGCAAGCTACGAAAAAGGGAAGTAAAAATTTATTGACACACACACACAACACGCTCACATACACTGATTCAAATACCGCTCTGTGCAATGAAGACATGCTTGCAAACCTTTTTTATGAGTGTGTGTAAGTTTTGAATAAGGCTATCTGCAATGAAGACATGCTTGCAAACCTTTTTTTATGAGTGTGTGTAAGTTTTGAATAAGGCTATCTGCAATGAAGACATGCTTGCAAACTTTTATGTGTGAGTGTGGAAGATTTGAATAAGGCTATCTGCAATGAAGACATGCTTGCAAACCGTTAATGTGTAAAAGCTGTAGTTTTGAATAAGACCATGTGACTGATGAATGTCTGAGAATGTACAAAAGTTTAGGTTTTTTTAAGGCTACAGAGATATCCCATGTTAGTTGACGGGACAATGATAGACTTTATGGTTGATTGTGAACCAAGAATGACGGATTTAGTGGTTGAAAGCACTTGAAGTCAGGGCATTAATTTCAGAAAACTATACTGTGCCGTTAAAATGTGAGACGGAGGGGGGGCAGGGCATTGAAACATGCGTTGTTGTACTCTGAAACCTGTCCGGTTCCGTTAATGGCCAGGGATCTAATGTGTAAATTAAAATCTGAAACTCACTGCTGGTTTGGGAGTTATTGAAGAGTAACAGCAGATTAGTTGTGCAAAATTTGAGCCACAGTGGGCATACGAGTGGCAGATAACGGATTCTGATTGGGCACAAAAGATTTTGAAATTGGCAAAGATCGAACAGTATCAGTATCAGTATCAATGAATTGCATTCATTGATATATGCATATATCAATATGAGGAAGAGTGGATTAACGGGGCAGAAAATGTTTTTGACAAGGTTTGATAAGATTTTCTGGAATGAAAATGTGTGTGTGCTTTCAGCTTGCCTGTCGGAAAAACAAATGCAGTTGTTTTTGATAACAGAGGACGCTGCGCTCCACTTATCACTAACGAAGGCCACTGAGCAGAAATGTTTGTGAGAAAAGGCATGAGAGCCACAGAAGGGCTGAAAAGGGAAGAGGGGAGAAACACATTGAAGTATATAGATGATTTATTGATTTGTGCACGAGATGAGGTTACGTGCGTGGCTGACACTGTAACTCTCTTGAACCATCTGGCGAGAGAGGGTCACAAGGTCAGTCTGACAAAGCTACAGTCTGTGAAGCAGGAAATAATTTTTTTTGGGTCACACTAACACCAAAAAGTAAAGCTATCTCTGAGAAACGAGTAAAAAAAAACTATCAAAGATGTACCAAGACCTTTAACAAAGACAATTGTTATCATTCTTGGGAATGTGTGCATATTGTCGAACGTTTATTCCAAATTATGCATTTCTTGAAAAGCCCTTGAGAGCCCTGACAACAGGGAAAGGGCTGAGGTCATGTGACAAGATTGAAAGGCCTTTTTACACAGATGGTAGACGCAGTCTCCATGATTTTGCAAGAGCAGAGAACATCACATTTATCAACAGCCCGATGGCTGAGGTATCACACGATTTTGCTTGACATGCCAAATGTAACGGTGAAAAGATACACCACTGTTGTCTATCAGTCTTGGAACAGGTGTGTACACCACGTCCAGACCTGTTGGACACACCTTTAGAGAACTGTGACAATGTCCTCTTTGTGGATGGATCGGCGTCCAAAGATCCACAAACAGGCTTGAATAAGGTTGGTTTCGCGGTGACCACTGAATTTGAAGTCGTAAAGTCTGGCAAATTGCCATCAAATTATTCGGCTCAGGCAGCTGAATTGGTTGCTCTGACAGAGGCGTGTACTCTTATGGCAGACAAGTGTGTGACAATTTACACAGACTCGCGTTATGCTTTTGGGGTCACTCACGACTTTGGGGCGCTTTGGAAGCACCGACATTTTTTGAAGTCGGATGGACATCCGATATTAAACGCAGCTCTGGTGGCTAAGCTTTTGGAGGCCATTCTTTTACCAGACAAGGTCGCGATCTGTAAATGCGCAGCGCACACTAACGATAAAAGTTTTATCTCCACAGGAAACGCGAGAGCAGACGCGGCAGCGAAGGCCGCGGCAGCACAGGAGACAAAAGAAACAACTTGTGCTTTGGTATCTGTGACTAACCCTGATATTTCCCCTTGTTTACAAAGTATGCAGTCTTTTTCCACAGGAGCAGAAAAACAACGATGGAGGTCGTCTGGCTGCAGTCTCCAGAGGGGGGTATGGATGAGTGTTGATGACATTCCTTGTTTGCCCAAACACTTCTTTCAGCATTATGCTAAGTTGACACATGGGTTGGATCATGTGTCAAAAGCGGGTATGATAATGCAGATGAAGGAATTATGGTTTACAAAGGGGTTTACAGTGGTTGCTGAAATTTTTTGCAAAAGATGTGTTACT
Source organism: Gymnocypris eckloni scoliostomus (assembly GCA_027564155.1). Lineage (NCBI taxonomy): Eukaryota > Metazoa > Chordata > Actinopteri > Cypriniformes > Cyprinidae > Gymnocypris > Gymnocypris eckloni. Next base: position 18,581,757 of record CM050424.1, on the reverse strand, counting down.
TGTAAACACACACAATGAGGCTAGGGGAATAAAAACACCCTTGGCATCTCAACCAGCACCGGCAGGCCACCATTCATGGGCATAGAAGGGGGTAAACAAAGGCTGCCATCAAAGGATGTGTGTGAGAATGACATGTTGAATTACTGCAAAGAAGTGTCTTGTCTGTTGTCAAATATTTCTGTGCAGGTAAAAGCTGCCCAGGGGAAGGTTGCTGAGAGATTCCTGCACGAGGTCAGACCTGGCGATTTCGTGGTGATTCGTGATCACAGGAGAAAGAGCTGGAAGTCGAAAAGGTGGCTAGAGCCTTTCCAGGTGCTTCTGGTGACGCACACGGCAGTGAAGGTCGCAGAGAGGGCTACGTGGGTTCACGTTAACCATGAAGGAGGGTGCCGCCCATTGCGGAGGCGGAGCAATTGCTGGAGGAGGTTCAACGCGAATGTCAATAAATGCTAAGATCCAGTTTGAAAAACCCTTGCATTGCAGCTGTGTGTTTAGGCGGAACCAGATATCAGCAGCAAGGAGGAGACAACTTTGATTGCGCAACCGGCATCTGGGTGAACACTGTAATCAACAGAACAGATAAGACTCTTAGTGTTTCAAAAACAGTACTTTCTCACATTCTTTGGTCATAACAGCATCTTTTGATAAAGAGTAACTGAGAGAACGGAGCGTCCTAGACCGTGGCACCCATTCAGAGTAACAGGAATGTGTGGCCTGTATAAAACCACATGTATAATGACTTTGTTGTCAGTAACAATTTGCTTGGTAATACTACACTTCACAACAGGTCTGAAGGTGTTACCAACAGAAGATCAGAACAACAATATGATGACACAAGTAGCGGAAGTTACAGTGAAATGTGTTAATTGAGTTATGATGTTTCTATTTTTTCTTAAGAATGATTGGTATGTAAAGAAGGTTAAAAGCAGCAGTTATCCGTGTACGAGAGGACGTACAAGGAGAGGGGTTGAAACTGAGGGATTTTTTACATACTTTTAATATTTACATTTTATATTACAGGAGTAACTCAACAGTGATAAATTGATATGTTTATTTCCTACTTTGAACTATACTTTTCCTTATTTATACTATTGTGACTGAGGGTTCGGTTTAACCGAGAGTGCGACAGCAATGCCTGTCCATTTAGCCCGGCGATAGAATGAAATCTTTACTATGCTTGCTAAACATTTACAGCCTAAGCATTTTTCCAATTTTCAAAACTTACTTCACAGGTTCAAGAAGAGTGATCATTTATGTGAAAATCAGAGATGAAGAGTATAAGTGTGATGTAATGGCTTGAACTTGTATTTATTATTATTTGTACTATTATTATTACAATGTTTGATTAATCAGTTATCAGAGAATGATAAACAGAGAGGAATTGTAAAGGAATTTTCCTTTATGGACAGTAATCAAACAGTGAGACATAGATTCAGATGTATGTATTATATGTTTTCTTCTCGTAGTTAGATAAGCATTCTTTGTGTGATGATTTACTATGATTGAGAAGTGATAGAGGTAAGGAAACGCAGATGGTCAAGGGGGCATTTGCCTCCCTTTTCTGTATAACCATCAATCGGTAAACAAACTGGTATCTTTCCCTCTAGAGGAGGGAAGGAGGAGGCCTTGGAAGGAAAGGACTATAAAACAGACCAAAACTGCTTTCCCTTAGCGCTCGCTCTCTTGCTCTCTTGCTACTTCTTATCTCTGGCTCTCTGGCTCTCTGGCTCTCTATAGCTATCTCTCTGGCTCTCTCTCTATTTCTCTCGCTCCTGACTGACTCACAACTATGTATGTTAGAACTGAGGGATCTTCTCTTGCAAGAGAATAAACACTTTATTATTATAATTTGGACTCAGAGTTGTCTCTTACTCAGTGATGATGTTTGTTAGAAAATTGCCACAACAGTAGTTAAAGCACAGTAACACAACTCTTAAAATTATTTTACCACAGTGAACGTAGTTTTACTGTGGTATTTGTTGTTAAAGCAGTAATTGTACTGAAGAAATTGTAAATCAATATTTTTTGCAGTTCCGTCAGATCACATACTCCAGCAGCTCTTTTAAGAAGTCATCTCTTGTAAAAGCCATCACTTATTTTTCAGAACTGTAATCCATAATTCATTTACACATAGTTTTGCTCTCTCTCTCTCTCTCTTTCTGTGCTTCGTGACATTTTTAAAATCTCATAATTGACCAATTATGACAGAAAGCTGCTGGAATTAACAGGGAACTTGTACTCGAAGCTCCAAATGGTGATCTTGAAGAAGCTGCCAATGAAGATGAATAAGTCCTTCAATGATTCAACTCTTCACATTAATGTTGAAGACATTTAGCTATAACTGATTTGCTTTAATGAACCCATCCTTATTTTATGTGTTAATAATTACTTATTATCATCGGTCACAGATATTTTTTTAACACACTGTCTCAAACATGTACAGTTGAAGTCAAAACTTTACATACACATTTCAAAATCTGCAAAATGTTAATTATTTTACCAAAATAAGAGGGATCATACAAAATGCATGTTATTGTTTATTTAGTACTGACCTGAATAAGATATTTCTCATAAAATATGTTTACATATAGGTTAATCCCATGGCACTTCTCGTAAAGAGTAGGAGTGAATCCCTGGTGTCGTGGCCAAAATCCCTCCACTGGCCCTTGTCAATCATGGCCTCTAATTCCCATCCACTGATTTGTCTCAATCTCTCTCCTCTCCACCTGTAGCTGGTGCGTGGTGAGCGCACTCGCACCGTTGTGCTGTGGCTACCGTCGCATCATCCAAATGGATACTGCACACTGGTGGTGGTTGAGGAGAGACCCCTTACTAAATGTTGTCTCTTTTAAGTTGTTTGGGGCATGCTGTGTGATTAGTTACAGCACTTACAGAAGATCGAGCAGCATTTAATACTGCGATTGAGTACATTTAATTGAATAAAAAATCTAACTGCCTAATGTTTTGAGCGCAAATTGTAATAAAAATACATTCATCTTCAGCATGACACTGGTCACAAAATGATTGCAGACGGGCCGGATGCTGCCTACGGGCCGCCTGTTGAGTACCCCTGCCCTGGAGTCAAGGTATGCAATTACCTTGAGAACTTCATCTTTGTTTACAAATGCGATGACTTCTATTTTCTCTTTGTTTAACTGAAGAATGTTTTGGCACATCCAGCTGTTCATTTCATCAATGCATTTGCAGAGGGAGTCAATGGGGCTGTAGCCATTTGGCGATAAGGCTAGGCAAACCAGGGTGTCATCGGCATAGCTGTGATAGTCAATTTGGTTCCTTATTTGACTCAGTCGATGCATATACAGGTTGAACAAGATTAGCGCAAGACTTGAGCCTTGAGCGACTCCGCATGTCATGGACGTCCACTTAGACTTATGGTCTCCTATGGACACAGAATAACCTCTCCCTTGTAAGTATGACCTGAACCATCACATAAAACCAGACCCAGGCTGGTCTGCCTGTGGATGTGGCTGAGTATGTGTTTCTGTCTCCCTGTCTGGTTGGTCTAGTTCCTTGTCTTGTCTAGTACTTTGTAGTTCCCTGTTCTTATCTTGCTCCTTGAGTTAGCATTTTGGCTGTTCTTACTTTTACTTTTATTTTAACATTTATTTAGTTTTTTCTAGTCCTGATCTTCTGTTTTTACATATGTGTTTTTTGTTGTTTTATTTAGTTGTTCTGGTTAAATTAGTAATTATTTCTTCTTTACTATTACATTTTTATCAGTTATTTTTGTTTTATTTATCCCCCTGTGTGAATTGGAGTTTTTATGTTCCTGTGGAGCCTTGTCCTGTCCTGTACCTTTGTGTTGGTATAGAGTTCATGTTCTGGCCTGTTCCCATGAGCTCCTGCCACTGGTTCACCCTGCCTGGTACTTGGTGCACTTCATAGTCTGCAGTCAACAAGTTTCTGAACTCAGCTCTATGGTGCCTTGTTTGGCCTTCTCAATCTGCCTGGCTTTGCTGTTTCCTCTGCTGCTATTCTGCCAGTTGATGTCCAGGCTGTCCCAGTGGTGTTCCCTAGCTGTCTCTCGGTTTATTGTGTTCTTGTCGTTGAATCACATGCAAACCTCACGACTCTCTTGTATCTCTGTTTTGTAATAAATCCTTGACACTCACTCACTCTGCAATTGGGTCCTCCTTCCAGATCCCTGACACATGATAACACTGGTTATATTTCATTCTTTGGAAAATATATCATAATACAATTAGGTAATTAGATAAAATCATTTCCATATAGTCAAAGTAACGGCCATACTAATTTGTTCCAAAGACCACCATTTACGACCAAAACAAAATTTCACTTTCTCAGGTCTTTAGTGGGATGTTGTGTTCAGGTCTAAAGGTCAATTTATTTTGTCATGAATGTGGCCTTTGTTTTTCATTATCCATTATCAGTTTTATCTTCTTTCATTTGCCCATGAATGAGGATGTGTCTTATGATTTCTGAGAAGCTGTTTGAGGAATGTGGTCAGAAGTATAGTTAAACCTGAGTGATTTATGCATTTTAAATAAATATAAATATAATTAATATTTACATCTAAAAACATTAGCCAAAATATTAAATAAATGAACACAGACAGGTTGTGAAATGTCTAGGGCTTAAATAAAACATGTGTTCAATCTGCTTTCTACTGAGTTCTGTGTGGGTAGATTCCATGAAAGCCTGCAAATTACCATTTCACCAGATCTGCAGATATGATTCTATGTTATTAGTACTTGTCCTATTTCAGTATGTCATGTTTTTCACGTCATTAACAGATATTTTTCTTTTATATCTCAGTGTATATGGTAATGGCTTTGACCCCTACTCTTTTACTGTTAAAGAAATATACTTCTGTATTTGTGACTTTGTATGAAACTATGTAAGGAAATAATACCTTTGTCCATTGAGAAACACAAGTTTATAATTAAAAGGCATTAGTGGAGCACATAGAAAAAAAAATGTATGTTCATAACAGTTCATAATATTTCTGTAATATACCATTAACATTTTTGTTTAGAAAAAAAAACTGAAAAAAGAGAAAATGTAGACAGCCAGATAGATCATCTTGCAGTTTCGGTGTCTTCGATCCCTCACCTGCGTGCAGGAGGAGGGTTTGACACCTGAAAGAAGAAGTTACACAAGCAAATAAAACAAAACCAACCAAACTACTTCCTTGTTGTTTTACTGCAAAGTTACAGAGAAAGATAAATGGCACTTATTTTGTAATGCAGCACACATATGATGACTTACAATGGGATGAACTGGACTTATGCTGAAACTTCTCACCTGAGGAGGAGTAGGAGCCCTTGGCCTTCTTGAAACTTCAAGTTTTACATTTTCATACACATTTTCATGGTTGAAATTCTCATATGCCTTTTCACTCATGTTTCCTGGAATCTTTCCATCTCCTCTGGCCTTATACAAAAACAATTATTTAAAGTTTGCATCCAACATTTTTTCCCCTTATTATAATCAAAACATCAGACAGAATGATGTTGTCACTTAAGATAAAATAAAATGTTCATGCTGCTGATAAACAAATGATGAAACAGAAAGTTAAATATAACAGTGGTAATGCCTATCGTGATCGAATGTTTGGCAATATCAATAGTTTAAGTGTGATCATCAGCACATGTTTGTGCAGTAAAATGTGAAAGATTACAGTCAATTTGAGCTGACTGTAAAAATAAACTCATCCCTCCTGCCATAAAAGCCATAAACTCTTGAATTACCTCTATGAGATAAAAGATCAGAAAGAGGTTACTCACTGTCTCCTCTCTGCTTTGTGCTGCTGTTTAAGAAAAGGAAGACTCAATGTATTTAATATTGAATCATCTGTAATAAGAAGACTTAATCTGAAATATATTATGTGATGTAATTATCAAGGTCAATCTAGATATAACTGTTGATGTCAGTTTTGTTGTTCAATCAAATCATACTAATGCTGGCATTATGAATAAAAATACAAACATACCTCCACTTGCTTTTCCTTTTTGTTGTTGGTTTAACTTTGGGCTGTAGTGTAAAGACAAAGACATTTTATCACAACTAGTTGTCTTTACCACATTTCTGTCTTACAAAAACACACACTTGGTCATTTTATGGATGAAATATGACTATTCAAATGTTCATAAAATCCACTGAAAAATTCACTGAAGCCTGCTGGAAGCTAATAGAAGTTGTGATTTGTATTGATGTATGTTAAATCAAAGCACAGATTACTCACATTTTCTTAGTTTTGATTAAACAAACAATCAGACCACAAATGCCTGCAACTGCCACTAAAACCCCAATAACAATCCCAGCTATCGCCCCGGATGTCAGCCCTCCTCCTCCTCCTCCTCCTCCTACTATGGAAAAGATACAAGAATCAGTAGACCAAAGCAATTTACTACACACGATACTAACTGTAATACACTTTAACGTGTATTAAAACTTAAAACTACTTAACAACAAGGTAATTACATAAAGCTGAGATGCACATTCAAAACAGTAGATTGAAGGGGGTTGGTTAATCCAACGCTTGACTTTATATGACTTTATATTGCGGGAAGCGGCCTTCTTATCATTTCTGACTTATAACAAAAACAGAACAGTGCCTAAAAACTGCTATGTGATAAGGTGTACAGTAAACAAGCTAAAAAACAGATTTGTTTTTATAAGATGTCGACCCCAAAAACGAGCATTTAAGGAAACAAATAGTTGATGTCAGGGTATTTCACATTGGCCCATTCAGTTGGATCTTCATTTATCCAACAAAAGGAAGGGAAGGAAAAGGGGCACTTAACCAATAAAATTTAGTTTCTCAATATATCTCCTCCTCTCAGGTTCACATAAGGTGGTGAAATAGTCCTTTGACCGTTAAAAATAATGAATGGTTCCTGTCACCGATTATGGTTCCCTAGTAAGCGTAGTTCTCAGTAATATGACTCTACTTTTGTGTCCTTTTTTGGGGTCGACAGCTTATAAAGACATAGTTCTTGGTTTGTAGCATGTTTACTGTACACCTTGTCACCTAGCAGCTTTTAGGCATTGTTCTGTTTTTTGTTATAAGTCAGAAATGACATTGAGGCAGCTTCACTCAATACAAAGTCAATGGAGAGAGTTGGATGCCCCCCCCCCCAGTGTCGTTTTCCGACCATGACGCGTTGCGCTCTGTCTCTATACCTTTTTAGAAACAAAGATCCCTTGAACAAGTGGTAAATTAAGGTAAAAGTATTGGTTTGAATTTTTCTTACCTTTAACAAGTAAAACATGTTCTTGTGAGGCGTTTCTCTTTGTGACATTATTCAAAGCTGTGCATTCATAATCTCCACTGTGTGTGAAGTCAGTCTGATCTATGGTGAATGTGTCTGTGGTCACATCAGTGTCTGTTCCATTAAACTTTCAGCTGAATGAGACAGAAGGTTCAGAATTTGCAGAGCAAGAGAGTGACGCACGAACCCCTAAATCCACCACATCCTGACCCTTAATAGAAACATCTTCTGGTCCATCTAGAACACAGACAAGAGACTCTCTGTTAAAGGAACAAACTGAAGAATGTCTGTATTTCATCAGCTTTGAGCTCAAATCATCTTGATGTTTGTTTGCTGAGTTTTTCCGTCCCAGAGCTGACAGGGTTTCTATATGTACACTGATATTCCCCACTGTCTGATCTCTGCACTGGACTGATGGACACTGATCTGTTATCAGATGAGAAGATGATGCTGTTGCTAGGAGACAGAGGACTGTTATATTTCATCCACTGCACAGAGCTGATGCTGCCAGTTCCCTCAGAGCTGATGTTAGCAGATGATTCTCCCTCTATTAACGATTCTTCTGGACCAATAATCCTGACATTAGTTATGTTTTCTATGTGAATGAGAGAGAACACAAAGACACTGAATCTGAAAATGAATCTTTCGTATTTAGTGAGTACATAATTTAATTACATTTATTAGAATAGCAAATTACATTAAAAATAACCATTATAATACTTATTTAGAAACGTAGCAACTAAGTTTATAAAAACAAAGCAGCTTAATAATTCACATTTGAGGTCTGACTACACAGTTAGGAGACGCAGGTGGTACAGAAAGCCCATCAACAATTAAATACATTTGTTATTTATGTTTGAATATGTGCACCTCATAGAAATATGTTTATTTCAGTTTCTATTTAAATTGACATAATTTGTAACATATATTATTTATTTTAATGGATTTTAATAGTTGATAGAAAACTGAAAATCTGGGTGCAAGACAAAAGTAATAAAAAAATAAAAAACATAGTCTAAAAACATTTTAAAGTAAATTATAACGGTAGAAAGTTTTCAAGACAGTTTTATTGTAATTTCCACGCTTTTTTATAAGAACAATTTTAAAAATGTATAGTTTTAATACAAATCTACTCTTGGGAGTTGGTACACGAGAATGCAAAAGTAACACCGTCTGTGCAAAGCTGGTTTACTTGAAAAGAAAACACACAAATCACTGTAAATAACATCAGATATATGATACAGATCAGATAGAGTTGCCTAAATCATTATTATTATTGTTATTGTTGTTGTTGTTGTTAATATTACATTCTCTTTAGTTGTCAAATTGCTGTTCTACCTTTCACAAATGTTTTAAATTAATTTTGTAAAATTATCTATTAGGCCTACATATGGTAAATATACCAAAGCATTTTTTTTCACACACTCACCGAACACTTGTAGTGAAGTTTCTGCTGTAAGTTGATGTCCAACAGATACAGTCAGTTTGTATATTCCAGAATCACCCAGTGTCAGGTTCCGGAGCTCCAGAGCGAGAGTTTCCATCAAAACTGACTCTGTCTCTGTATGCTGGGACTATTACAGCTGAACCAGACTGTGCTGACAATATAATAGTTGTTCCAAAATACCATTGAACCGTATTAATTGATGTGGAGGGAGGGTTATCAGGAGCGAACACCACACTTCCTCCTACTGCTCCATTTACCGGCTCAGGAAACTGTAGACCTTCACCAAAATATTGCCCTATGTTAAAAAAAGAAAGACAAGGAATACTTAAAAAAATTCAGCAATAAATATTGAACTTACTGTGGTTAAAATATTGCCCTATGTTAAAAAAAGAAAGACAAGGAATACTTACAAAAATTCAGCAATAAATATTTAACTTACTGTGGTTAATGTTTTGTAATTGAAGTTCTGGTTGGCAGAGAAACATTTTTTCTGCAATTACATAATTAAAATAGGCCCAACTAACTAGTTATTTTATACAGAAATTAAATACCACACCAAAACACACTAATCAATGTTTTGGAAATTCTATAAAGGCTCACCAAAACATGACAATATCCACAGTGTCCAGTAAAAACCACGAGAACCCATGATCTGTCCATGAACCATGATCGAGCTCTGATCTGTCAGGACTCAGGAGCTGCTGCTGAACTATTTAAACGACTGTAATAAAATACAGAGAGCTCACTGCGCCACCTAGCGCTCGATAATAACAAGCCCAATACTAATTAACCAGATCTATTCAAATAGGAGAAATAATAGAATATAACTCACTCGATGGAAATGCAACATTATATTTAATTAGTTAAATTTAGTTATGTTTTTCAACACTTTTAGTTGAACTAACTCAAAAACCCTGCTGAAAACAACAACAGAACCCTGCCCAAAACACAATAGAAAATGTAATGGATTTAATGGTTTTATTTGGAATTGTATTGGTCTTAATGGAAACTATAATGGTGTCTACTGGTATGTGATGTATTCTATTGGTGGGATGTTAAATCCTATTGGACAAATGTCCAAAACACACTACAAAACTTTTGTAATGGTTTTACTGGAAAAAGCTAATGGTTTATAATGGTATTTTAATGGAAACCATTGGAATTTATATGATGGTTTCCATTGGGCTTATATAGTTTTTTTAGCAGGCTAAGACTTTACAAACAAAATATTAATATTGATTAACTTCTACTAGAGTATCAAACCTGAGCAAAATCAAACAGTGTACAAGCTGGCATTTGACACAATTATAACAAATGACTAACACACACAAACTACTGGTATACCTACTGGTATATATAAAAACACCATTTTTGACCAATATATCAGTGCAGCTTCTATGGAACTTATTTCTCAGCATTTCTTTGTTTTAAAAAACTTCATTGAGTTGTCAGGGCTGCAGCTGTTTTAACTTCCCTTTGCGTGATTGAACTTTGAACAGTTTTTATAAGATGAACTGGTGTGACAGCTTGTGTCATTATGGAAACGAAAGCTTATGATGGACTTACAATGTGTTTATTCCTCTACTGCTGTCTTGCACCTCTATGTTTACAGGTTAGTAAATATTTACTGCTTTTTCATATTTTAGAAATGATGCAGTGAGTCTTGACTGCAAATAAAGTTAATAGCTATATGATCAAAACCCTTTGTGCAATGATTATAGTGCTAAATCTACTTCACCAGAACATAACTGTCATGCAGTATGTATATTATCTTTATATATTATTCCAATTATTTTTCTTTTCATGTATTATTTCCTCTATATCTCTCCTCTCTGAATGTATTTACATTAATTTGTAAGACTCACTAAGACTCACTAAGACTGTTGGATAAAATAAAATTCTATATGTTTTTATTATAATATTAGACATTATATGTAATCATATATATATATATATATATACATTAGACATAGGAGAAAAGCTGATTCGGCTGAACTCTTTCTGTTCCTTACTTTATCTTACGTCTTGTCATGCTGTCTCGACAAATTTTCTGTGCGGACAGACTAAACTAATAAATCAAGCTTGCTTGATATTAGCAAACATGTATTGTAATTAGAGCGTTTTACAATCTTGGAATGTTTTATATGAATAAAATTGTTAAATACATGTACATATATCTCTTTCTCTTTTTTCCAGTACTGCATGGACAGACAGTTGTCACTGATCTTAAGGTTACTGGGTACCGGGGGCATGATGTCACACTGTTGTGTCAATATATCTATGGAAGCACAGAAGACCAAATACAACAAGTGCAGTGGACGTGGCAGAATCAGTCCAGTAAATATCGAATCATGGTCCTTCACAAGGAGCATGGTATTTCTATGTTTGAGACCCTGAAGGACAGAGTCAGCTTCAGTAAGAGCTCTCCTCCGATCAATGAGGCCTCCATCATCATCAAAGATGTGAAGATGAGTGATCAGGGAGTTTACAGCTGTGACTTCACAACCTTCCCTAGCGGCAGTTATACAGGACAAACCACTCTTACAGTGTTAGACGGTACATACATAAATACAACTCATTTCATTTGATCAAAGCATCTAAAGAAACTGTGTTTGTTATTATAAGTAGATGGCCTAGGAGTACCTTAGTCTGATGGTATTAAGCATTATAAGTAGGCTACTTTCATTTGTGTGTGTGTGTGTGTGTGTGTGTGTGTGTGTGTGTGTGTGTGTGTGTGTGTGTGTGTGTTACAAATTATGAATTTTATGAATTATATGTTTTATGAAACTTTGTAATGCTGATGGTCTGACTATAAGCAAAGTTGAGTCCATGCCGTGCTGTAATTATGAGAGTTCAACATGTAAAAACTCTCTCGTCATTGTACAACTTATAACTACAACCTGACAACTGACCACCGCAGATAGGAATACAAGTTGAATGAAATGAAAAATAAACGTTGTAAGTGTATGTAAGTGCTACTAAAGTCGAGATTTCTGGCTCAGTGCTGAAAAATAACTATTTTTTATTAGAAAATAAAATGTAAATATAGGCGTATATACTGTAACTGAAGTCTACAAACACAAACAGATAGTAAAGTGCTATAAAATAAACTGAATATATATTCCTGTGTCCTTTCCACTAGTTTGAAACAGAAGCCAAACAGAATCAAAACATCTTAAAATTGACCTGCACATGAAAAGTTTTTGCCTATAGTGTAATTATATGTCTTAATTAGCATGCATAATGAAACATTAAGTTGAGTTATTTGGCTATTGTGTAAACAATGAAACAATTATAACCTTTTAATTACAATAAGATTTCTGAAGAATACAAATATTTGTTACTTTCCCCTAATGGTTCCTAATGGTTCCAAAAAATAAGTCTGATTACCGTGACACATAATAGCGCTCCTCTACTTGACAAGCAGCACAGTTTAGGTATCATTCTTGTTAGTATTACAAACGGTGTGGTATGACTTGCCAAAGTTTGATACTTTGAGTCGTGGTGAACGTGAAAAGAAAGTATGCATTTACAACCACGACCAGAATTACTACTGATTTCCTAAACTGCTGGTTTTTGACGAGCTCCTCTTGCTGTCTGCAGGCCGTCCTCCTGCTCTGTCCACCGCTGAGGCTGTAGGGATCGTGACTGCTGTAGTGATCATCACCATGATTATAGCTGTAGTGGGCTATTTATTCCTGCGCAACAGACGGTATGTGACTACAAAACATTTAGCAAACGCATCGAAATATGACAGATTCATGCCAGCAGCTGACTAGCAGAGCAAAAAATAATACTTTTCAAAGGTCTCTCATTTAAAATTGATTTCATATTATTAATCCAGCACATCTATATCTGTACATATATTACAGGTAAACCCAGATAATGTTCCAGCATTAGACATTATATTTATATAAGAAACACAACATACTCGATCATTATCTTTACCAAACATGGAACTAATAAAAAGGACATACTGATATTGAAATACAGAATCAGTAAAACAATAGTAAAGTGTCTGAGCTGTTCAGTATTCAGCATAAAGTTATCACCAGATAATAAAACGCCTTTAATATTTCTCTTTTTATGTTTTGCTACACATGGCAGTCGAGCCGGCAGCACTTTCACTTATTGTGAGTATAAACCTCATGCATGGGCTGTTTAAAATCTTTATTTTTAAAGGAAATAATGTGAAACTGAACTTATTGCTAATGCTTGCATGATAAACTACTTTTATGTTTCTCATTTGTACATTGCTGTAGAAAAAAGGTCTCCTAAATAGGAACAGATTTTAGAATGAATTAATTCATCTTATTCAAATCTGGGGGTGCAGTTTATGATCTGTAAATACAAATTTCAAAATTGAGAGCATGGCTTCAGAAATTGGTGAATACAGATTACAAAATCATGGGGACAGACTTGACAGAGGGTCATATAATGGGCTCTTTACTTTCCTCCTTGCTCTTGCACTTTTACTGTCACACCTTTAGACCTTTGATTCCATTCCTCTTCTGTAAACAATGTATCCGCTGCTATTTGACCCGTGTTTTCCTCTTTTTCTAGACACAACTCAGAGCCCCACTGACCTACAACAGGTGAGACTTCCTGCTGCTGAGAACAACATGTTAACTGTGGGAGAAAAAGTGATTTAGTGAAAGATGCAATCAATCCTGAATCTCATAAACCAGTCATATATTTCACAAGTGTCAGACCATGAGCTTCAGTAAACGACTCAACTTCTCTTTACCTGTATTAGGATGTCACGATACTGAAACCAGGCAAAGCTAGCAGAAGCACCTCATCATCAGGGGACATTGAATACGCCGGTTTCCTTCAGTGGTCGATCTGAATCAGCATCACTGCCAGCCGCAGCCAATCAGATGGCTTTGGGTTTCACAAAGCAGAGCAGGACACTGTGTACGCACAGGTGAAAAAGACTGATTTTGAGTATAAATGTCACCGATAACTACAGGTGTCTACAATGAATGAGGTGTTTGTACAGTAGAGAACTGAACAGCTTGAGCATTAATAACAGCAGACAATAAAACTCCAGCTTATAAACAAAACATAATTGTCTGTTAGTATGGACAAGAATGAATTTATCGTTAGTGTTATTGTTCTTAGTGAGAATGTACTGATAGCCGCCTTTCCCGGTTACATCCCCATTTCTCTCTCCCACTGCACTTCCAGTCAAAACTTACTGTCCTATCAAAATAAAAAAAGCAAAAATGCTTGCAAAAGTGAGCTTGTTTTCTTTTTAGAGGTAGACTTTAGTCTGTGTGAGTCTACACATTTTTTTACTTTTTAAAATGAAATAAATTAGTTGATTTGAATACATTTCAATACATAATCATTGTAAACAATTATTCCTAAGCATCCCTTTATTTCCATCTCTTTGTTGGCTTTGATTTAGATTTAGAATAACAATTGTCTGCAGAAAATAATCCTGTCTGTACATAACATATGGATTGACAATTAAAAAAGGAAAGTAAAATAAAAAAAAATAAAAAATGCACATTTTTTGAAGACAAATTAACATAGATTTTTCTCAAAGGATTTTCTTTGTCTATAGTTTTAACATAACATGATCACCTGGTTGGAAAAGCTCTTCAACCCCTAAAATGACCTGCTGATACATTCATTTAAAATACCTTTTGCACCTCAAGATGTAATGCAGTATTCATGTAAATAATCATAATTTTATATGCAATACACATTTGTATAGAAATATTTTTTTGAAATAATACTACAAAAGAGGTTTGGTTCGCCATTTTGGAACATCTGTGACCATTTCCTTCTTTCTTCCATTAGTCATTCTCAGCACTGATGTGTGTGAAAAATCTTTCAGCTGAACCACAACATCAGATTTCTGACTTTCTGTTTCTAAAAAAAATGAAGAGAAGCACGTTTGTGCAAATTTGGTTTGAGGTAGTGGTGTGATTTCCAGCATGGTTTACGGACTCACAAGATCTTGCAGACAAATCAAAGTCTACGTTTTAATGAACACAGCTCCTCATTTCCAGTAACATACATATATTCAGTCAGAGTTGATCTCCTCAGTATCAACACAGTATCTCTATTTTAATTTCCAATTCAGACAACACAACCCCAGAATTAAATTACAAAGACAGTGAATTAAAAAATAAGTATAGTACAGAAAAGTAAGAATATCTGTTTATAATATCTTTTTAATTAACAAGTTTGTGTTTCATAGCATCATTGTCCTCCATTAATGTATGTGCTGTCATTCTGTCAAGGTCTGGCTCTGATCTGTTTATTAGCATTGAGAAAATGACATCCAGAAGAGAGCGTGTCTGTGCTACTTCCTCTGTGTGACCTCTATCGTAATACAGAGACTGAGTTCAGTCAGGGAAGGAAAGGCGAGTCCGTGTCACCGTCTGCCTCTGATTGCAAGCAGACGTCTGTGTGCTGCCTGAAGATCATAATCACGGGAAAGTTTAATATCACTGTGCTGTCGTGTAGCTTTTCTAAATCCTCAGACTGACAGTCTTAAATCTTTATCATCACGTTTTGAAGGTTGCATCAGACACAGTCAATGTTGCAGTATATTGTTCAATAGTACAAGAGAATCATTGATGTGGCAACCGGCTATCCAAAAGAAGAGGATAATTCTCTCACACCAAATAAAAGATGGAAAGCGCATTTGTCTGTGATTTTCAACAAGAGGACGAATATTGCAAAAATGTCACATTTCTGTCTCCCCCTTTTGTCTGTCTCTCTGTTCTCATTCCTGCTCTCCCATTAGGTCTGTGTTGTTGTTAGACTGAGGTGGTGGTAAAGTACAGCCTTTTGCGGGTGGGGAGTGGCCTATCCGGCACGGGCTCGGCCCGCCGCCACCTTCGCTGTCTGTATTGGAGGATGAGTGTAGAGGGGGCGGGGCCAGGCGAGGCAGAGGGGCCGAGGAGGGAGGGATGCGTGTGCAGGAGGTTGTGCGGAGACTCTGGATACGCCGGCACTCCTGGCAAATGCGCACATGAGTGCAGCCCCGCGGCAGAGGCACTGTCACCGCAGGGGGACCCAGGGCCACTGTGGGGGTGCTGTTGGCACCTAATGGGTCCTCTAGGAGTCGCTGAGGGCCGGGGCCCATGTCAGAGAGGACACCTCCTGGCCCTGAACTTCCTGTCAGGGGTCCGGTACCGCTGTAAAGCTTTCCGTTGCTAAGGCGCATCTCTCGAACAAGGCGCAGGGGTCGGGGGGCCCCTAAAGTGATGCGGGTGGGGTGTCGAAGGGCCAGAGAGCTGGACAGGGGACGGCGGCGGCGAAGACGAGAACTTTTCTTGCAGGAAACAGCGTTACGGAACTCTGTCAACATCTCCTGACATACAGACACCTAAACATTTACAAAAATATATTAAACGCTTGAACAAAGGAAGATTAGAATATATCACAGAAGTATCTAGCACAGCTATACATACACATATCACAATTTATTTATATACATCATATATCTTAATATAATTATATATATATATATTTATATATAAATATATATATATATTTAAAACCCCTTAACTCTGACAGTCCCGTATATGGAACGCCTACATTTACTTCAATATATTACCATTAAATCCTAATCTAATCATGACAGACTTGATATCGTTGGAAAGGTCCAAGACTCCTTGTCTTGGACCTTTATTTATATATATATATATATATATATATATATAAATATAAATATATATTTTACCACTGTTTGTTGTTAAAAAATTATGTAGGAGCAGTAATAGACAAATTTATGACAAGAGTGCACCTCAAAACATATACACCATAATAGGAGCTCTGACCTTTGACACAAAAATTATATTAGTTTCTATCCTATCATGTTTTAGTAGTCATCATATATTATGTATCATTTGAAAGCTTAAAACCTCAAAATTCATCCTGTGAAAACCGTTTTGAAATCAGGCATTGCATTACCTTTGAAATGGTACTTTAAAATCTTTTAGGGGTCTCCTCCCCTTTAGTGGGAGGTGTTATATTCCAAATGTATTATAGTCTTATAGAATCAAAACTTTTGATAATCTAGACAAAATACATATCATCGTAAAGGTCCGAGTCTCAAGATTCCATGTTTATTTTGTGATAGGAGTAAAACTGAGAGAGAAACTTATACATTTGTGACAGAAAAAGGCATAACATTTTCTTAATGGTGTTTGGATGGCACCCGGTGGCTGTTTGTGGTACAACACCTAAACAAAATTGCATAGTAAACTCAATTTTTTAAATATCAACTTCAAATTTGGAGCACAATTTATCTAGACATATGGCTTTAATCTTATGCTAAATTTGGATTAAAACCTATTTTGTAAAATATTTATTTTATTTATATTAAATTTAAACGTTTCTAACTTTTTTTTACTTTCATTTTTTTTTTTTTTTTGCAATAATCTGCTTTAAAAAGAGACCAACCTTACGTCTGTATTCAAAAGCATTCATGAATTATAAAAATTTATTGTGATTTTTTATGTGTTTAAGTGCTATAATCGGGTCCTCTGAGCATCTACTGACCCAGAAAACAAGAAAAAACACCTGAGACTTAAATTGCATCTTGTAAAAAGAGGCATAATAGGTCCCCTTTAATTATAATCTTAATAATTACAAACCTTTGTATATATTTATCACAGAAGTACATATTACAGATAAATACAAAAGTAGACATGCACACCATAACACAACCACTGAACAGGACTTCACTACGACACACACTAATGCGAGGAGTCGGCGGGTTGCTTTGTAACCTACTGTAGAGTGACTGTGATATTGGCGGTCGAGGAGAGAGGCCGTACTCGCCTGTTTCAGCTGATCGGCGTGTGGACCACAGAAACTCCATCACAGCCACAAACACAGCAATAATCAGGCCACAGATTAACACCACAAATATACCGCCAATGTTCTCCATCCCAAGACCTGCAATAGTGAATTAAACACTTTTAAACAATCTGTATCTATGAGGATGTTTCATCACAGACATAGAATGTAATACAAATACTTTCCTGAAGCTGACATGAAGTGGAAATGTCAAAATGTCATAATTGATCTTCCAGAAATGACAGACTTCTCTCTGGTATTGCATGCCAGACTTTGCCAATCATTTAGTCCACCTAAACCCATGCCCTTTCTTACAATTCATTTTCTTACAATTGATTCTACCTCCGTACATTTAACAACTGATAGTTAGAACCTGTACAGTGGGTGTGTGAAATTCCTCCTGTTTTTTGGTACATTAGCTGGTTCCTAGCTGGTAATGAGTTGGTACATGCTGATAGATTGTTTCTTGTCATCTTGGACCAGAAACAAACCAGCCTGCTGGTTTTTGGAACCACCAGCTGTTTTTTGGAACATTGTAGCTGGTTGACCAACTAACATGTTCTTTACAGCTACCGGTTCCAACTGAATTTTTCAGCAGGGATGAGAATACGAGGAGAATATTCCATTGAAGTGCAGGAGAGGTTCATGCCTTTGGCACGGTGGTCTCCCTCTTTGGGACACTGCCCTCCCTCCCACCATCTTCTCTTCAGGATCTCCAACCTGTTATTCTCCTGCAACTGCAGAACTGCCAGACTTATCTCATCTCTGAAAGGAGAACCTGTGAGACAGAATTGTGCAGATGTCAGTGTTTGGTGGTTAAGCATGAGGAAGTTCCAATTAGTTGTGAACATCATTGCACATTCACTTCTGTAAAAAACAAGCCTGTCTGATGATTGTCAAATGATTTCACAATTTGCTTATTTTATTGGTGATGTTATAGATTTACGTATGCAAAGTAAAAAGTGATAAGGTTTGTTTTTTTAAAAACCTTGTGATTCACAGTGCTGCCACATTGTTTGTGAGACTTCCATTGTAAGTGTGTTAATGTTAGGGATGGGCGGATCGAACCCAAAATTATCGAAACTTTCGATACTAATATTGAACGAAAGATCGATCCTTACATAAAAATATTGATTCTAAAGTGCATTTCTTAACCAATTTTATTTATCAATAAATTTGGTGCATAAAATATGCTTCTAAGTGTTAGTCTTGGATGTTGGATGTGTTGGATAGAGCTATTTCTCCTCTGCTCATCGGAACACACGCATATGCTGTAAGACAAAACCAATCAATCACAGACAGCGCTCGCTGCTGACGCATGGCTAAGTCAGTGTTTGTTCAAATAGAGCTGAGTTTCCCAAAAGCATCAGAAGCATAAGTAGATCTTAAACAACCATTGCCACATCATTACATTATCATTTATACTACGGGCCGTTGAATGCTTTAATCTGATTGGCTGATGAACATTCTGAGGTGTGCAATTATTTTCAGGGAAAAGCACTGCAAATGTAGTACCAGGCAGCTCTCTTGACCGCATTACAGTTCCGTATCACTTCCCAAAATGATTTCTGTTATAGGCCTTTATCACAGTCCGCGTGTCGTCACATCCAGCTCCGATTAGTAGCGTAAAGTCATTTCCGCCTGCTTTATTGTCAATGGACTGATGCCAGTTTTGTGAAGAAAATTAAACTAATTTAGTTTAGTTGAACATTGATGCAATATACGTCAATGTTAAAACTGCATATTTATACCGATTCCATACCACGTATTATGTCATCCTTCATTTTAATGTGTAACATTAGCCTATCTTGAGCGACGCGACTGTCAGTGTTGCCAGTCAGATTAATGAAGAGCATGCAGCTCAAGTTACTGCCAGGAATACTCAAGACTGATTTAATTTAATTTGTAATATTATTTTGTTTATTTTTGAATTATATTTATTGTGATTAACCTCCCGCTCTTGTTCACAGTATAATGACATTCAATCGTTGCACGCAATCACAGAGAATAACTCGATTAAGATGATCAAACTTATTTTTAATGATCGTCTATAGGCTGGAGTTATTTCTTTATTTGAACAAGTTCCATTTGATGCAATTATAGAGGATTCATCATAAAGTCAGTGCTTGAAAAAATGTGAGCATGTTTAATACAAAGAGTTTGCCTTAAACATTTTATTTAATCCTACTATACAGCCTTTAGTCATAATTAAGCTTTGGATAATTCTAATGCTTATTAATGTGATGTGTTGTTTGTATAGCTTTCTTGCTGTTCTGTAATGAAATAAGGTGATCAGACTGTGAAGAATTGCCTACACACAAACAATATGACTCGCGCGCTCCTGTTTAAGTCACAAAATATGCATCGGGATATCGTGAAAACATATTGCTTGGTTTCAAAATATTAAATTAATTGTTGTAAACTGAGATGGGTGTCTTTAGAAGACATGTATGTGCTGAATTCTACATAAATAATCCACAACAATGCCGTGCTGTGGGCACAGCCATTGCTGGAGGCTGCAGCGGAAGTTCTTTTATGCTACTATTTTAATCTTCTGCTTTTCGAACGCGGAAGTGTGATAAAGGCCTATTTCAAAGTTCTTACAACAGAAAAATAACCAAAACCCACAACAGCACTGGCCAAACAATGTATCATTGGCACTGTCTCTCCCTCACAGACACACATATAGTTTGCACACACCTTAACATAAGCGCTAATGTAGTTAGCACTACTCTGATTATTTTATCAGTAACATAGTTTAAGAACTTAAAAACTACATGACTACACAAGCGATGTAGCAACAACGGCTCTGTTCATGAAGAAAACGAACTTAAAGTCTCATTGCTGCCGATCACTGACTCACAGATGTACCATTAATCTATCTCTCTCTGTCTCATAACTTAGTTATTAACTGTAATAACTGCATTAGTCTGTTATCAATGGCTCAATCCTCCATTACGGTTTAAAATTCCATTTTGGAATTAGCAAAGAGAGGCGTTAGATGAGATGCGTATATCACAATATTGCTGTTTTTACTGTATTTGTGTTTAAATAAGTGCAGCCTTGGTGAGCATGAGGCTCATTTAAAAAATATTACAACATCTTACTTACCCCAAACTTGGTTTATTTATGCAATATTTATTTTAAATAGGCTAGTTTGTGCAAGTACATTTATTTAATCTGGTTGTTAAAAGTTCAAATGGAATGGGTTTTAGTACTTATGTAACATCATGTTTATTTTTCATGAGTTACCCTCAAAGGTGTACCTTTGTAACGTATCTACCCTCAAAGCATGCATACTAATATGCTCCCTTTTAGGGGTATAAGCGCACCTTTGAGGTTACTGACCTAGTAAACGGCTAAAATACAAATTGAGTATATTTTATTTCTGACAGTGTAAACAAAAAATATGGTTTTAAAATCTAATATTAAGTGAGTATAATAACTGACTATACTCTTTAATAATTTAAAAGACCAGTTTAGTTTAGTGGTATCGGTATCGACGTCCACGATACTGGGCTTGAAAATATCGGTATCGGATCGAAAATAAAATAAGAGGTATTGCCCATCCCAAGTTAATGTGCTCAAAAAAAAAAAAAAAGATGAGTTGAGAACATTTTGCTGTGGTAATTATGTCCATCTCTCTCACCGAGAGGCATGCCGATTCCGTAACCCTTGGTGTCCAGCAGGCCTCCGATCTGGGTGAGGTTGCAGTTGAGGCTGCGGTGGTACTCGTTCATGGTGCTCTCAAGCAGGAAGGCGTATTTAGAGTTCACGACTCGTGCAATGCCCTCCTCTGTGCTCTTCACAAAGACGCTAGGCTGCTTAGAATACATGTAGTTCCACATCCGCTGATACGTCTGATAACGAGAGTTCTGAAAGAGGGATGGAGAGGATGTATCAATAAACATTTAAACACTATTTGACATGCAAAATAACAGAAAGAAACAGTGACACACACACACACACACACACACACACACACACACACATACACAGATGGTAAAATCACTTGAGCAAACAAAACACTGAGAAGAAAATACATAGTCTGTAAGCCAAGGGTACTCTACAAGCAAGAAAATAAACAAGAGATACAAAACCCATCCAAATGCATATGCAAATATATGCCTGCTGGCACTTGTGGTACAAAACTGGTCCTTTAATTTTTTTTATTTTTCAGTGATGTTCAGATGTTCAGTGAAAGAAGGTGCTTAAAGCATTAGAGTGTTTTTGTTATGATACTTCTTAGATAAGTTATATAAACATAAACGCTACAAATGAGCCCCCCCCCAAAAAATAAAAAATAAATATATAATATTTATATATAACATACTCTTGAATGTCTTCATCAAGTGTGTATGTTATGCAAGTCATTTTACTTTAATCTATAACTATAAACTAGCATTTGATGACTTAATTTAGGCTAAATTTGTAAGCTTATGGTCCAATACATTCTTACTTGTTTTCTAACTTTATACATTTTGTCAATTTATTTATTTTATTTATAAATGACATGAATAAAGATCGAATTGAAATTAAAATTCACCCAGTCCATTTTCTACATGTTGTTATTGATTCTGTTGTGTGTGATTTATCTACATGCATTAATCTTTAAAGAAATGTTGACCTTGTAATTCAATTTAATTTCATAAAAATCTCTTAACTCGATCTTCGAGAAATGAATCTCTCTGCCCTTTTAGACTCACTAACCCTTCCAGACATAGGCTTCATAAGTGAACACTGACATGTGCAACCCAGCACGTGTTTACTTTTGTGTGCGTGTATTTGTATAAACTTCATATAATAGGATTTGTACCATAAAAAAGGTCATGGTGCTTCCTCCATGAATGGTGCCGTACTGGATATTGGTTTGATCAGCCAGGTCATCGGGTGATTCGATTGGCACTTCCATTCTCTGCACTGTGAGAAACGCAGCAAGATTCGCTGTATATGAGGAGATTATTATGAGTGAATGCCCACCTAAAACAAGAGACAGAGAGTGAGGACATAAACGATGGAAGCAGAGAGCAAAGAGTCCATAGCTGTGCTGTGTAATGTGTCCATTGACTCTCAACATGACCATCAACACATCTGAAGCTCCAGCACACGCTCACACTCACCAGACCCCACTAACGCAGCGAGTGGAGAGGGCCCGGGGCATGATCTCTGACCCCTGCTGCATGAAGCCCCCCACAGGAAACCACAGGCTGTTTCCTAGTGTGTACTGATTTTCCAGCAGGTCTCTGCGCTCATGCAGACACGGGTGAGGGTTATACCATTCATACGGACTCAACCTGACAATTACAAAGAGACCGATTTAGAGAAAAATCTTGCATTAAATATTGATTTCCTCACTATACTATACAAACAAATCATTACATTTTGCTTGATTAATGTTTTAAAAAAACGATTTGCCAATAGGGTAAGAAAACTAAACCTAACTGAAGATTTAATTTGCATCTCTGAAATAAAGTATTAATATCTTTTACAGTTTTACCGCTCAGATAAATCATTATTATTTCACAAAACAACCAAACACATTGATTAAGACAATGATGTTTGAGTATATGTGTGTGTTTGTGTGTACCTAGCAGAAAGAAAAAGCACACAGCTGACAGCAAGGTAGGCCAGCAGCATGAAGAGCCAAACAGCCGGTGAGAAAGGATCCAGGAAGGAGAAATAACCTGGCTTCCTGCCCTGAGAGACGGTGGAAGAGAAAGAGAGGTAAATTAATGCAGCTGAAGGAAGGAAGGTGGTAGAAATAAAAGCCAAAAGGAATTAGGTACATAATGAATATTCAATCTGATAATTACATAAATGTAGCAATAGTAAATGCAGAACTGTATAATACATATTAAGGCATTTAGACAGATTGTATTGTACAGCATTGTCTATCTATCTATCTATCTATTTATCTATCTATCTATCTATCTATCTATCAGTTTATTTCCCTTAGTTTAACAGATTTTACACTGGCTATTATTCAGGACAGGACAAGCAGAGAATATCACAATATTATCAAGGTATTTGCAACCATGTAAATCCCCTCTCATCCCCTCTGTTCGTTCAATTGTGTTTTACTCGTGCATGTTTTACTTCAGCCACAAGAGGACGCTATGAATCATAACTGCACAGCAGAGTCACCAAAGATGGATTTTAGTATTCTTCCATGGAAAGCAGATCTTGCTGTTTAATGTTTACCAAGTAAAGGTATAGCCAATAATATTACACTAGCCACTTTTCGTTTTCAGTAAGTGTGGGTCAGGTTTTGCTTATA
Source organism: Gymnocypris eckloni scoliostomus (assembly GCA_027564155.1). NCBI lineage: Eukaryota > Metazoa > Chordata > Actinopteri > Cypriniformes > Cyprinidae > Gymnocypris > Gymnocypris eckloni. Next base: position 18,557,948 of record CM050424.1, on the reverse strand, counting down.
AAACACAGTTAATTACTTTACAAGTCCATTCCTTATTCAAATGAATCACAGTTAATCATATCAATATTTGATGAGTAAAGCACAGAAATGAAGACATTTAAAGATGCTGTAAATGAATGAAGCATTGCATAGGCTTTCCAAAGATTTAAAGGGATAGTTCACTCAAAAATGAAAATTCTGTTGACTTAATTATTTTAGTTTTCTTTGCGCACAAAAATGATTCTCATACCTTCTGATGTCACATGGACTATTTTAACAATGTTCTTATTATATTTCTGGTAGTTCTGCTGCTGTCTATGCAGGGTCAGAAATCTCTCATATTTCATCAAAAATATTTGTATTTGTGTTCTAAAGATGAGTGAAGCTCATACGGGTTTGGATCGATACGAGGGTGAGTAATTACTGACAGAATCTTAATTTTTGCATGAGCTATCCCTTTAGACCTCAGTATATCGTTTTGTTTTTTAACACCATATCATTGAACACCAGCCTATCACAATCTTACAGTATCTAACAGCAATCATTTGTCTTATCATATTTGTCCGTCTGAGGTAAACTTAGGGGTCATTTCCATAGGACATGATTTTGTATTCCATCTGCATTATTTTTTAGTTGTTGATCTATGTAAATATCCAGATTGCCGCTGTTGTGTTGTTCTGTGTCTGACTTACTATATGGACTCTGTAGAGAATACTGATGCCCAGCGTCATAAAGGGTTTTGAGAAGTCAATAACCTTCTCTCTCTCAGATGTGATAGTAAAAGCTGCAACAGCCAAATCAGCTTTCTGCTCCAAACAATGAAGGAGAGAGAAAGAGAGAACAACAAAACATTAAAGCGGGAGAACATAAATTCTTGTAAAAGTCATAAAAAGAAAATGACACAGAACTGAACTGAACGCTAACAGTTTAACTTTAACATTTCCAGCTAAATTTCTAAATGAATTGAGCAGGGAATGTGTTGAGTATGACCACATACCCTGTTGATCAGCTCTCCCACCATTCCCGTCCATGAGCCATTGGGTTCAGGTGCTCCATACAGGGCATCGTCCACCAGTTTGATGCGGAAGGTGAACTTGAGGATATCAGCCATCTCTCTCAACATGTCCACACAAAAACCCTCATACTGCTCATTCCCCTCAAACTCCTGGTAATTCACCTTTCTCATCACGTACGGGTTCTCCTGCACACACAAACGTGGGTCATACATATTATACAGTAGTTTCAGGTCCCTATCACATTTGTCTTACTATATTAGATACAATATTAAACTAAGTTTAGAAAACAGCAGTACATTTTTTATATTTTCACTACTTTGGTTTGAGCAGATGTTGCTTTATCATGTCTCCAGGTGACACGCATGAAACACTTTCTAACATGAAAAACATTAATAAGAAACATTCCAGGTGTTTTTTCCTTTCTCTAATATGTTTCAGTCAAAACATGTTTTTTACTGGAAATCTTGTTTTGTTTAATAATCAATATATAGTTTTCCTCATATCATGCAATTTTTAATAACCCTAAACTAACAAAAGCCAGGTCATTAATTAGTAAAAGCGACAGGAAGTGACATCTTTTCTAATTGGAACACAACAGTACAAGCATAAGCAAATTTTAGCAAGGGATTTGATCAATTCTGTCATGTAGTTGGGTTTTCTCACTTTAAAACACATAAATATGTTACATAAAATTCCATCATGATAGACATCTGTAAAATATATGTCCATTGTGTAAGTGAAAATGAATTGTTTAAGTGGACATTCTAGAGTTCAAAAGGTAATGCATAACAGGAATTACCAAAGCAGATGTGTTAAATAATGTGTGAACATGAGTGGCTATATGGGCCTGCTGTAGTGCAGTTGGTCCTCACCAGTATAGTGGTGATGATGAGACTCTTGTTTGCCAGAGTCTCAGACACGTTGATATCCAGACTGGTGGAGTTCATCAGCAGGGTGTTATTAGAGAACCAGATCCCAATCTAACACAGAAGGATGACAAATGGAACAATCAAGATGTTGGCACTATTCAACATGTTGTGTGTGTGTGTGTGTGTGTGTGTGTGTGTGTGTGTGTGTGTGTGTGTGTGTGTGTGTGTGTGTGTGTGTGTGTGTGTGTGTGTGAACCTACTTAACCAATCTATACACAAAAGTGAGCTAAATCTGACAAAACCTTGTTTTAGGGATATAATTTCTTTTAAATGGAAAAGTTTTATTTTAGGGTTAGGATTAAGTTATATTATTTAAACTAACCTATAGCATTAGAAAAGCATTAGATGTCTTTGGATATTCCCATTTAGATAGCTAAGTAAATGTATATGTGTTTGTGTGTCTTTAACCTCTTTGTGGCCTCCCCTGTGCTTCTCCAGGATGTGGAGGGTGTAATTGGTCCTCTGGCCTTTACTGTTGAACTCGACTCGACCTGTCAAACCATCATACTCCACCTGATCAAAACATGGGAACAGAGCGAGAAAGAGAATAGAAACAGTTATGTTAACCTTAAATAACACAGTGGATGCTCTCTAATGCAGATAACGATGCTGGATGAGTTTTAAGTGGTTGGATATGTATTTACACACACACACAACACACACACACACACAGACTGACCATACGCAGGTAGTTCATGAGGCTGGTTCCGTGTTGCCAGATCTGAGGGGAGGTGCAGCTAAGAGGTTTGATGCCAATCTCCTGACTCCGGTTGAGTTCCTGCACTGCACTCACCACCACATGGACCGCATCAAACAGCAGGGCAGAAGACAGCTGAACACACACATACACAGTTTAATGTTATCAGTCTGTGTGTGATACATCGACAGGCTTCTGTATTGTGTTTTGTGCCTGTGTGAATCTAACCGCTGGTCCGGGGTATGGGTTAATGTCACAGCCCTCTCTCCAGGACAGGTTAAGGCTCCTGATAAACTCCAGGTAAAATGGGTGTGTGGTGTTAAACATTGAGAAGCCCACGATGTTTGACTGCTCATCCACTATATCATCCAACCATAGCAGCGGGAAATCCTGCGCACACACAGGAATTACATTATATAGCAGAAAACACTCAGTCTGTGTGTAAGAAATATAATTTTTACAGAATAGAGCTCAAAACAGAATAGTTACTAGTCCTGAGAAATAATACTGGTATTAAGTTGTATTTGAGTAGTTAAGTATGGTTTGTGTGTAGACTAAATGAATGTTGAATGATGCAGTTGAGTAGTGTGCATAAGACAAGCGATGTGTTAAACTGGACTAGTTATTAAATGTGTATGTGAATGCATGCATGGTTTGAGTAGCATGTAACTTGTTAGGGCAGACGAGTGATAAGATGGTTTTATAATAGGTAAGGCTGGTGTAAACTGGTTAGACTAGGACCTAGTGTTTGTATGGTGAAAGTAACACTTTAGATTAGACTAGGAACTTGAGGTTTTAATAAAGTATGTTAAGATCAGTGATCTGTTAGGTTTGACTAGTGACTATTACTAATAGATGTGTTTAATAATTCTATAAAATATTAAACTTAGACCAGTCGAAAGTTTTAGTAACACATGCAATGTTTGAGTAACGTAACTTGTTATGGTAGACTAGTAATAAGGTGGTTCAATAGTGGGTGAGGTCTGTGTAAAGTGGTTAGATTAATGATTAGAAGTTTCAGTAGTGTCCATAAATGGTTTAAGTATGTTAATATAGGTAAGACTAGTGACCACAGTAGTGTTCAGTATAGTAACTATGGGTTCCAGTGGCTTGCATGAGGTTGGAGTTAAAACAGACTGAACAGTTACTTAGTTGATAATGTTTGAGTTAACTGGTTAGATAAAATGGTTAAATTAATGCATAAGAATTTCAGTATTGTCTACATTATGTGGTAACATGTTAGGTTAGACTAGTGACTGGAGTTATCAGTAGTGTATGCAATGTAGAGTTAGTTTAAAGTATGGATTAGTAATATGTGAATAATCGGTTATATTTACCAAAGATTTTAGTAGTGTGCATAAGGTTTGAGTAATAAGTTAAATTAGAGACTAGAGTAGTGGACAGTATGTGGGATAAAAGTAAAATGTTAGGTTAGACTATAGTGTCTAAGAGTTCTGTAATGTGTTATGCTAGACCAGTCACTAAATGTTTCAGTAATGCATGAAAGGTTTGAATAACATGTAACTTGTTGGGTTTAACTAGTAATAATATGGTTCGATAGTGGTGTGCGTAAGGTTGAAATAACAAATTAGATTAGACTATACAGTTCATTAGTGGGTAATGTTTGAGTAAACTGGTAAGATAAAATGGTTAAATGAATATATAGAGAATTCAGTATTGCTTTAACATGTTAGGATGGACTAGTGACTAGAGGTATCATTGGTAGGTATGATTTCAGTAATGAGTTTGTTAAAGTAGGGACTACTGGTGCATGTAAATTATGAATAATCTGTTATATTTACTAGAGGTTTCAATAGTGTGCATCATGGCATATCAAGCCAACAGTTGGAAGTTGTTAAGCGTCTGTCGGCCTAGTTTTTGCAGTGTGTTCTACACAGTTGGCAGTTGACCGATTTCACAGAAAATCACGTGAAGTATTATGGGCACAGACTCTGATTTCTTTAGATTCAGAATCCTTCCATCCAGTCAGAAGAGATCAAACATATTTGATATTTTGAGCTGATATTAGAACACATTGTTTTCATCTGTTATGCATCTCCTAGCAACAAGGCATGTTTCTGCGTAAGTTTGTTGCGTTCAGAATAATTTGAAAGTCTGGTAGTGTTTTTTTCAGCAAGTGTGTTTTAAACACAGTGGGTTAAACTAATAACTAGAAGTTTAATAGTGTGTGTTGTGTTTGTGGGGTATACAGTAGTATGTATTTAATGGACTCCAAGCTGTGAAGGGGGTTGGCATGAGAAGTGTGAGTGGGTTTGCGTAATAAAGATGAATTGTTAATACAGAAGATGGGGCTCCAGGCATGAATATATCTGCAGGAAAATAGGCCAAGAGCTCCTCCTCTATCTTACCATAGTTGTGAGGATGTACTTGTAAAATGCTGATGTCATCCCCAACTCTGATGCCTAAAAAGAAAGGTAAGAGGAATGAGACAATTAACACATTTCAATGTGTGCGAATGAGAGAGCTGCATGGAAAAGCAGAAGATTGTATAAAACAGTCCTTCAGCAGCATTATGATATTTAAAACATCTATACATTAAAATGCAGGTATATTGAACAAAGCTGAATTACGGCATGATGAGAGAACGAGAGATTGAAGTGGGCGAGGAAGAGAGAATTAATGTGAAATGAGCCAAAGCAACAGCATTTAGATAATGTGGCTGTATGCTTACCTTTTTCAGTATAAGGTAAGATATAGATGCATTAGCATCAATAATTATTGTTGCTATTTTGTCATCACGAATCTCCTTCAGTAAAGGCGTGGGGTCAAGGTTGTCATCCAGCATCCTGATTGACAGTGTCTCTCGAGAGATCAGAAACCCCCTTATCAGCTCCTCCAGTCTCAGCAGACCTGCGGGAACAAAGCGAGTTGTTGGCCGAAAGCATATGGACACTCAAGCACCCGACAGAAACTGAAAGGGGCCAAACCGGGCTTCGTTTAGTGTACCTGAGATGGTTTGTGTCTGAGGTTGTTTGTAAACAGCATGCATCTGTCCGTTTGCAATGCTGCTGTGAAGAAAGTGAGTCGGTGGCAACACAAAGCCCAGTGAAAATGTAAATAAAGCTGCGCTCTCAAGGGAGCCTGCATGCACAGTAAAGCCAGTGCCAAACTTTAATTAGCTTGAGGGAGGAGAGAAATCAATGCTCTCCACACTCTCATTCTCTCTCTTTCTCTCGCTCACAATACCTCCCCCTTTTCTGTCCTTCTTTCACTGATTTATCTCGTTCATTCTGATTTTCAGCCTCTGTTCACTTCATTCCACTAAATTTGTCTCTTTCTCGATATTTCACTTTCTTATTCCCACAGCTGTGTTATAAAGTGAACTCAGATCTTCTGTTTTCCACCAGAGACCAGCGCTGTGACACACTGAAACAAACATTATCAGACCCAGACCAGCCTTGTGCTTAATGACTCATGTGTGACAGTGACTAGAGCTCTGTTCCAAAACCTAGCGAGCAGCCAGCATTGAAGGACATCATAGGCACGTTCCAGACACAAAACCCATTTCAAATGCTAGGCATTTTATTTATGAGATGCCTAAATTATAGCAGCAAAAAGGTAATCCCAGAATGCACTGCACCAAGTTCAAAGAAGAAATGCATGCAGAATTTAGGTTTCATTTGAGTGTTTTAGTGAATAAATAAATTCAAGATGGTAGACTAACCAAGATACTTTTGTTTTATTAAACACTGACAATTGTAATGCGATATTTGTGTGTACTTTACCATAACTTTATGTTTACTGAGGTGTGGTCACATAGTTTGTTAAACGTCTACAGTGGTGAACAAAAACTAACCGATTATATATATTTGCTCCAAGAGGAAAAGAAAAATCCACAAGTGTTTCCATGACATGAAATGAAAGAAGAATTTTAATACATTAGTCTGTCAGAAGAGAGAAAGATGTAAAATTTTCCATCACTCCCTCAGCCATTAGAAACACTCATGCAACTAGTTTTCTGTAATTTAATTACAAGGTAATATAACTAAAAGTATACTGTTACAAATCTAATAATAATAACAAATTGTAATAAATAAAATAAAATGGTAAGTCTTTACTTAAAGAATGTAATAGTATGTATAACCAAAGACTATCGAAAAATTATACCTTAAACAAAAGGACTTTGGTATAATGCATTAAAAATGTAGTTTTAATGTATTAATTATGCCTTGTAATGCACTTTATAATGCATTGTACAAACTCATGAATAATTGTAACCACAGTAAATATGTTATAACACTTATCAATTCATTGTTACATTATGTATTTTAAATTCAGTTATAATTATTTACAATAAGATATAGTGTAATACAATGAACATTATGAATAATTATAATGCATTATACTCTTTTAAAAAGGCTTTAAGCAAAATGTTATCAACAAAATCTTCTAAGTTGATCAACAGAGAATTTGCATGACTAACTTCAGCCCAGTGGAAATCTGTGTGGAATTTTTTCCTAGCCACAAAATTTCACCAAAGACCGGTAAATGTGACCACACAGCAACATACTAATGTCAAACTCTATTGAAATCAATTGTGTGTTGCACTATTTGAGTTGCTGCTGATAATTCTCCAATTCAGTCACTCACTGCTTTTGGTAACACTTTACTATAGGGACCAAATCTCACTGTTAACTAGTTTCTTAATAGCATGCCTATTATTAACATATTGGCTGTTTATTAGTACTTATAAACCACATATTCTACATGACCATATTCTACATCCCAAATCCTACCCAATACCTATACCTATGATACCTTACTAACTGTTAATAAGCAGCAAATTAGGAGTTTGTTGAGGCAAAAGTTGTACTTAATAGCTTGTTAATAGCGAAAACTGACCTTAAAATAAAGTGTGACCCTGCTTTTCTGCTGTTTTTCCATGCAAACATGCTAGATGTGCTTGGCTCTTGCACCGTTTGCAGTGACAGATTGTTTTAAATCGCCTCTAGAGAAGTTCAACTTTTATTAAATGCATGTCCATACTTTGCAGGGTTTTTAAATCTGAATGAATCACTTCTTTGTTTTCTACATATGCAAAGTATAGACAAAAAGGCAGCTGGCTTAGTTTTTGAACATATGTCTGCAGTAGATCAAAAGCATGGTTAAATTCTGTTTTAAGATAAGCTTTGTAAAAAATAATGACTTAGAATGTGTTTACGCAGTTGCTAAGATGTTCCTTTCAGTCTGACAGACAAGAGGTCACCAGAGAAAAAACTGTTGAATCTTACACAAAGTGTGTGGCACAGATGACAGTTTCATAAATGAAAGGCAATGAGGTTTACCACAGAATCACTGCACACAGCACACATGAAAACATTTGTGTCAAAACAGGCTTGTGAAATTGCTTTCTATCTGTTTAACGAGAAGCTGTAGTGCAGCGGCGAGCCTCTCTCCATCTCTTGCCACCATTTTAAATGAGCTTGATGAGTGGCAAGTTGCACCTACTCTGCTGCCATAGCAACCATAGTGCAGCCAACTGGGTCAGAGCTGAGCGTTATGTAGCGATGCCCTCTACACACATGAACGTCCAAAAGCACAAAACACGCACAGCCACACACTCTGCATACATGCTGGTGTCTCACACGTTAACACGTGCAGCATGGGGGAGATTTATTCTCAGATTACGTGAACGTTTTGTAGTCCAGTGACATGCTGTGTAATTACCCAACAGTATGTTTTATTGACACAGCTACCTATTACAACAAAGCTATCGTTAGCACTTCCAGTAAGAAAGCACTGCAGTGTCATTATCATAGTTTGTTCTCCAGAACTTCTGTAATTTCATCTCTCTCATCAGCCTTGAATACATATTGTAATTTGAGTGTTTGCTGAGAGAATGAGTGAGTGATTTCATTGCTGAGTGATGATTGATTGGGCGGATGGAGTTGAGAAAATCAATTTAAATGTTTTTTTGGAAGAGTGGAATTATTGTGCATCTTTAGAAAGACGCACCTTCTTCTGAAGACTTCAACACTAACTTATAATTATAAGTATCCTATGCTAAAAAACATGCGTTGCACTCCCTGTAGAATCATTTGATATATTCAAGCTTGAAGGAAGATCAGACCAGCTGATGAGAAGATTAGAGGTCTCAGACTCACATTCGGCCTTAGAGCACACCAGACTAGCCGATGGGTAGCTGAAGGAGCGTAGGATGGCTCCGATGGCAAGGCTCAGATCCTCATTGCTAGGATACAGATTCACAGACGCAAAGCGCAGGTAAGGTAGCCGTGGAGTCTCTTCCGGACCAATTTTGACATGCGGAATCTGAGGGAGAGCGGTTTGAATTACAAAAGGAACGAGATTATGGTTAGCGAATGCACACTAAATAAGTAAACGTGGTATATTTAAATGAAGCTCACCTCCTTTTCCCCACAGATGTGACTGACTATGGAGCCAGAGGCAGGGCTGGAGGCGGGGCCAATCACGGAGACCACGCCCTTTGGTAGGATCTGGCACACTAAAAAGTAAGACAAAAAAAATAGAGCATTACATTCCTCATAACCACTCTGTTTGCCTTTCTGAGTCACTGTATGCTGTACTGCTTGACTTCAATGTTTTTTTGTGTTGAGGGATGTCTTTTGTGTGTGTGTGTGTGTGTGTGTGTGTGTGTGTGTGTGTGTGTGTGTGTGTGTGTGTGTGTGTGTGTGTGTGCGTGCGTGCGTGTGCGTGTGTGTTTGTGTGCACTTTTTAATGTATGACTCACTAGTATCTGTAGTCTCATACTGAGAGTCTTTCTGGAGTTCAAATATGTCGACCTCTGCGCGAGCCGGGCCCTCCATCACACTGTTGATGTTCTCACGTGCTAATGCTAATGCTAACCGCTCCCCACGCCCACAGACAGAGCTGTCATCCAAAATTGCCGCTAACGGAGGAGAGAATCAGAATGAGAGAGAGAGAGAGAGAGAGAGAGAGAGAGAGAGAGAGACAGATAATGTAGAGAGAAATATGTGTACAAGCAATATAAATGTAATTTATAAACCGATAGTTCCAGTCCTGGATTGTGATTGATCAGCAGCTGTGTTTTATTCACAATAAAGCACAGCTATGACCGCTTCACCCCACAGTTCTGAATATCACCAAAGTCCCTTTAAAGCAAGTCGTGTCACTCGGCTGCCATCTTTGAAACGCATCTCGGGCATGTAAGTACAGCTCCTATAACTTTGAATGGGGAAACATCAAATTCTCTCAAAGTGTTCACTAAGCTTACGATTACATTTCATATTTGAAATCGTCAATGAAATCTGACAACAACTGTCTCATAGATGTTGTTTATTTTGCTCAAATAGCATAAACAAGCTTATTACTCAGGCTAGGCCCACCAGTGCGCATGCACAGTTCTGAACACGCATCACTTTCATTCAGAAAGCAGGGCTTCCTACGATTGAGCGGCCATATAAAGTGTTGCATTGTTCCCCATTCAAAACTGTACGAGTGACACATCTTGGGTATTCTATAGTCTTTGGCATCACTCACATCAATGGTATCATTGCACAACACCATTAGCAACCACCCTTAGCAACATAAACAATAAATAATAAAGCATCAAAACTGTTCCATGTATTATGTATTTCAGCTAATTTAACTTTGTTATTTATTTAGTGAAGTATGAAAAACCCTTGCTGGCGTTATGTTGCATCATTCATCTTTAATTTTAATACTTTGCCCTTCCCCCGTCAAAAAAGTATTCTCCTGTGGGAGAAACATTGATGTGTTTCCGAAGTGAGGAGGGAATATTACTGTATTTATTGTTTTCTATGTCAGATATTATTCTTTATGTCCATATGTCCATTAATTTACACTGTAATGATGATTACAACTTGCGCTGGTTTGGAAATCAGTCAGTTGTAAACTAAAAGACGGAAAACAGACGTTTTCTCATGCTGATAGATAATCAGATGAATGTGTGTGTGAGAAAATATAATTCACGGTGTTCACAAAAATAAATGGCACAGCGGATGAGAAGAGTTCCTATTCTCTGTTTTGATTTGAGCTCCAAAGGATGAGACATGTAACACCAGAACATTGTCTTGCTCTTTACTGTTGCTGCCAAGAGCTATTTTTAGCGAAAGGACAGAATTTAAAAACTATCAATACATACATTTTTGGTAAAAATCATATTTTGTGATATTATAAAAGCAATAATATACTGAGGTGTAATATACTGTGAATAAGTCACAGCTGAAGGGGTGGAAGGCACTCCATGTGACTATTCACAATACAGCACGGCCTCTCATAACAACCCTTTAAAATTTGGAATTAGTAAGAACAGTCTACCATGTCCAATAATAATAAAGTAAATAATAAAGATTGTTTATAATGACTCTGAATTTACATAGCGTATCTAATAGGATCATCTGTAATAAAGTAGTTATGATCAGCGGTTCTCAAATGGTGAGCCAAAACCCCAAATTGTGTTGCAGGTTTGTTCTGATAGATTTAGAGGTCAGCTGGAATAAAATATTCTAAATGCAAATAATAAAATTCAACTAACAATGTACATTACTTTTCAAAAATTCAGAGTAAATCTCAGCTGTTCTTGAATGTTGATTTGCAATTCATCTAGCTTCTCCTTGTTGTACATGGTTTCAATTTCTTTTTATTTCAAGTTTTTATAGATGATGATTCCTTAGAAGCATGTTCAATAATCAATAGCATCAAGTCAAGTCAACAGTGGTTTAATATTTTATATAAGTGAAGAGGAATTACACGAATTCCTAATGAATCTAAGCTTAATTCTATTACATTTTTAGTTGAAAAAGATTTGTCATCTATTCATTTTTTAGATGTGTTGATATCTTAAATGAATAAAGTCATATCCAGTTTCTTTTAAGCCAGTTATATAGACTAAGACAAATTTGTGATACAGAAGAGGATTTTGATAAACAGTCTGAAATTCTTCACCATCGTTTTGCTTCAGGAGGATATCCACTAAATCATTTGGATTCAGGAAGCATTTGACAAAAGTAAAGAAATCAAGGAGAATTCAGTTATTAAAAATGACCAAAGGAAAAAAAACAGTCACCTTCAGTTAATTACATTCTCACTTATACAAAGATTAGTCGAATAAATTAGAATAAATACTGGTTTATTTTAACTTCAGATCCCTTATTAAAAGATGTCCTCCGATGTTCACTAATAAAATGTCTCACAATTTGGCGAAAACGTTAGTTAAAGATGAGACATGGTACGAGATGACATGAAAAGCATACATACAAGGTTGTTTTCCATGTCAAAATTGTGCATCGTTCTTCAGTGTTGCAATGTATAAACTACATGTCTTTCCACAAACAAAAAGTGTATCAGAATAAATCTTGCATAACATGTTCTACTAAAAATTTGATTTATTTACTTATGTTACTTTATTTTATGTGCTCTTGTCCATTGATGTATGTTGGAAAGACATCAAGGTCACTAAGAATAACAGTAAGTGAACATAAATCAGCTATTCAAAGACATGTTTTATTGATTGTAACCATGATGTAGAACAACTTAAATGTATGCACCGAAGAAGTGAAAGTTTCTCACCTTAGTGGAGATATTGACAAAAGACTTTTACAAAGAGAAGCATTCTGGATGTTTTATTTAAAGACAATGTCACCTTCAGGTTTGAATGATGATTTTGACATTTCATGTTTTTAGTTTTTGTGTTTTTTATTATGGGGGGTGGGGGGGGGTGTACAATGTTTATGTAAGGCGGTTTTTATCTGATGTATTATTCCCATTATTTAATTATTGATGTTTAAGTGGAGACTGTGGATTGATAGATTGACTTATTATAATCACCTGATGTATGTCCTCTGTTATATGATGAATTGTCACACTGACAAAGTCACATAGCCGAAACATTTATCTATTTTATCTCCTGCTTTGATTCTAATAAAAGACTTAATGACTGCAGACCAAACTTTATAATGCTTGTCAACCACATGACAAAAGTCCATATGTGTGCGACTTACCCATCCGTACGGATGACAGAATGGGGGTCTGGCTCAGGGAAGAAGGCGGCATGGTTACCAAGGTGACTAACAGGAAGCGGAAGTAAATCGACAGCAGGAGCGCTGGCAGTTCCGGCATCTTCTACCGCTCCTCATGGAGATGCCTTCTGCTGCCTATAGCACCCCCTAGATGAACACAAATGAGATGAACTTTGTTATACATGCGCACTTACAGATTTCCATCAGTTTATGTCTAGATTACAAAAACATCTATTGTACATTTCCACCAAAGACACAGTTCATTTTACACACCTTTTGACAACTTACACAAAACAATTAATCAAACAACCAAAATATAAAAGGTAGCATATAAATTATCAAATTATTGTTTTGGACATGGTTTTGTTTCGGCCTGACATTTTATTAAATGTTTTCTTGTCCTGAGAACAGAGTTCAACCTTTGCCTGAATATATATGCCAGCCAGTGTGCTTTTATTGTGTTCAGTTGATTAATACAACAGATATTACAAAATGATAATGAAACTGACATTTTAGTTTGAAGAATAAAATTCACAAATTACTTTTATTTGAGACAGTTTTTTGAACTAATTGTTGGAAACCAACATACAAAATTACTGTAAGACATAAAATAAAATTTTTAACAGAACTTTTGACTCCAACACCTATATAGTTACTAAGACAAAAACCTGTGACAACTTGCCCCACTCTGCCCTATATTAACATGTCTTTGGGAGATATAAACTAATGTTCAAAGGTTTTGGGTCAGTATGTATTTTTTTGTGAAAAATTCTCTAATGGTCACCAAGGTTAAATAATCAATGTTGAAAACAGTGCTTCTTAAAGGTGCCATAGAATGAAAAACTGTATTTACCTTGGCATAGTTTAATAATAACAGTGCTGTACATGGAAATGATATAGAGAGCCTCAAACACCATTCTTTCCTGTTCTTATGTAAATCTTGTGAATGCAAAAGACCACTGAAAAATAAGCGAATCAGGACATAACACCGTCTGTGACGTTACAGTCGGGATCATTGATAGTTATGCCCTCAACATTTGCATATACCAGCCCATGTTCTAGGCCAGCCGCCAGCCGAACCTGCATAGGCGAATCATCAGAAGTTCTGCAGGTATTGTGAAGATACAAGCGAGGACAACAGCGAAAATAGCAGATAATGGAAATAAATGCTATGTTCCAGGTTGTGCAGGGGGTGTGAAGTGCAGGGATGGGTTGGTGTCTTTATTCAGAAAGGTACGGAAAGCAAATAACGCGTTCTAATAAAATAACGTGAGCCTCTAAAGCAGGGGTGCCAAACTCAGTTTAGATGCAACCCTAATGCTAATACACACCTGATCCAGCTAATCAAGTCCTTCAGGCTCATTTTAAAACTACATGGTTTATGTGTTGGAACAGGGTTGGAACAAAACTCTGCAGGGCTGCGGCCCTCCAGGAACTAAGTTTGACACCCCTGCTCCAAAGGGACATGGTATTGCTTGCTAGGGGTAGCATGTTACATTGCAGTACATACGATTTCACTTACCACATAAACAGAGTAAGGAGAGATGACTGAGGATGAAGGCGAATGATTTACAGATCATGAGCACCACTGACAAGCGTCTGATTTTGTAAAATGTGTGGTAAGTACTGCTGCTCCATAGTATAGACAGAGTACGTGCGATTCCAAATAAGGTAATAACAGACCATTTAATTCTAGGGAGAAATCCTAGGGTTGTAAATGGACATGTAAAACCGTTTCTGGAGATTTTTTGCCCTTACCTAAGCCACATAACTTCTATATAGATATCAGAGAACAATTTTAAATATTGTATCAATGCATTCTATGGCACCTTTAATATTTTTAGATATCATGTAGAATGTAGAGTTGTGTTATATTTTTTCAAGATTTTTGGATAAATATCAAGTTCAAAAGAACAGCATTTATTTGAAACAAATCTTTTGTAACACAAATATCTTGAAATATTTGTATATAAATATATGTGTGAAATACTGTCACTTTTTAATTAAACATTCAATTTAATGCATTCTTGCTAAACAAAAGTATTAATTTACCAAAAAATGAAAACAAATAAAATCTTACTGACCCCAATCTTTTGAATGGCAGTGTACTGTATGATGCTGTAACCCTGAGCCAGGGTACTTTAAAGTTTACTGAAAAGCACACTATACCGCTCAATTAGCTTTACTGCAACATTACACAAAGTCTGGTGTTATAATGGAGACGACAGCGATGTGCGAAGCATCGTCACGAATTAGGGAATCATGAAAGTTTGCTGACGCAGGTCACGACCGTGTCACGCACGTCCCTAACATCAGATCACACAGAAATCACATAGACATACACACACACACCTGATGTGCAGTATTTGATTCATACACACTCTCCCACACACAACTCACAGCAATCTCTGTGAACTCTGACCTTTACAGACCGAACATGATTAATTTGACCACAGAGAAGAAATGATGGCTGTACTTCTCCTCCCTGTTTCATTGTTCGCCTCTCCTCCCCTCTTTCTTTCTTTCTCTCAGTCACTTTGGATGTGTCAGCAGGGCACGAAAAGTGAGAAAGAGAGGAAATGAAAAGACAGCATGTGTATACAGAATTGAGGAAGCCATTATTGTTCCACTGTAATTATTGCAGGCAAATACTAATGACCAGTGTCGCAAATATCAATCTAAAGTTCACACCCGCTGTTTTGCATATGCGCACGGATGAATGAAGCGATACTTGGCAGCCGGCAAGTAAACTGTAAAATCTAAATTATTTAGGGTAGAGGGTGGGAGCGCAAAAGAAAGAGGCGACCAGAAATACAGAGAGGGGGACTGAAATAAAAAGCAGAGTAATGAAAGGAGAGCAAAGAAAGAGAATGAAAGACAGAGAGAAAATGAGATATTGAGAGAGAATATGCTTGAATAGGGAGCCCTCGGGGAAAGGGAAGAGTAGATAGTAGCAGCTTCATTTGTTTCTTCTTCATCTTTGTAAGTAAGAAGTGAATCTGACAGTTATAATAATAGCAGAGTGATTCATTCTCCTTAATTGATTTGGATTGTGAAATGAGAGTGCTGGATGCAAGCATTGCCATCGGTTGATACAGACACATTAAGATGTCACCAGGCTTCTGTGAGACGAAGAGGAAGCATTGAGGAAGCCTTTTCCTTTCTTATCATCGCCTTTTCCACTTGTGGAAAGATTCCAGAGCGGAGGCAGGAAAAGACACCCGTCATTTGTCCCTCCTGGCACTCCATGGGCCGAGAGCACAAGAGCTTAATAAAACCATCAAAAGCCCTCTTCATCAGGGGTCTGAAATCATCAGCGAATGCAAACACACACTAGCATGCTGAGGGGCAATTCACTAAGAATGAATTGCACTCAATGAGGCTCTTTTTATTTGCACACGCTATCTGCGTGATTCACTAAAGTAAATATATAAATCTGTTCAAGCCACAAATGCTCATACAGGCTTCTTGCGGGTCGTGTCAGATGGCTCGGATGTGGAGGATGCAGCAAACTACTACAATCTGTCACACTTTACTGAAACTGTACAACAGCCCTCTCTACAACACTGTATCACTGTCAAACAAACTATTTATGTTAACTGAATTAAAAAGAAAACTATATTCTCAGAAGAAGAAAAAAAAATCTAACATTTAGGTGCATGTCCACTTTAGTAAATGTAGCTTTATGGTACAGGCACATTTTACATGTAAATAAGAGGTGTTCTTTTGAAATGGTGCTGCTTCAGTGATCTACTAAACCATTTGTTTTCCTAAAAGTATAACATAACAGCATTTTACACTATACTAATATTCGTCTTAATGATTCCAGAGTTCAAACTAAAAATGGCTACAAATTATTTTAGTTTTTTATATACATAAATTTGAAAATATTCTCAACTTGCATGCTTTAAACATAAAACACTATCACTAGTCAGAAACAAAACTATAATGTACTGATAAATGTCACTTGGTTAACAACAGTTAGTACATTAGGTGGCAAAAATGGTCAGTTATTTCTATCTTTTTCTGTAGTGTGTCAGTAGGAAATAGCAGCTTACATTTCCAAACATTCATTTTGCCATTAATTGTAATAATCCAATGAAATTTTTGTCTGACAACAGCCAGCGTCACACAGAGATCTGGTCTTATCATCATCCAGTCTGTCTGGAATGAGATGAAGAAACTGAGCAAACTGAGACAGACTAAATCCAGAAGAACTCTGGCAACATCTCCAAGATGCTTCAAGAAGCCTACCTGCAAAGCTACAGTACTGTTAAAAGTTTAGGCACTTGTGTAAAAATGCTGTAAAATGAGGATGCTATCAAAATTAATGTTATAGATAGATTTTCTTTAACAATTAACTTCTATAAAACTAAATTAAATCAACATCCATCATTTGCGTTTAAAGCAGTTTTTGCCCTCTGTGCACTTGCACATAGTTTTTCAGATAGCTTTGCAGGGAAGTCTCTAGAAGCATCTTGGAGACGTTGCCAGTTCTTCTGGATTTAGTCTGTCGATAGCTCGACAGCTCGATAGCTCGCTAGATAGATAGATAGATAGATAGATAGATAGATAGGTAGATAGGTAGATAGATAGATAGATAGATAGATAGATAGATAGATAGATAGATAGATAGATAGATAGATAGATAGATAGATAGATAGATAGATAGATAAAGTTTGATATTTGAGAGTCTAAGTATTCGCACAAATAATAATTTTCCATCCCCATTTTCACTGTCCAAAACACATGACAGGTGAAGTTCACTGCATCCTATCAGCAGCCTCCCCACAACGTTTGACGTGTTTTGTGATAGTCAAAGATAGCAAGCACTGTAATAGAGCCATATATGTTTGAGCTCAAAAACCAACTCAACCAATGTTTGCAACAGTCTGTTTCAGCATGATAATTCATCAGGAGTGATCGAATCTGTTATCTGTGTGTATATATTTCTAAACATATTATTATAACTTGTTGTCAGACTGCTATAATTAATTGATATTTAGAAAAAATGCCAACATGTTGAGAATAATAAGAACAAAGTCCTTTGTGAAATTAGATGAGCAAATGAAACACATTCTAATTCATTCATTCAGGCATGTCATTAAAAATAAAGTCATCCAATAATTTGATCTTTTAGAAGGGAATGTATGCTTGTCTACATACAGGGACAAAACAATGTGGATGGTCTTAAAATCTTCCCCTCACAGCTGTATACTTGTGATTGGTGAACATGCAGTACATGATTTTCCTTAAATAAAACATTAAAATGTTAATTCTAT